>VXBZ01004683.1:314571-397644 GCA_013399135.1 Heliornis fulica | reverse complement strand
CAGGCACCAGTATAGGTTGGGGACTGGCCTGTTGGAGAGCAGTGTAGGTGAGAGGGACCTGGGGGTCCTGGTGGACAGCAGGATGACCACGCGACCTCATAGACAAGAAGGCCAATGGCATCCTCAAGTGCATTAGAAGGCAGGGGAGGGGCGGACAAAGTAGTAGGTCAAGAGAAGTCCTTTTCCCCTTCTATTCTGCCCTGGTGAGACCACATCTGGAATATTGTGTCCAGTTCTGGACCTCTCGGTTCAAGAAGGACATACAACTGCTTGAAAGAGCGCAGTGCTGGGCCAAGACGATTAAGGGAGTGGAACATCTTCCTTGTGAGGACATGCTGAGGGAGCTGGGTCTCTACCTTTGAGAAGAGGAGACTAAGGGATGATCTCATTAATGTTTATAAATATGTTAAAGATGAGTATCAGGAGAATGGATCCAGGCTCTTCTCAATGTTGGCCAGTGATAGGACAAGGAGCAATGGGTCCAAGCTGGAGCACAGGAAGTTCCATCTGCATGTAATGAAAAACTTTTTCACTGTGAGGGTGATGTAGCACTGGGCCACGCTGCCCAGAGAGGTTGTGGAGTCTCCTTCTCTAGAGACATTCAAAACTTGTCTGGATGTGTTCCTGTGTGATTTAATCTAGGTGATCCTGCTCAGGCAGGGGGGTTGGACTAGATCTTTCAAGGTCCCTTCCAACTCCTAACGTTCTGTGATTCTGTGACTCTGTGAACAGCTGATGACTTTACATGCAGGCAAAGGGCTGAATTAATTCCCTCCAAATCCAGATGAATAGCAGGGGTAAGTCTGGGCCACCAGGTAGCTTGGAGGACTTCACTCTAACACACAGATTAACCTCTTGGGCAAAAACAACACCCTAATCATGATGCAGGATCTCAGGGTAGCCAGGATCAGCCACTCTACTTGGCAAAGAGCCTTCAACATATGTGTGAGAAGGGGCAGCATAAGTATCATGAAGTAAAACAGCCTAACTCAGATCTGAAAGACACAGCCATACTCTCTAGCATTCTCCTGTATATGCTCCTCACAGGCTAGAGCAGAACAAGAACAGGAAAAAACTAAGGTGGAAGGAGGAATTTACACAAGAAAGAGATTGGTGTTTCAGGCTGGCCTGAACAATACTGTAAGCCATCTTTATGCAGACCACTAGTATTTGTGTTGCTCTTCTTACAGATCAGACCCTTATTTCAACAGTCTTCCTGAAGTGTGGTTCATTACTTAGACAGCAGGTCTGACAAATCCTGCAAGGTACTTCAAAGCAGGTGTCTGCAGACTGCAGCAGCAAATGGTTAGAGCTTTCTTCACTTACCTTTTTCTGCCAGTCAGTCATTCTTGACAAGTGTAAACAATCATACCATTAATAATAACATCTAGCTCTCATTATTAACACCTCACTCTCATGCCATACCAAGCTTCTCTAACACACTGAAAAAGATGCATCAGCTTGTTTTGAACATGGGTAGCTTCTCTACACAGTGCCCAGGGATCTAATTACGAAGACCAGCAATGGGAAGAGATTGAAACAAAATCACATATTTCATCTATTATAGCACGTGGCAGCAGCCATTGTCCTTAAAAACCTTTCCATCAGGATAAAAACCACTGCATGTTCTTATAATCACCATTCTCAAGAAAGCAATTGAAAGACATTTGATATTTATTTGTGGTCTGATTCAATAGGTTAGTGAAGTCGCTTTCCATTGTTTCCCTTGTCTATTCACCCTCCAGCTAAATGCCCTCATTACACAGGGTGACCTAGAGCTGATGAAATGTAGATCCCAGTTCACTCCACAGTTACAGTCAAAGCTCAAATCCCCAGCTGAGGCTAACACACGCAACACAGCCTTAATAGGAAGACAGGCAAGCATGAAAAGCGAAACTGTTAGTTAAGTACAGTGCAGTGCAGGTTTGCCCCAGGGATTAAAAAAATATTTTAAAAACCTCAATGACAGTCAGGTGTTGCAAAGTTTTTGACTTGGAAAATTCTAATCTAATCACTAAAATTTTTTTAAGAAACATAAAATACCTGTTTTTTTTCTTTTAATTTTATACATGTCCACTGGCAATACAGATTGTAATAATGTCTTTCTGGGTGAGAATTTTGGAGCAATGGGATCTTATATTCCTAAAGGACAAGAGAAGGCTTATGGGTCTGAAAGCTTTCCTGCTACTTCCAAACTATTTCTGTTCATCTAATAAAAATATCTGTCTGCTTGCAGCAAATTCATATTTGAGCTGTTGTGTTTAGAGGAACAAAGGTACTCCTAAGAAACCTGGTGTTTGGATTGTTTGCTGCATATGATTGAGTGCTGCCCAACATTAAAAAAAAACCAAAAAAAAACCCCAAAAAACAGGTAACTTCTTGTAAATCCAGCAGTTACACTAAAGAAAAAGGTTACTACTAGGCTTTACTTGCCCAAGGCTTAGCTAACACCTATAAATGGCCTAAACCCATCACTGAAATGTTATGGTACAAAAGAAGTTAAATCTAGTGGCTTTGTCATGGTCATCACTATTTTATCACAGAAATGATTTTTTAAAACCCCATCTGGCACTCACATGCAATGCAAAGACAATCCCACCATCACTGATTGCACCTCTAAGCAAAGCCTTACGGGACAGAACCAAACCAGAACCATAAGTATTGGACATCTTGGCAGGCAAGAAATAGGTGTTATTAGCACCAGATCATATGTTGACCATAGATAGCTCAGTCAATCTCAAGTCCTGTCAAAACTAATGCATTCCTAAGATTTCACTGACTGTCAAAAAAAGTTAAGAAAACAAGACAGTTGAACCTACTGCAAACCTTGGCCATGAAATCCAATTCCTTTGTATTGTCATAATTATATTTTGCAAAGGAGGAAGGTCAGATTATGCCATGTGTCTCTCTACCGTTATACTGAAACGGTGTCTGGGCAGTAATGACTTTTTAAATAGTTAAAAGCTTAAAAGAGTTATGTGTAACATTTTGCAAATACCAACACGTGTTATCAAATTTAATAGTATGAAGAATAAATTAAAAGGTGCAAAATTAATAAAAGTTACATTAACACTGAGACTAGAGAGACCCATCTCTGGGCTGAGATAGAATACATTCTTGTACTATTAACCTTTATATGAAAAATGTGGGCAAGTAGGCCTGTAAGAAATCAGGAGCAAGAAAACTATCAATATATTTTATAGTGTGAATCTTACTACTCTGGCTTTTTCTCTCCAAGGGTACTTGGCATTATTTGTTTCCCAGAAAGATCAGGTGAAAACAATTCATCCTAACACAAATCCCCATAACAGCATCACACACATCTTTAATGGTGCCAAGCTAACTCATTCTGCTTTGAGTAAAATCAGACAGGATTTGAGGAAATAAAAACCCCCATATAAAAAGAACACAGCAAAAGTTTGTTTTCTAGACCTTTTAGTTCTAAAAATATGAGCGGTTGCATGACTAGAAACTGCTAGTTCAAGTCACTAACTGTAGCTACACTGTTCTTGAATGGATCATTTATTCTGAACAGAAAACGTGTTTTGGCAAACTGATTTTCATCCCTCTGCCTATAAAACACTAATAATTCCTAGCACTCCAGTGTTATAAATAAAGCTATCTTTAAAGGAGAGCAGAGAAAAATGGAAAATGCATGCTACGCTTGCATCTTTAATGGCAGACAAACTGGTTCCCTCTACATGGCAATAGACACAGCGACATCAGAAAAGGTACAGGGAAAGATAAAAGGACAATCAAATTCACAGAGCCCATTCTGCATAAAACACAATTAAATGGACCAAGACTCATCAGGATGTAGAGATATGAGCGAGGGAGAGATGGCAGGCATCCATAAAATCCTCATTATCTTGCAGAAAGGGACTAGGAAATGACTGTTCACTGTTTCTTCTAATAGAAACAAAATTAAATCGGTGAGACCAGCATGTGGCAGGATAAAAACAGCAAAAGGAGGCTTTTTTTTTCATGCACCACACAGTTCAGCAGCGGAACTACTTGCTATGGTGAAGAGATGCTAAAAATTTTACCAAGTTCATAAAGTATTCAGACAAAAAAATGGAAGGGGTGGGGGGAGGGGTGGAAATAATCTATCAGGGGCTATTAAACATAGAAAAGCTTATTTGGCTCATAGAGTGCATAAGCTACAAATCTCCAGGGACCAGCATAGTGCACTGGGGAAGTATTATGATACACTTTCCTCATTATTATATTCTTTCCTAGGCATGAGCTAATAGGTGGTATTAAAAAGAGACGACGCTAAATGTACTTTCTGTTTGTGGCAGTATGCATGTTATTAACTTTACCAAATAAAAACAATTCAAAACACTGACATGAGTCTCAATGGTGCTTTCATTAGCTCCCATTCACAGACTGCCTGACACGAGACAGAGGTTAACAGGCATCACGTGAACGTCACCAATTAAAAAATTACTAAAAATTAGGAACACTTAGTATGCATTCGTTTGGAATGAAATTATGGAGACAATTACAGAGCATGAGTTTGCCAGTTTAGTGAAGTAACCCCAGCTTTCAGTTCAAAAGCTTTATTGAGTTGTAAATCAACGTGTGTCGGATGGTCACGTGCGCCCTCAGAACGCGTGTTTCCTTGGGAAAACGTAACTAGCAAGTACAAGTGAAACAAAACAAAAACAAGCGATTTACGTAAAAGACTTCTGCTGGCTGATTAAATAATCTATTTTAATCACAATCTCAAATCCATCAACTCTGACTGTAAATACATTCTCTCTGTTTAGAAGCTATTTGCAAGAAATAACAGTTCAAGAATTTGAGCAGACTGTCAAAAATAATACAGTGTTCTTTGGCCCTAATTAATTATAAGGTGGAAAAAAAAAAAACACCAACCCCAAAACACCAAACACAAGGTGTCAGCACATTTTCTCCAGCAACTGTTATTTGAGTGTTTAAAAAACCAGCTAAGTTGATACTGCTGATTTATCTCTTAAACAAGAGATGGCCTCAGGAAGTTAAGTTTACTTTGATAAAATCTGTATGTGTTTCCTTCACCTTGTTCTTCCTAATAACTTAAAAAACTGGTGGCCAGAGGTGGCACTGGGGAGCCATCTTAGCAGCATTAGTGCTTCTCCAAGGGAAGAAAAAAATATTTGGATGATTTGTTTGGGCTCAGCCTTTGATGGGCCTTGAGGCATCATGATGAGCAGCTGTCATGCCTGTGCCACTGGACAACATGGGCCCAAGGAGCTGAGTGTCACCTAACCCAGACAGACCTCCTCCTGCAATGTCAGTGAAGCCAGCAAGGCTTTGGCTCTTGTACAAAGACACCATGAACGAATGCCCCAGAGCAAAAGAGGGGGCTCCACTGGCACCACAGGCAGTATGTGCTTGGGTCTCTTTTCTGACATGGCAGACATCAAGCATGGGACAGCCTCCATTTATATTGTTTAGCTACCTTATCTTTATGAAGGGCTGCCCACAGCAAACTGCCCAGTGGGAATGATCCCTGTTCCACACTGACTCCTGAATAAGGTCCAGATGCAGTTTGGAAGAGCTTTTGCTTGCCATGGCCAGAAACATGCAAGGGAATCCCTCAAGGGCCAGAAACACGTCCTGTTTAACTGATTGGTATAGACATGCCAGAGGCAGAGCAAGGAGCAGGAAAACTGCAGGACAAGTTTCCACTTGATATGGTGCCCTCCTTCAACAGCAAACACCTCAGTGACAAGGAACAAGCCTACCAAAAATCTGACTTCACACTTTTTTCTGTCACGGGATTAACTTTGGATCAACTCTGTTCCCGTCCCCTGTCCTGCTGAATTGCTATAACCAGCAGCAAAATCCAGTCAAAATTATAACCTACTTAAAGGAAATGAGGAAATCATTATATAGCAAGAATATTCACAAGGACAAAAGAGGCAGCTGAGTGCTCAGATCTTTCTGATACTCAGAGGGTTCTGAGCACATCCCATAGTAAGCCACTGCAAAAGGCACCTGATGGGTTTGGGTGCACTTGCCCTCTTACACTGATGGGATATCACTACAGCCCTGATTGTTTCAATGTGAGCACACCATTTTGCACTGGTAGAGACTTCTTCAAGCTGCTGTTCTTCTTTTCCTCCCAAAACTGGCTGCCCAGCACCCTTCTATGACTAGGATGAGAGCAATGCTTTCCTTTGGAAACAGCAACTTCGCTTGAGCAAGAGAAGGATAGATTATGGACAGTTAATGGACAGGCCTCTGAAAGACTGTTTTAGCTGGCTACATCACAGACTCACGTCAGTCACTTATACTGGTGTTTATTCTCAGGGGGGTGCCAATCAGCCTTTCAAAATCCAGTCAATAAATGCCCTGAGCTAGTCTATTTGAGCTATTTAAAACCACCTAAATTAACTGTCTCCCATAACAGCAAAATGTCAGATAAGAAAGATGAGAAACATGCCTATCAGGAACTCGATACTAAGCACCACTAGTGGCAACAAACACACCTTCGGCATCTCCTTCATCCCTAGATTTCCCATTGAAATGTCACCATAAGAATGTAAAAAATGCCAGACTATGATGATCCATGCTTCCTGATTTTATATCTATCCCTGCTCACCCTCCCACGTGCCAGCAAATAACGATTTCTGATGTGATCTACGGAGCTTATGGAGGGAGGGTGCTGGGAGTGACAGGGAGATAATCAAGTCTCGTTAGTAAAGCAGTAACCAGGCATTTAATAGATATGAAACAAGCTGTCAGACTGGCTTAAATTGTGCCTGTTACTGCCATGGAAATTCCAGCAGGAATTTCCAACAAATTATTTACTTGGGAATCAGGACTCCAGAACAAGGCACCTGATAAGAGCTCCTCAAGAAACCATCAGCTAACAAGTATTGTCTACTCATGTCTTTGCCTTGGTCATTACTGTTGTTTGGATTTACAGTTCAGAACCATTCTCGTCAGTTTACTGTTGGTTAAGACAGAATACAGAAGAACACATTTTATTCTGTGTATTCATAACTGGAAAGTATTTAAAAAGAACTTATCTGTATGTGTTTTGATGGAAGAAGCATCACTCAGCAAGTAAATGCTTCAGTTGTACCTTCAGGTTTAGCAGATCAGGATGAATTTAGCTGTGCTGATCTAAACTAGTGATGCACCCAACCTTTTATCTTCAGCATATCACAATGCAACCTAGTTCACACTAGACAGCAGCGGAACTCTTCTTGTTGGATAACAGAAATCATCAGACCATGTATATTTAAATAGTAATGTGTCACAAAAAAAAAAAAAAAAATCCCAAACTGCCTTTCCTGTTAAACTTTGTTTAGCAGAATTGAGTATTTTGTTGGACTGCCTCTTAAACTGGCATTAAAACTTCTCACTGAGCCACACAGTCAAAGGTTACTTCATAATTGGAAGTTTTCTGATTGACCCTTCCTGTTTTCTGCGTTTGGTGGCTGCTTAAGTACACAAAGACGTGATAATTTTAATACTGCTTAAAGCTGCTGTTTTGTATACTTTTTAGTCAACTGCATATTTTTTCACAGGAATTTCAGGAAGCAAAAAAAAGTGGACTATGTCGCAGTCATTGATTTTAAATTAGGAATAGTTATAACCTAAAGCCTTTTTATTGTCAATGGAAAAGCTGTAAATGTCATGGTGTACTAGAAATTCAACAAATCATAAGACTGGCCATAAATACCATCCCAAACCTCAACTAATAAAGCCTCTTCCCACTTCTCTATCTACATTTAATAGGAACAAAACATTTTGCCTGCTGTAAATGACACAACTGAACATCAGAAGCTCTACACAGACTTTTGGTCAGGCAAGATCACCTACCCACTACTGGCAACCAATGTATAAGCAATAATTCCATATTCTGCCTTCCTTAAGTAGGAAAATAAATACTCAAGTCACTTTTGAGTTACATCCTAGTAATGAATGCAGTGTAATCCTTCACTACTGTCTTCATCATTCATTCAAACCCTTCAAGATTTCCATCTTGTTCTCGAGAACAACGAAGTTAATTATTTCTGATTTTTAAAATGCAAGACAACAGCAGCATTCCAGATTATGAACTGCAATTCATAACCTCTCTGAAATTTACTTCACAGCAAATAAGATGCTATAGTCATTTATTCTTTAAATATTTTATTAACTCTTATGTCAGGTTTGGATTAATTTTTTTTCCCCACTTAGGAAAGGAGTTGGTAGGGCTGGAGAACTCACATGGAAATCTTAAAATTGGGTGTTTAAATGTCACTGTTGTCACATACCTAAAATAAGTGTTCTGTCAGAACATCCAAGGAGAAAAATCTGGTCCTACAGAAGTTAGTGGAAGAAGCTTAGCCCTTGATTTCAATATGTCTAGGAATTCGCCCAAAATCTCTGGGTAGGTCTGGCACATTCAACATCAACTGATATGTTGCTGAGAAGAGGGTGTGAATTATTTGATCACCACAGATGCACACTCTGAGGAGCGTGACTTCTTGAAGGACTCATTCCCCCCGCATTGGGTCACATGGTGAGGGACGTCTCCAAGTAAAGGTCAAGCAGATTTTTGCAGGAATAAACGGAGATAGTTTAAAATAATCCTCCAAGACAGTACTTTGCTTATAAGAACAGTACTTAACTGAAGTTTCATTACAGTGAATGATAGCCTGCAGGCACCCTGTCATTTAATAATGCAGATAAAACACTCCAGATGAAAACACAATAGACTCTCTTACCAAATTTTTGTATGCAGGACATTGAACCAAGACATGCTGAACAGGCAGAGATGCTGAAGAAAGAGATACCATTACTGGAATGTATCGATGAAGTGGAAAATCAAGCATGAGGAGGAGATGTAGGGGAAGCATAATTACCATTTACAGTGTCTGACTAATGCCACATTATAGCAATGTGAATAAATCCACCAATTAAGGGTCAAGGTGGATATGCTGAAGAGCACATACCCAATAGAGACACGACTAAAAGGACTTCCCTGCATGCAACTGAATCCACTGATTGCCAGATGATTACAGCATCTTTTTCTGAGCTAAACCAAATAGCTTAAAGATGATTATACATTGGAACAATGTTCATCTACCTACAAGTATCATCATCTGCTCACTTCACTAAGACCTTGGGCTAAACATGCATATGTAACATCCCAAACCCAGTATAATCTGCAAGCAAGTGAAATAAACTTCTACTGGAAACAGCAGGTACACCAATTTAACCCATAAAGCTGATTGTTGATGTACATCTTTGTCTCTAACATGCACAGCTTGGCATGCATGTAATTTTCTCTCTGCATTTGCACCCAGAAAAATCATCTCTTTGTATATGCACAATAACTGTGTTTTCCCATCTGCCACTGCTGTGTGCACAAATACTCACATTCAGAGACTAAAAACATCTCCAGGTTACAAACTACACTATTCTTCAACTAGTGGAACAAAACATGTTGCTATGCAGTGTGTTTAGCCACACTGATCACCCTCTGTCCCTGTGGCAACCATTATAGATCTTAAAATTGTTTGTGCATTTACTCATGGAAGCTGTGACTTGGAAGAACTGCAGTGGTGTCTCATAGGCTCCCATCCTGGAGAATCTGAAACATGGATCTTGGTGACTGTCAAAGCAAAAACAACACTTCATTCTGGAAGCCCGTTTTTGAAAACGGAATAGTGCACTAATGCCTACAAGAAGGGCTGGAAGGAGGACCTGGGGAACTACAGTCTGTCAGCCTGACCTTGGGGCTGGGGAAGGTGATGGTACTCAAGATGATTTGTTCTATCATGCAACTGGAGAGCTCCCTAGAGAAGGACCTGCAGTTGTTAGTTGACAGACAGATGAACAGGAGCTGGCAGTGTGCCCAGGTGGCCAAGGCAGCCAGTGGCAAACTGGCTTGTATCAGGGATACTGTGGCCAGCAGGACTAGGGAAGTGATTGATCCATTGTACTCAGCTCTGGTGAGGCCACACCTCAAGTACTGTACTCAGTTATGGGCTCCTCACTACAGGAAGGATGTTGAGATGCTGGAGCGTGTCCAGAGAAGGGCGACAAAGCTGGTGAAGGCTCTGGAGCACAAGTCCTGTGAGGAGCAGCTGAGGGAGCTGGGGCTTTTTAGTCTGGAGAAAAGGAGGCTGAGGGGACACCTTATCGCTCTCTACAACTACCTGCAAGGAGGAAGCAAGAGGTGGGAGTTGGTCTCTTCTCTTGGGTAAGAAGTGACAGGACAAGAGGAAATGGTTACAAACTGCACCAGGGAGATTTAGAAGAATTTCTTTACTGAAAGGGTTGTCAAGCATTGGAACAGGCTGCCCAGGGAAGTGGTGGAGTCACCATGATGTGCTGAAGGGCATGATCTAGGGGTGGACTAGGCAGGGTTGGGCTGTGGTTGGACTTGATGATCTTGAAGGTCTCTTACAACCCAGGTGATTCTATGATTCTATTTATTTCCTACCTCGAAGCAGTCAATTGTTTTAAAATTTGGTAACAAATAAACACATACACTCTTTAGTTAAATGAAGCCTGCAATGTAGGTGGCATCCACTGAAGAGCAGAGAAACAAAACATCATGCCTAATAACTCTCTCCATCGCTACAATCACTGAGGACTTACTCCAAAGTGAAGATGACAAAGCAAGCCCTAAACCTCTTTTTGCTCTCCATCTTCCAATCTGGAAGGTTCCAAGGCCGTGAAGCACCCTACAGAATCCAGCTGAGCTATGACTGCTCCAGTGATGGAAAAAAAAAAAAAAGACTTAACATGGCTGTGCTGGTGTCAGGCTGAAAGAAACAGCATACTTCAATCAAGCTCTGCACAGTAGCCTGAACGCTGACAGCCACACTTTCACCCTTTCATTACTTTTAAAACACAGCAGTGTCATTTGATTCAAAACAAACAGCTACGAAAATCCAAGTGAGAATTCCTTGGAAGGAGTCTGAACTTAAGAGGAAGACACCTAATTCTGCAGTCTCTTAGGCATTATTTAAAAACAAACAACCAAACAAACCAACCAATGCTTACCGTTTTGCTCATTTCAAAGAAGAAAACAAACATACCAGAGAGAATTTCGGAGGGTTGTTTCCCTGTTGTTAGACCACTGAATCAAGTCACAGTTTCAGGCTGGGCTGGATAAATGCAGTAAGGACACAACATTTTAAAACTATGAGTTTTTAATTAGAAGACTGCATTATACTCTCACTTAAAGTCCCAAACAACACAGTAGCATTTGTAGAGTCGAGTCCAAGATTTAAAACCAAAAATGAACCTGAAAACCAACAAAAGCCCCACTACAGCCGAAACTCTTTTGCATGTATTGGTAACACAACATTAACACACCACAGCATGTTGGAAGCCACATTTCCACCCAAGTTGCTCTAAGTTCCCTTTAAAGTCAGGAGGGAAAAATATGACAGCAGCTCATCTCCCCCTGAAGTATCCATCACAGTATGGGAAGTGAATTGCTCCTTTAAAGCCTTGAAATGTGTCTTAAATTCTTTTGTCTGCAAATGGGACCTAAGAGGATTAGCTCAGATTTAGATGCCTCCATTGAACATACTCCTTGTCAGGGGACATGAATCCTATCCAAACTACCCTTTTGTTAGGCATCTAGCTCTGCTGGCCTTCCCTTATCCCAGGGGCTGCTGCAAAACGAATGCAAATCCTAATAAACAGAAGCAACAGCTTTGCATCTCTGCTCGGCTAGTTAATGGATATACTTAATCCTGAGGATTTCATCTTATTCTCTGTAAGAGAAATATTAATCAGGAGTAACTCTCAGGGCTGCAAACACAGCGTGTTAAAGAAAGGGGTGGGGGAGCCACTGAAGCACTAAAAGTAAAAAAATTGACAGTAAAATAATGTCAGTTTATGTCACCTGCACTTGATTTTTGTGCCTATTAGGCTTGAAAAGGCTTCTCTTTCCCTCAGACCCTCTCAGCAAGCAGAAAGCCTCCCTAGGTTTTATCAGGTACTTTCAGCCACATGTGGGCCTTATGGTTAGCCCCCACCAGACTGTTTGGTTCCAGTCCTTACAGCACAGGTTCTCCACCCTCAGTGCAGGGTGGTATGAAGGGGAGAATCAGCCCCTTCTTTCCCAGCACACACAAGGCCCTTTATGGGTCACCACTGATGTGGTGAACTACATAACTTGTGGATTTCTCGTTTGGGGACAAGTTATGCAGGGATACAACAGTGTTGAGAAACAGTAGCATGAAAACGGTCCACATCACTAAAATGAGAAAAATTTTAACAACTGGGGCAGGGGGAGTAGGTGATGCTGGTGTAAATATTTGTGTTAACTTTCTTTGCTACATACCTACAGCAGAAAAACAATCAGGCATCCTGAGTGCCAACAGGCCATCTCAAAAATACCCTACCTTATTCATAACAAAAGCAGAAATAAGAAAGCTGTTGCACCTCCCCTTATCTCCACCTCCCTGTTGCTGCAACCCTCTTCTCTGCCTCGTTAGGATTTTTGAAGGCTTGGCACCGTAACACAAGCAGAGGCTTAGGCTGGTTTTCACTACAGTGCAATGCTGTCTGAGAACTAGTCACTGGAGGCAAACTGCCACTCTGCAGAGACTGAGTGAGGTTCAGAGATGCCACCTCTGCAGAGGATGCTCCAGCGGTCTCCAGCTAGGAAAGCAAAATTCGCCCACCTCAGGGAAAGAAATATTCCCAATACTCATTTTAAAATTTGATGGCATCTTATGAGGAGCTCCCAGGAGTCTTTGAGAGTTCATTCCAAACCATTACTGCCCTGGTGAGAATCAGTATAACCTGTTTCAGCATTTCAACCCAGTAATGCTTCCCCACAGGGAGGAAATTTTACAACTTCATTTTTTTTTCCTAAGCACAACATTATAGCGACATTTTTCACATTTCAAAAAGAAACTACTAGTGACTTTGATTCATAACACATTTAATGTATATGGCACTAGAGAGGCCAATTTCCTGTGATTGGTTTTTGCTATAAATTTAAGAGGCCAATTTCTCCAAAGTGTTTTGGGTTTCCTTTGGCAGGATTTGACGAAAGTGAAGGTTTAATAGATTTTGCTATTTTACTGATACACTGCTGAAAAATTAAGACCTGTTCCCTGCAAGTATGAATGAAATATTAACAACGCACAGGATTTGTAGTTTTGAAGCTCTGTGATATCTACCACAGGAGTTTCTCGATAACTCATTAAACTTAAGCCAATCTGTCAGGCTGTTTTTTTCTTTTCGTCTGGAATGTCCCTGCTTTTTTTTTATTGGCTTTTTAAAAAATGTATTTAACATTTTAAGAAGAGTTTCTGCAGAACTGCTGAAACTCAGACAGCATGCTTACCACCCAAGCTTAGAAAACTTTTAGGTTCTTTCCATCCATCCTATTTTGCCCTGGAACTTACGCAGATAATTCACTGTTTTTTTTTTTCTCCTCCCAAGCAAATACTTTTTCCTCTCCTTCTTCAAGAGGTAAACTATCACTCAGCTTCCCCTCAGCTTCTCAAAGACAACCCATAACTCGGGAATGAATGCATAAGTGTCCTTACAGCCTCATCAGGGGATTCCTCTAGGAGCAAACTGAAGCCTCTCACGTTAATAAAGGCCACCTTCCAGGCTTTGGCAGCTCTGGAAACAGTAACAAATAGAATTAGTTTTTATGCATTTTACTACAGACCCAGTTCCCTTGTGCTCTGATAACTTAAAAACATGTACAGCTGGCAAGGCTGAGTAAGAGCAAGCTTGCATCCACGGGTGTATGTTAAGATTTGGTCTTACCCATGCGAGCATTCGTACTGCTTTTTTGCACAGTTGTTATTATAAAGGCCGTGCTAAACTACTACAGTTTTCCCTAAAAGCTGTAATTTAGCCTCATACTTGTCTTATATATGGTGAGAAAAAGTCTTCTAGGGCTCTGTGATACTAAAACTATTTTCCAACCAATCAGTGCAGCATGCTGCTTCTTTACATCATATTTACAATTAAGAAACAACACTGTTTGTGTCTTCAACAAATGCATTTCTTCCTGTTACACGGAAAGAATTCTCATTTTGCCAAACAAATCTCTTTATAGACAAAAGTTTATTATAAAGTAAAAAACAGATTTCATGTCCTTATGAATATGAGCATTAAAGTTATTTCATGTTGAGATTCAGAATGGAGTAGTGAACCCAGCAGCGCAGGCTCATATTACAAGACAGATTTGGAAAATTCTTTAATGCATATGATTAACTTGTAATTGGTTTAGAGGAGTCGATGCACATGACCTAAACTATGACAGAACACAATGAAAATGCTACTAAGGCTTGTATCATTGCAGTAATGCAGGAAATTAACATTTCATTCTCATTGACACAGTCTCTTACTAAATGTCACACTGGGACCAATACTTCTTGTAAGATTGTGCTATTTCCTTCAGTCAGAAAAACAAATACATTTTCCAAGTCAGAAGTCCATTTTAAGAAAACAGATACACACTTATCCCTCTTCGGAGATGTGTAACGAGAGGACACGATTTAGGTACATGCTAAGGAAGTATAAGGCTACAAAAGCTTTGTGAAGCATGTGATGCAGCCATTGCCAGGCAGGATGCTCAACGAGGTTGACCTCTGGCCTGAAGCAAGTCCAACAGATGCCTTGATTTAAATATGAAGGATTCCTAAAGCAGTAAGAAGAAAAGCACCTAAATGCTTCAGGAATAATTTAAGTCACAGTCACTTTTCCAAGGCTGAGACTTCAAGTGGATCTCAACAAAACAACTGTTTTTTTAAAAGTTCTTTCTCTTCTGTAAAAAAAGCAATAAATGCCAAACCTATCTGAAATGAACCCCAGCTTACTTAGGCCATAACGTCAGCGGAAGAACACGTTTGTATGAGATAATGATTTCCTACTATTAGAAGAATGTAGAGATAAGGAAGATCATTTATCAAACAAAACATCAGTGCAAACCAGAGATGTTTCTCTCTACATTTGGATACACTCCAGATAAATTTGTTTCCTGGGGTAGCATTCACTGACTCTAATGACCTAAGTATGAAAATCCCAAAGGGGCCCAGTAGCATTTTCCATATTTTGTTTTATTGAAAGACACACACAAAAAGAAAAAACAAACAACCATAAAAAAACCCCAAAACCCAAAACCCAACCAAAGTCTTACATGAGTTAATACAACTTCAGTGAAAAGGGAGCTGAAGCACTTCATGACTTCTGTGTAAGCAGTTTTGTTACAGCTTTGGAGCACCTTCCATCTGTTGAGTTTAAGCGGTGAGGAGCAACCTGGACCTAAACTCAGCAGAAAGGATATATAAATGGAAATGGAGATTGTGCAGAAGACAACTATGCTCATTAAATTGCTCATTAAAGTGCTCTGTGCCTACATGGTAGCAAGCACTGCAAGACACATACAAGCAACACAGGAGGCAAAAACAGTGAGAGTGAGTTCAAGAAGCGTCTGGATGATGGACTCAGTCCCATGCTCTGACTTGTCTGGTCCTGTGTGGAGCCGGGAGTTGGACTTGATGGTCCTAATGGAACCTTTCCAACTCCGGAGATTCTGTGATTCTATGACTGTCTGGAAGACCACACACCATGCTCACAAAATTACACATATATGAATATAAAATTCCTTCTCATCACATAGAGAACCACAGAAACTGAACTCCCTCCAGTTTTCAGGCTTCATCTCCAACTCCAATTCAGGTTCAAGCATTACTAATTCATTTAGCACTTTTGGGCTCTGCACTGAACTAGAGACCCTTTCCTTGAGGGAAGGGAAAGCTGATGGAAATAGCGAATGCAACATTATCCAGAACTAATTTAAAACACAGTCCTTGCTGCTCAAATATTAAATTATTCTCTGGCACTTTGCATCTTTGAGCCTTAACCGAGGTTAGACTTGTTCAGCTGAAAACCACATAATTCACTAAAGAAATGAACCTTTTCTTTTGACAAAGTATGTGATTTGACTACACTTCGATTAATGTAGGAAATTTTCCATAAAGCTGCAGAGGGGAATGAAAAGGAAGGCAAAGTGAAGAAATTTGGTACCTTTCTAGATAAAGCTATGACCGAGCAAAGTCAGTATTGTACTATTTGCTTTACTTGGCAACTTGCTGTTGATGGCCTATTTGCAAAGGCATTCAAATACTCCTAAGTTTCAGGGGGAACATAAATGTAACCATAGCCATGTTTTTGGCGGTCCCCTCAAAATAATTAATCAGATGTATGATAAAGTATTTATAAATGGTTAGCTCCATTTAGTATATTCTTAAACTGTTTTTCCTATTCAATAATTCACATCTGCAACTTCCATTCTGGTGTTGCTTCAAATCAAGTTCTGAATAAAGTCTTTTGGATGGCACCAAATGCTGAAATTGTACATTTGGCCAATCTGATGAAAGCTGCACAGTTCGAAGCTTCCAGAAAGCAATGCACTAGATACAGCCCTTGAATACCTAACTTCAGGCAACTTAAACCTAAATTCAACAACACAGGCTGATGAGTGGGGAATCCTGAAAAAGTCTTCCATTTAAGAAATATACCACTGGTTTATTTATAAAGACAGACCTTATGCTTAGGGCTATTTCTAAACTAGATAACTGGTTTTCTTGCGTTACTTTGTTATTATTATTTTATGATGTTTAACTGTCACTTGGTATTTTCTGTATTTCACAGATAAAAAGTTAAAATAGGCAGAAATAGAAGCCATTGTTCTACCGTCTTTTTTTTTCCCCACCTCTAATTACAAAAATTCTGCATAGAACTCCGCTCATTTATTCTCCCCAGTCATGTGTCTTAGATTATTTTTTTTCCCCTCCCTCTTGTCAAAGAAGAGGCTGAGAATACCTGCTCTGATGCAGCTCACAGCCAAGGCAGGAGCAACCCGTGGAGAGGCTCCACATTGAAATCTCAGCATTGGGAAGGCACCTACACCATATCACTTGACAGCTTCCTTCCAACTTGTTGAGGGAGACTTATTTTCCCAGCTGTGTGAAGGACGTCAACATCTAGGGATAAAGTTATTTTTAAACCCTGGGATTATGTGGGAAATGGTAGCAGAATTTCCAAGTTTTCAAAATTAGAGCCTACTGTTCATTCTAGAATTTATTGTTTAATATCACCAGATTTCACTTTGCACTCCCGTGTCACATCCAAACATGAGTGTGGGTTTATTACTCTGTTTAGACTTGAAAACAAGACTTAATATCTCCCAGCAACTTTCTCAGTGAGTAGCATACAATAATTGTGAGGGTGAAGAAAGCTCCTTAGAAATATGTAAAAAGAATGTTTAAAGACTGACTTGATTGAGAACGTCTTAAAACTATAACAGTATTATTTTCAAATGCTATTGTTACGAAAACCTAAATGCATCGGAAACATTGTTTTTCTTCTCGATATTTAAAAAAATACACCAACCTTCACTGTAAAAGGGCTCAGGATGACACTGCATTATAACCACGGTATTTCTTTGCAGTGGCAGGCAACAATAGAGGGAATTAAGTCAGTGTTCTTGTAACCCTGCTTACTGCTCGGTATGCACCTCAAATCAAGAGTAAGCATGATACTCATTTCTGCCCATGGCAAGTAATGGCTAAAATAGAAGTCTACCCTGGTTTGAAGCTCAGAAAATACTGCAGATATTGCAGTCCCTCTACTGTTTCAGACAGAGCTGACTTCAGTGATGATGCTAGGCAGTTATTAGCTTTATAGGATACTCCAACATTTAGCTAAACCCCCCATTCATCTTCAGTTCTATAAGGAATATGCATCTTCTGTCATTCCTGTGTCATAATTTAACTCAGAACAAAGTTTTAATACGTAAGAGCAAAGACAATAATGCAACATGAGAAATTGGTTTGATCCTTTGACTTCTTAGGGGCTATCCACTAAATTGGGAAATGACTGTTTTCATTGCAGGGACGCAATGAACTTGAACGATGACCATGAATGAAGTTCACTGCAAAGACAATGCATTAACTCATGTCTACTGTATGAGTATGCAACTATTTCTTCCAGTGAAACCTCAACTACTCTTCTCATGTTCTAGCCATTATTAACAATGAGTTACAGGTGCACAATAAACACAAAGCAGTCTGGTATAAATTACAACTGTCAGCATCCGGATAAGGTACCTTGCTGTATGGCTGTCTGCACTAATGCTCCTGGAGGAATTTCTGACAGAATAAATCAAGCACTGGCTAGTTGAATAGGTAAGGTTACACCTGCTACTCTTACCAACGTGATAACCGATTTCTTCCGACAAATCTTGGTTCAGTTGTGAACCTGAACTCAGAAAATAAGTTACAGACATTTTGCAAATGTATTACTTGGAATTGGTTCACATACGAGGAGACAGTGCAGAGCTATCTAGATTTTCCAGCTAAAATTTTTGGGCTCTGAAGACAGAAATCTTTTGCTGAGCAAAATAAAAGCAAATAATTATTAATTCACCCCATGCTCTGCTTGTTGTTATTTTAACAATACAAGGAAGAAAGGAAGATAATGTAAATTCAGGTATAAGAGAGCTGGAGAAAAGAGGTCAAGTATTTTCCCAATGACACCTGCAGCTAATGTTTCAAAATACCTAATCTACAATTTTCAGTGACACTCTTAGGCCAGATTCCATCAATTAGATCGTACTGCAGAAATAAAGGAATTCAAGGTTCATCATCTATACACATCCATCAAGTAAAAAGAATAACAATCCCCTACTTATTTGTCCTCCCAACTTCAGGTAAGAGTAGAATCTTAAGAAGATATCTAAATGACTACATTCTATTCAATGGATTCTAAGCTATTTTTCATTTTAGTGCAATTCCAGATCAAGATTTTAGTAGCAAGCTACAGCTGTGTCACCACATCTTTTCTATAGGTGCATAGCTTTATTTTCCTGAGTATACACTAATTTTTATTTTATTTTTTTAAAGAGGCCTATATTCTGACTCCCAGTGCCATTAGCAATGATTACACCGATTGAAGTCAAGGAGTTATTTAATAAAATACACACTGTAACAAGAAAAAGTGTCCACCATAGCAGTGTCATACTAGATCAGGTTGTAAAACTTCAACACTTTCTGTCACTTATAATGCATAATAGTTATTTCCTTTTCTTCATATGTACGTATTTTAGAATTAGGCACTAGAGATCATCTGAAACTTGAGGTGAAATGATTCTGCTATTGGATGACATAGTAAAGATACACCAGTGTTAAAACCGGATAGTACAAGTTCTCCACAGCTACATTTTCTGGAAGAGGGGACAGGGACTAACATTTTCAAAAATATTCAAATCATAGAACCACGGAATCTCCCAAGTTGGAAGGGACTTGTAAGGATCACAGAGTCCAACTCCTGGCTCCACACAGGGTCAGACAAGTCAGACCGCAGGACCGAGTGCATCGTCCAGATGCTTCTTGACCTTAGTCCAGCTCAGTGCTCCGACTCCTTCCCTGGGGTGCCTGTTCCAGTGCCTGACCACCCTCTCAGTACAGAACCTCTTCCTAAATTCCAGCCTAAACCTCCCCTGTCACCGCTTTGTGTCATTCTCATTGCAGAGAAAGTGAAATCCTTAAGCTTTACAGCAGCTATAGAACAGAAATGTGGTTTTCTGATCAGCTCTGTTTAAGAGCAACACAAAAAACCCTACATATGGAGAAGGCTCCACTTAATACAAGCTTTTTCATTAGCATCAGAAGCAGCATTTTTTGTTGTTGTAAGAAAATGCTCTCTTCATCTGTTTACAAACCTACTGGTTGCTGTTGGAAAGTAGCTGACCCCAGGAAATACCGACCGGTACATAATCCCATTTAGCAGCCACAAAGGGCAGTGTCAGTACAGCAACAGTGATTCTGCAAAGCCAGGTGCCTTTACACACATCAGAGGAAAGAATGGAGGAAGAAAAAGGGATTCAAGAAGTCCTGTGTTTAACTATCACAGCCACAAGCTTAAGTCATTTAGATAATAATAGTTAGATTTGTTTGTCTGTGGGCATTTTGGAGGCAAAGCTCATTTCCTATTCTCTAGTCTTACCTGGAAGCACACACAGTCATGCTGCAATACAGCTGAGCACCTAGGACACAGTGGTGGGCAAATGACTCCTTATAACTGCACCATCTGAAATCGTGGAGGCAGGATTCCAGACTGACATCATGTTGCAAAGTGTATTATGACAAGATTATACATCAGTGACCTTCACAATCCCATTCTGTACCTGCAGCTTTTAAATGCTAAGGCACAGAGGAGCATTTGCATATCAAGTGCGATAATGCTTACACTATTTAAAACCTTAGCTGGGTTACAGAGCAAGTTATCATTTTTAAAGAGTGCTCTGAATTTGACTGAAGAAATTAAATGCCTTAAATGAGAACAATCTCCTGAGATACTCATGAAGGGTTTTAACTTCTATGTATTAAAAAAATATATATATATAATAGCCCACAGTATCATTTATCAACTGCCATGTAGAAAGCCAACTCTGGTAAAAGAATTGCTTCAAATTTCACTCCTTTGACATTTTCTAAAATTAAAGTATTTCTTCATGGCAGGAAGTTCCAGATTATTAATGAACAGTAGAATAGCTAGCAATAAAATAATAATTTGAGACAACTCTAATGGTTTCTTTAACTTGTAGAAGGGAACACTCTGAAATGAGAAGTAGTGTGCTAACATTATTTCCATCACCAGAAGTGGATTTTAAGTGGATTCCATCTACTATACCAAAGTATTTTTAATATTCAGTGGTTCAGATTTATCTTATGGTTCTTCCAGTCTTGAATATGCAGAGGCTTGGGGACTACCTGACCCTAAAGGAAGTGTCTTTATGGTTTACAGCCTTTGATAGAATTATTTAATGAACATCTCCATCATTCCCTTGCAAAAACATAGATTTACAACATCAACATGCTGTACTGAAGAATTTCACAGTTTAACAACACTATGTGTGAAGAACCATCTCCCTTTGTTTGCTCTAGGTCTGCGCTACTTGAACTTCACTGACTCCTCCTGGTTCTTGTATTGGAAGGGGTGCAGGGCAGATTATCTCCAGTTCTCCTTTCCTCCCCACTTCTGCTTTTATAGAACTGTACCATACCTTGTCCCAGCTCTATCTTTTGAAGTTTGAAGACTCCTAACCCAAGTAGTTGTTTCTACAGAATTATTTCCATACCTCTGATTATCCTCACTGCTCCTGTGATGTTCCCATTCTACTGTTATTTTTTTAAACGCAGGCCAACCAGAACCACCAAGAGCATTCAATAAGGCACATGCAGCATGCATTTATTCACTGGCACATTCACACCTTCAGCATCTACAAAACAGTGGGAGGTCTTGGCTGCAGAAAGTCTTCAGGAGAAGACTTGGGAAGGAGAGGAGCAGAGCAGTCCCGGAACGCTGCTTTGAAAAGCAGCTATGCTGGAGCAACGTCAGTCTTCAATTTTGCAAACAGGCAATATAAAGATGACATAATGTTCATGCCAGCAAGCAACTAAGTCACTCTGTTAAGAACAGCCTCCAAATGATGAGTCAAGATGACATGAGTCAAAAAAAGACAAGGTTCAAGCATTGTGAAAGGAAGCAATGCGTTACATTGCAACGATGAAACCAGTGAAGCAGAGAGTTCAAAGTGGTAATGAAAAGAAATGTAAAAGGCCTCTTTGCTAGGCTTTTCCTATCTAATGTAAAGCAGGACTGATGACAAGGTTGCTTTTTTGGCAAAGCCAGACTACTGTCCTAAGAAGTGTCGGCTTAGGAGTGCCGCTTCTGGTTTGCGGGTGTAAGCTAGGATTCCCATCTAGCTCGCAGAGGAAGAGCAGCCAGATGCAGTGATAAAGAACAAGAGCTCAATGTGATAGCACACTTCCTAGAGTGAGAAAAGTCACCCCTGCCCAGAGGTACAACTGCTGCTCACTAGGGTGAATTTTATAAAACAGTACTAAGACCTGTAAAACAAGCATTCCCTTCCTTTGGAGAAGGCAACCGTGTGACTTGAAGGCTGCAGCACCTGTAAAACTCAGCAAGGACCATGTACTGACAAAAGACAGGCACTGATGAATTAATAATTTAAAAAGAAATTGTATTTTGCTTTGCCACTCCAGAAGTAAAAAGGGGACAGATGCCAGGCACGGACTGACAGCTCCCAGGAGAAGAGGAGATGATGAAGGAGGTTGGAAACAAGCCAGAGGAAGTGATGCTAAATCTGCAAGTGCTCTGACAGAGGGGGGACAGGGGACATCAGCTAGATTTGGGCAGAACTTGCCTTAGACTACTTCAGAGGTCATGGGGAAGGAAACCTCAGCCTAGCAGCTAAATCTTGCTGGAGAACAGACCACCTTGCAGAAATAAGAAAGTTCCTCCCTCCCTTCCTGATTTTCAATAGACTCCTGCCAATAAAGAGTTTGAAACTTAGCACCATGGCTAATTTATTGGCACACTACCTACAGGCTTTATTCCGAGATGCTCCGTGATGAAACACAACATTAAACTGAACTAAGTGCACAGCTATTAACAGAGCAGCTCAGTTTCACAAACTAGTATCAAAACAGAAAGAGGTGGAAGTGGCAGAACGCAAAACATTTTGTCTTTTGATAAAAAGCTGTCAGATGAATTGGTTTAAATGCAAAACCTGAGCAAACTCACAAGTTCCGTGCAATATTTAAAGCATGAACTCCATTCACATAGAAGGCTGTGAGAGAAACTAACTAGGAAAACACCAGTATTGCCATTTGGGTGACCTGAGTGGTTACTCGGATTTTGCTCA
The DNA here is from genome assembly GCA_013399135.1 of Heliornis fulica. NCBI lineage: Eukaryota > Metazoa > Chordata > Aves > Gruiformes > Heliornithidae > Heliornis > Heliornis fulica. The sequence continues at coordinate 374,927 of VXBZ01004683.1, read as the reverse complement.
GCCATTGCCTATTCCTGAGGACCTCAATTCTCATTGCAAAATGAGGTTAGTAACCCCAGTGGGTGAGTTATGTGCTTCAGATAGGTATCTAGGCACTTTAATGAATGACACTAAGCAATAAATTTAAGCAAAGGGAAAACAAAGTGTGAAATATTAATTAATTATTGCTGCATCTGGAAGCATGTTCCATCTGGCTCTGCAGAGTACCTTGATTTTGTTATTGGAATAAACTGATTAGCCTTCATTGTTTCTGTTTGCCCACTTGGGAACCAGTCTCTGAGGCGGGCTTCTTTCCAATTATGTATTAAGTATTGAAAGCAAAATCGATTTTGCATGGTTACATAGCTGCTACACATATTTCCTTATGCTGCAAGAATTTCCTTTTTTCTTCTCTGGCCCCAGAAGAGTCAAGAGTCAAGCCCCATCTTTGTGCCAAGTCAAACCTTCGGGCAGGAAAACTTTCACTAGAGCAAAGAATTGTGTCAAATCAAGTTAACTTCTCGTTCTGGCAGGAGCTTTGTGCATACACAAGTAAATGCTCTGCCATACCATCTTCTCTTCCTTATGCTGATCAAGCAGAATTCAAGTTCTTTTAGAGATGTAATCAATCAGGTGACCTGGNGGGTGGAAAACACTGCCAAGGAACATTTAAGCTCCACTACTGATCATTTTTCCCGCAGGAACCTTTATGGATAAGATCCACAGAAAAAACTTAGAGGAATAGAGTGAAATTACTGTATAAATTACTCAAAAAATTCACTGGCTTAAATGTTAAGAGATGGTCAAATAGTATACCTGAACTTATTTTCAGCTTACACTTTAAAAATCCAAAACCCACCCAAAACCAACAAATCAACCTGTTACTTACTCATAGTTTAACACAAAGCTTGTTCAGCTTTGAACATCCCACATTTGTTAGCAAAACTACCATTCTGCACTTCACTGCATCGTATGTTTTAAACAACAAAAACCACAACAGCAAAACCCTGTGGAAATGTTCTCAGTCCCCTGAATTTTTCTGGGCTTTTACTAACAAAGAACCACAGAGACCTTCACTCTGGTGCAGTCTCCCCCTTCTGCTGCTCATACAGATTGGTGTACGCACGTGTGGCCTCCAGACAGCTGTTGAAACCCAACAGCTCACAATTACCTATCTCCAGGAATGCCACGTCCAAGATGGGATCATACCTGCAGCTGAACTCTCTATGTAAAAACACATGGCCAGCCTGTTTTACCTACTTGAAACATACAGGCTAGTGATGAAAAGGAGTGACAATCTCTATTTGAGCTCTGCCAGCCAGGCCAAGCATCGAAGTCTGACTTCAGCAACCACCACCATATAAACGTCTGCCAGCACCTTTGCCGCAATGCCATCACGGGTAGTCGCAGCTGCCAGCCAGCTGCCCTGGCACTGCCAGCCCACTCAGCCCACCGCGATTGGAGAAGTTTAGTTAAGTAACCCCAACCCACAGCTCCCTCTTTGTACAGATAATTCTAGCTCTGAATAAACTGTCAATCACATCAGGCAATTGTTCCCTTTTCTTAAGGAGAAGAAAATTAAGGGTTGCTGAATCAAGAGAGGTGAATAGCAGTAACTGTTGTGCGTAAAGCACTTGAACACTGACAAGTGTTGCAAAGGTACTAACTGTTGTTCCTGCTGGTGATGGCTTGCCAATGCCCTGAGGCTGTCAAGAAGCAGCCCTTCTTGCCTTATCCCCTCCCAAAAAAAAAGTAACCCTACAACATCACACACAATTTAGACTAAAATTATTTTCATCTGTAAGCTGTCATATCTTTGCAGAGCTCAGACGGGCTGCGGTGGGACATAATTCTCGATGATGCTCACACTCAGACAAGCAGCAGCTGACAGTTGTCTCCAGGCTTCTAATTCCACAGGCCCACTGATGATATTAAACAGCTTTAGAAACATCTCAGCAGTGAGTGTGCTTGCTCAGCAGCCCTTCTGCTAAGGGTATCAAGCCGGATCAGTGACTACACAGAGGATTTATTTCACATGAATAAAAAAAAATCCCCTTACAGCCTTTCTTCCTCAATATTAATTCTCAATTTAACATCTTTAAGTCTAGAGCTGGATTTGCATTTACAGCTTCCACATGGGGGATTAGGTGCATTGAAACAGTCCATCCGGGAGGGGAAGACTTACATTTCCACTGACATCTGGCCCGACCCATGCAACCCACCTCAGCTATCCAGTACCTCATTTTATCTCCCCCCAAAAGGCTACAACATCCCCCAACTGCATTGGCAAACCCAATTCTTTTAAGAAAGCTTAGAGGCCTTGGATAAACAGTGAGAATAATTTATATATAGCATTATCTTATCATCCTTATGGCAAGCTAGTGCTAAATATCTTCTAAAGAAACTGGTAGCGTTTGGGGAAACGAGAATGTAGCATTTAAATGTTCATGAGATATAAAAACATGTCTGTACTAGACATGGTTGTGAATTAAAAAAGGAAAGATATCTTGGCTGTGTTTAGATTCCTGGATTTAGTTATAAAATGTATTGCTTTTATAATACAACTTCAAATTACATAGCACTTGGAGAGGTATCAGTTTCATTGTGGTTACCTAAAAACATGTTATTAAGAAACATGCCTGTCAGAAAAGTTCTACTATGCAAAGTGACATCTGATTTTGAAAAAAATGCAGAAACTTCAATATTCACTCTCTTTCCAACAGAAATATTAATCTAAGGAAAATCATCTTCTGCACAGAGACCCCAACAGACAAGTTACTAGCTCTCCACACAGTGAGTGGAACAATTTTTTTTTTCCTCTGCCTCTTCAATTTCCCTCATAGCAATTGTTTTCTTTTTTTTCAGGATAGTTCGGCACCATCATTAAATTTAGATTAATGCCAAATCTAGGGCAGTTACACAAATATTACACAAGACAGTAATTTCTATTTGTTCTACTATTTGCAAATTTTTTCTAAATGGAACAATTACATCTATCTTGCTGGAAAAAATGTATTTGTAGATCAAACCCAAACACTGATCTTCACATCAGTCAAATCCCAGATAATGATATTTTAGTTTCAGTATTAGGGACTTAGTGTGCCTTGGCAATGAAGAAATTTGAGCTGAGAAGACAGAAGCAGCAAAGAAAGCACCAAGATAAATTAATCTTTTATCACCTAGAGAAGGGAGCCTCAATTAAGTGAGAATGTGGCAATACAGAGTAGGCAGAGGGAAAGAGACTCTTTAATATTAACATGAATAGTAGTTAGACAGGCAATGTAGATAGCAATAGGACTGACTAATATGATAAGGGTATAGCCTGGCATCCATCAGGACAGACTGCAGGATTTACATTACATTGCTAATTTTAAGTGTAGGATGTAAGCTTGCAGTCTACAGAGATGACAAACAAATTTCAAGATCAGAACTAATGGGTACAAAAGCATAGGGAATATACAGAAAATAAAAAGTGACAGGGTAGCAATAGCTGTTAGCCACCAAGATTGTAATAAATAGTAAAAAAAAAAAACCCACAAATCCAGAATGTTAAAATACAATTTCATTGTGCTAAACCAGAATTTTATTAATGATAATTAATCTAGGGAAAAAAAGTCTCAGGAACTGTTACAGATCAAATCAGAGAGGGTCTGAGGTCTCTGGCAGGTAAGTTCTATGGTCTGGGGAGTAACAGGAGACACTCCCACAGGCCTTCAAATTTTCCAGTAGATGAGGTAAAAGACAAGAGTTCCCAATTAATACTTCTCTTCATCATTTAGAGTAATTAATATTGTTGTTTTTAAAAGACAAGTTTGGAAAAGAAAAAGTGTTCTAAAAACACAATCATTCAACTTGTTCCCTCCTCCCTAAACGATTTCCATCCTTCAAGAAAGGCCACCCAGTCAACTTGACACCACTGACAAAAGGGAGGAAGGGTTAGCAAGAGGAAGCTCCCTCCATGGCAGAGATCCTCAAGCACCAGTGTTTCAGTGGGATTACAGGGTTTCTACTGATAGCTAGCCACAATTCTTGGTGCCTCTGCAGGGTTTTCCACAAAACTGGTTGTTTCTGAGCTTGACTTTACCACAGCATCACCTGGGGCTGACTAGTGACAGTAAGGTGGAGATACCTACTAAGCTACACGGCAACAGACCCTTTAAGCAAGCAAGTGTTGCTTATCACTAGTTCTCCAGTGCATCTGATTACTTTCCTGAGTGGACAGGGGTAGGTTTAAAACTAGCTGTCAAGTGCAAAGGTCCTTCAGTTTGTACTTAATCTACAATTCTGCCACCAATTCATTAAGCTTAATTTTGTCCCGAAGATCTCCAAGGTCCAGGTTACCCCTAACAAGGCTAGGTGCAAATAGAAATCTTCAAGTATGGCCCTTGGTGTGAAATTATTTTTTCCCAGGTTATTGCTATATACATTAATGAGAGCAATCTTTCCAGGGATCTCTGGGGCTGCTCTGTTTCTTCTGCCTCCCCTTGACTGATGCTCAGTGTCACCCCGAGTGCCCTGCAGGAGGCTGTAATAGCTGCTCATGCTGTGCACATCCAGTCCTGCTGAGTTCAGTGGCTGGAGCCCAACACAGCGACATCTGAACAGCAAATATCGGGAAAAGGTTCATACAACAGTAACAGTGACATCTGAAAACAGCAAATATCTGAAAAGGGTTAGTACGATAGCTTTAAACCTATAGTAATTTAGCTACAAGGTCCTTGTAAATAAGATGACATGATTAGTTATGAGAGAAGTAGAAGGAAAAGAGAAAGATACCATTTTCACAGTGGAAGGAAAAAGAGGACACAGTGTGACATGCCAAAGCCTTATCTGTTTCTGCTGTGCCAGACTAAGAGGACATCAGATCTCTCTGCATTCAATCATGTTTTTTTTCCTCAACAGTAACTGGTACAGACCAAGATAAGGGTAAAAGCTGTCAAAAAGGAACTGATTAGACTAAGTGGCAGAAATACTGTGGGGAAGTGCAGCTGTATGCTTGAAGCAGAGCTCTTGCAGCACAGATCTTGGGGTATCCACACCCCACCTACACTCTGTGTGTTGAACCATCATGGTGATACCTCTAAACAAGTCAGTGACACACTAAAAGCCAATGATCTTGGATAACCTATGGCTAAATCCATGTTGGCATACCTTGTCCTCTGCAGGATGATGCTTGCTCACATAACCCTCCTCTATTGTATCATGTTTACAGACAGGTTCATTCTCACTGATCTTGGTCCCCATTTTTCCTTTCCCCGCCATCCCTAAGATTTTCAGAGCTCCCATCTACTCAAAGAGGAACACTCTATTTGATTCTTTGCCATAAGGCAGGACTGGAGATGTGAGCAAGTTAGTATCTGTAAAGTGCCTCCAAGACCACAGTAGGTGCTGTATGTGCAAGCTGTTAATACCACTGTCATTCTCAACAGGTAGACACAAAGACACCAAAACAAGCTAAATGACATTATTAAACTACCAATAAGGAAACCAGATGGACAAGCTGTATTCATTAATGGAACAACTTGCCTACTTCCACTGTCCTCTGGGTGCTGTTTAACGTGGCTCCAGTAGAGAAGGACCAACACTTGTTTGTGGCATACAACCAGAGCAGTTCACGGATATACAACCCAAATGCATTGAGTATCCTGTTATGAAATGACTACTGAGCCCACTAAGTCCAGTGGAAACATTATTGGGTGATGTTTTATAAACTCATAATACTTCAGTGGCTATTTCTTTGAATTGATACACAAGCTAGGATTCTTTTTATCCCTTGCAGGGATCAAAACCTGCGGGTTTAGACAGTCAACATAATCCACCTCTTACACCGTCACAGACAGCACCAATCCCAACTACAGCCCAAGAGCAGCACAGCCCTGCTTTTTCCAAGACTGTAGTTTAGGCTGGGATACAATGAAAACATTCCTTATGTTCACTGCACACTCAAACCACACTTTCACTGATCTAGGACACCTCTATGGCTTTTTCCTTTAGGGATGAGCCCATATACTGCCAGCTGCGGCACTCACTGTAGAATTGTTGTGTACTTCCTCTCCCAAAACAGACTGCAGTGTACAGTGCTGAAGAACCGTCAGAAGATGAAACATGAATATGCATAAGAAGCTTATGCATTACCTGAGCTTCTTCATGCAATTATTTGTGATTAACTACTTGGCCAGAGTAGAAGTTTTTATTTAATTTGTGCGGGTGGGTGTACGCACCGTGCATCTTTTGCTGGAACTGAATAGCTCTTACTGCAGTAAGATGCTGAGAATGCTCCAGGGAGCTTCTGTATATTCTGCTAATCACTGCAACTTTTAAGATTACTCCTGAGCTACCAAAAAAGAGCATATACCTATTTGTATATTATAGGCATGGAGGGTTATGTGGTAAATCCATAGATACACTTGAAGTTCAAGATTATTTTTCTACACCTTATGAAGTTGTGCTTTCTTCCTTCTCTGCCTTTCTGATCAAATGATCATTTCCCTGTTCTGAAAAGGGAACTTGAAACACACAGACTAAATTTAGCAGTCATTCTCAGTTTCACAGTTCACACTGCAAGAATCACCTCCTGCTCATTACTTTCTCCAAAAAAAGACTTTTGGTCTACACAGCAAGTTGAAAGAAAAAAATCTAGTTGGTTCCTCATTCTTCTGTTTGGGAATACATCCAGTCTCAGTGTCTTACATCTCACTCAGACCCAGGAAAACCACTTGGAGAGAGACACGTAACAAAATGCGGAAAGTACATGACAACTGTAGAAGTGAAAACAAGATACTGGCCCATTAAGGAGCTGTTGAGCAGTTCCTCCTCACTGTTATACAAGATACTAAAATCTGATGGCCAGTGACCAGTTGGACCGTATGTGCTCAGACTCAGAATTGCATCTTGTTATAATTTAAATGCAGCTATTTTTAAATTAGGAAAAAAGGAACAGCTGGCAGATAGTTTTAATTGGGTGTCTTTCCTGTGGCTGTTTAGCTTCCTTTCTTGAAGCCTTGTGAACAGCAAAAGCTTTTTCTGTTTGCTATTAATCATTTATCAGATTAAATAATTCTCTGATGCTGGACAAGTGTCAGAGTTTTGCAAGTTCCCTTCAATGCCTGAAAAATAGAAGTCTCTGTTTTCCTCCATGCAAGCAGAAGTCATGGGAAGCATTCATTTTATACACCAGAGATTCCCTAAAATCCTAAAACAAGTTGTAGACATGGGTAGAAACACAGGTAAAACTCAACACAGCCACCCGTATTTCACATTTCAAAGGCAAAGAGCTAGCTTCTGTTTGTGCTTAGGCCTGAAAGTCTCCTCTTAGGAGACTCCTCCTTCAAGAAGGCTTAAACACTTGGCTTAGCCTGCCTTACAAACCCAAAGCAAAATAATGCTTTATCATCTACCATGCTATGCAAGCAGTGCTAATCCAAGGACAGCCACAACTTGCAGAAGAGCCTCACACAAAAGCAATTCTCCAGCCCCCCCCCACCTCCAGATTAAGCTGGACGTGTTAGAAGCTAGGAACTCGGATAGCAGTGAAGCACTTTCTTTATGCCTTAATATGAAACATGTATTTGCCAAGAAAACCATAGTGGCTGTCAAACTTGTTTTTATCACCAACTAAATATGAATAACCTCAGAGAGAGACAGGATAACACCTTCTCTGTTCTAGAGCCAAGGAGGGTGTAAATAGATGTATTTTACATAGAAGTAACCTGTTTAACATCTCATTACTTGGATAATGTGAACAATCAGGGATACTAATAGTTACACCAGTAAGCTTGACACATGAAAAACTATTTTTACTCCTACTACAAACCTGAGAAACCACAGAACAGAGAGTCTATTCTTCTTACTGAGCACAGATAAGATTTCGAACACTTTCAAGGAGCCAAGTAAGAACAGAGCATTAGTTTTGCTATTTCAGAGAGACTGAACCAGTGTATTCCTCTCCTTGAAGTTTACAAGATATTTGTAAGGGTTACAGAACTGGATCTACACTGGTTTTCAAAAAATAAACTGCAGGAAACAAAAGTATTCAACTGTTACAAAAAAGGACATGAGGATTAAGAAAACCAATGTCTAATTGGGGTTATTTGGGTTTGAGGGTCAGTGTTTTTTTGTCTTTTTATTTTTTAAATGCTACAACTCAACCATAGAGCATACTTACATATATATTTGCCTTTGGGTTGATGAAAACACATTCTGTTCTCTATATAAGCTTAAGAAATCTTTCATTACAAACCTGAAGAAACCCTCTTCCATTACACGAGTTGTAACGTGCTCATAGACGCAACCTTGCAATCTCACAAATTTTACAGTTTTGATAAGCAAGAAAAAGAAAAAAAGCAACTGTTATTTGAATTACTTTCTGGTAGAGCAGTAGAAAAAAAAATCTGTTGTCAGAACCCCTAGCTGGCCAGGACAGCAGTCAAGCATATGATTTAAGGAAAAGATTAAGCTTGCTTGAAGCGGTGGAAAATAAATGAGACTATACAAATAGAGAGGATAAGAAAACACTCCTAAGGAAATGATCTTAAGAATATGCATAAATAGGAGCTATTTCTTGCTCTGCAAAATACTTCCTCAATGGCCTCCAAGAAGTCAGTCAGGACAATAGGGTTCAAAGTATCAAATAACAAGGATGTGAGTCAGAGACTGTATTTCACTTCTTGCTCTGTCATTAACCCACTGTCATCTTGGCCTGCCATGCTGCTTCTCTAGGCCTTAGTTACCTTACCGCTGAAGCTAGCAAAGTGAATACTTCAATCATTAAATGCTTATCTAAAATGTCAGGCTTTTCTTATAGTAGGGATCTCTCCTATTAGCATAGGCAGAGGCTTCACTCATTTGCAAACAGATTTTGTTTCAGTGTCCCTCTACAGCGGGATGATAGCATTTGGCCACTACACAAGGCAAGACAACACACTAACGACAGTCTGTAACAAATTCCTGAAGGAGATGAAGTGGAAGAGAGAAGGTGGAATTATCTAGGTCATCTATTACAATTCAATCAATCCACTGGTTCTTGAATCATCAACTCATCAATGTTAAAACCATTTAAAAAAAATAATCTGATCCAAATAGATGTTTCCATATTTTCAACTGTGAGATAGAAAGCTTAATAAGTAGATTAAAATATCGGGAAAACTTCTGTTATTTGCCATAAAGTTATTAAGCAATATCAAAGTAAACTTCTCAGGAGAGATGGCTGAGAAATATGAATTTTTAGGCTTGCTTACTATTTAATCAATCCTCAAGTAGTACTATATAGCTTAGGCTAACATGATATGCTGTTGTCCCAGAACTCCTACCATGGCAAGCATTGTGGGCTGTTAATCCCATGCAACATGCAACAACTGAGGAGAAGACCTTGTTACTTACACCCTAATAGCAAGGAAAATCTTTAAATACATATTAAAACCCAAAATAAGCTATTTCTAAGCAAGAAGGATGACCTAAAACTTTACTGCAATATAGTGCCCTTAAGGCCTAGCCAGGCTACTATGTTGTACATGCTTGAGACTGTCTGAAGTAGTAACTCAACAAGAACCTTACAGTTGAAAAGAAAGCCTGTCATGCCTGCATACAATGCATGGACTCCAAACATGCAAATTTACTGATAAAATAAGCTGACAAGTTTGTATCTTAGCACAGTCCAGTGGGCAGCCCTGGACCCTGATCTGGCAGGCAGCTTGCTTCCATCTAGTCCCATGTCTTTGTCTCAAAAACAGGCAGCTGTATCTGCTCCTTTCTGAGCTGGCTTCCAGCATGTGCAGCTGAGCTGAAAATGCTCCTGTCTCAGCTAGGAAAACAGTTTATTTCTCAACCCTCTGCTACAGAAACCTGGATCTTGTCCCAGGCTGCAGCAGATGAGATGTCCATTGCTCTCCACAAAGCCGACAGGATCTGCCCAGCTATCTGTCAAACGGCAACAAGCCCTTTCAGCAGCAAACACATCAATGGAAAAGAAACTACTTCAGGGCACCAAGAAAAGTTGCTGCTTCAAACTGTATGTGGAAACTGCTCATCCTGGGAAAGTGATGAGGTTGAGACCTGTAGCATGGTCCACCAACTGTAGCTACTAATGTTTGAACAAGTTACACAACAGCAGCACAATCACACAGGTAATATTGAGCACAAAAACAGTCACTGTTCAAGCTACTGAGCAAAGTCTTCACAAGCCTGTGCTATCTTTCTCTACCATTTTAAAATCTTTCTAGCATGCTAAAACTGAGTAACACAGAACAGCAAGAGAGTTTCCTCAGTGTTTTCACGTAATCACAGACTGGTCTGGGTTGGAAGGGACCCCAACAATCATAGAGTTCCAACCCCCTGTCACAGGCAGGGCCACCAACCTCCAGGCCTGGATCTAGACAAGGTTGCCCAGGGCCATATCCAACCTGGCCTTGAACACTTCCAGACTTGAGGCATCCACCACCTCTGCGCAGCCCATTCCAGCACCTCACCACCCTTTCCATGAAGAATTTCCTCCTGATATCTAACCTAAACCTTCTCATCTACAGCTTAAATCCATTCCCCTTTGTCCTACCATTACCTACCCTCATAAAAATCCGATTCCCCTCCTGTCTATACACTCCCTTTAAGTACTGGAAGGCTGCAATGAGGTCAGCAGCCTTCTCTTCTCCAGGCTGAACAAGCTCAGCTCCCTCATCCTGACCTCACAGGGGAGGTGCTCCAGCCCCCGATCATTTCCATGGCCTCCTTTGAACCCTCTCCAAGAGCTCCACATTTTCCTGAAACAAGGGCCCCAGATCTGGATGCAGTACTCCAGATGGGGCCTCACAAGGGTAGAGAGGGACAATCCCCTCCCTGTCCTTGCTGGACACCCCTCTTCTTGGAGACCATTGGCCTTCCAAGCTGCAAGAGCACACTGCTGGCTCATGTTCAGTTTCTCATCCACCAGGACCCCCAGGTCCTTCTCACCAGGGCTGCTCTCAAGGAGCTCTTCTGCCATCCTGTATAGATGACTGGGATTCCTTCGGCCCAAAGGCAAGACCTTACACTTTGCAGTGTTAAACATCTTAAGATTTACCCAAGCCCACCTTCCCAGTCTGTCCAGATCCCTCTGGATGGCTTCCTCTCCTTCTGTTGTGTCAGCTGCACCACTCAGCTTGATGTCATCAGCAAACTTGCTGAGAGTGCACTCAATTCCAACATCAATTTCATCAATGTTTTCCTCTAAATCAAACATAGCTTCCCAAGTCTGAGATCTTTGAAGTGCTTGACATATGCAGGTTCCCCCTCCCTACATCAGGTGTGTTATTAAAAAATAAATAAATTACAAAAACCCACATGTAAGAGAACAGTGTTTCCTAACTTGTGTTTTATGTCAGGTTACCTTAACATTATGCTAAAAAGACATTTCTCCCCCTCTACTTACAACTCCTTCACACCTCAAGCAAAACATAAAAATAAAAATTTAAAGTTTGGATACAGAAAGACAACAGCTGATGATAATATAAGAGGCAGCAAGCGTGGGCTTTGGTGTTCACACACACACACACACACACAAAATCTTAATGTTGAAAGAGTGGAGAAGAGAACAGATGTACCGAGGCCATGATGGCAAAAACCTCATTTGCTCACCCAAGGTACTACAGTACAATCGTGAACATATGTATTCTCCTTGGGCAATATCCTGAAGGCCTCAAAGTCAAGGCCTGCGGCAGGAAACAAGCTGATGCTGCTTTTAAAGCTCGTTCAGTCTGCCAGGTTATAGTCAGCACAGGTCTAAGAGCTGTTCCAGCCAGTAAGCAATTGTACTGCTTCGTCCAAAACAAGGTAAAACTGAAGCGAAATCCCACCGTGGTTCTTACAGTGCCACAGGCCACAGTTTCCATAATGTTTTCAAGGCCAGCGTGGATTGCCAAAGAGAGAACATTTATAGGTTTAAAGAAAGAATTAAAGACAAGTTGTATGAAGTCTAGATGAGCTTCATTTCTGCAAACACACAGACAGAACGTTAGCATTCTGTCTATTAGAGCAGTGCTCTGCAAACCACAACAGGCTATCCAAGGTACCTAGAAAAGCCCACATCTAGAGTATGTATGATCAGTTTAAAATTGGTTCAGCTGAGATGGGATTCAAGATACTGCTGATTGAATGTCACCCTGCCAAGTGAATTTGTTGACAATTCATTGGAAAACAGAAAAAAACCCCACCCTGTTCCCTAAGCAATCCTGACAATCCCTAAGTCCTGACAAGAAAGATAAAATCTTTTTAGGACTTAGAATGATGTTGCTTTGATTTACTGTCCAATTGGATGGGAAAAAAAAAGCCAAATGAATCCCAGGATTCCTGGGATAGATGATGGGCATTTACTTGACAACATGCTACATTTAGAAGTGTTATCAGCAAGAAGTATCGTTACATACTGGTATGCCACATATAGCAAGCAGAAGAGGAGAGAAAATAGGTCCTGGAACAGTGCTACACAAAAACTCTCGCTATTGATATAGTCACATTTGATGCCACTCCAAATGACTAATTCCAATCTTCCATAAATAGCTAAAGTTATGGTAAGACAGGGACACTGTCACTGACAGTTGTCAATGAAACAGTTGTCTGCTGCTTCTTCTCTATATCTGAAACAGTATGGAGGGAAGATGACTTAAGAGAACAAGGACGTGCCACAATCAACAGTCAAGTCATCCCATAAGGGCTGAGGTTACAAAGTACCTCTAGAGGTCATCTGATCCAATCTGTGCCGGAGCCACCTACAACCAATTGCCTAAGACCGTATCCAGCTGGGTTTTGATTATCCACAACCTTTCTGGGCACAGGAAGTGTGAAAAAAGTGTTTCTTGATGTTCAGAGGGAACCTCCTGTGTTTTTATTTGTGCCCCGTGCTTGTTAATGGGTACCACTGGAAACAGCTAAGCTTCATCTTTGTTATGCTCTCCACTCAGGTAATCTGTACACATTGATGAGACCTTCCTGAGCCCTCTCTTTTCCAGGCTGAGCACACCCAGTTCACTCAGCCTTTCTTCACAGGAGTGGTAGTCCATTCAACTATTTCCAAACAATGGAGGAGTATTAAAGGTCGAAGTACAGAAATAACAGATCAAGAAGTATTTAGTTTTATTCATGTCAACAGGTTGATAATATTTAGCCTATATTATTTAGAAACAGGCTGAGAAAAATAGTGGAAAAAACAGCGAGTGTTTTGTTTGGGAAAAACCAAATAGTGTCTAGTCTTTAAAAAGGGTGAAGAAAAAGACCTACAGGCCAGTCAACTTGATTGCCTGGAATTATGCTAAATTATTGGACAAACAGCTGTATGCCACCTTTCCTTCACCCCAATCCCAAAATGTCACACACTTGTCAAAACCAAGGTTTAAGTTTTCCTTCTTGACCTTGTGGGTTAGAGGGAATAGCAGAAAGAAAGTAGAAAAGGAGCTGAAGAGGTGACATCAAGTGCTGTGTTTTAATAAGATTGTTGACATTGTTCCCTTAAATCACTGCTGGATTGATCAATTGGTTGAGAACATCTATCTAAAAAAGTAGCTATTAATCATGCAGCACAAACTAAGAACATGCTTTAAGTAGGATCCCTATGGAGAAATCTTTCCCAGGCTTGGGTGCATTCAATATTTTCAGCAGTTTCTCTGATAGAATTGGGGAAGGCATCTAAAATTGGTGTAGTTTATAGAGAACGAGATTAGAATTAGAAATGAGCTTGACAAACTTCTGAAACAACCCTGTATCAATAACACAAAAAGACAAGGAAAACCTCTACACTGCAGAAGGAGAAAATAAAAAAAGTCAGAACATAAACACTAGAGTAGCTGACGAAATATGAAAAAAAAACAAGACCAATAGATATTTTAAATGGCATTTCTATTAGAAGATGTTATATATGTGAAAGCACATGACAGTAGTGCATACTGAATCAGGGACAGTATTTTCTAACATTCTTCAGGATGTGACTCTTTTCATAAAAAGTAAAAAAATCTCAATTTGATCAATATTTCTGTGAAGTCCCATTGAAATAAAAAATATATATTCAGTACATATGATTTATTAAAAAGTTTTAACATTTAACTAAAAAATATTAAAACTACATATTCAAGTGATAAACAAGTCTCAGTGACTGTTTTCATCTTCCTTTGTGTTCTCAATGCTCCAGCACCATCAAGACTGTTTTTCACTACTGAGATGACGAAGCCTTATAATATATTAGGGAAATAAATAATTCCCATGCATTAATTATTAAATGTGTCTCTGCTGCATTTCCCCAGCAATACTCATGCATATTCCAAATCACTTCTCATCAATAGTCTTAACAAGGGATGGATAGGGTGCATCTGTATATGTTTTCTGTGAGGGTTCCATGTATTGTTGTACGCCCCTCCCCCCCCAGCAATTCAACATCTAATTGGCTTTTGTTTCTAAAATGGAGATAATTTAAGAGGACATTTAAAGTAAGAGAAGTCCCTTTGTTTTATCTTCATGTTTTATGTAAATAACTGCTGTGCTATCTTGTAGAACAAGTTCAAGTGCCTGTTAATATTATGTGAAAGGTTCGCATTGTGATGATATTGAAATTAAAATAAACCTCAAGTTATGTGTTTTAACAGATTTGATTAAATGAAACGCTTGCAAAATTCTACAGGCCGCCTTCTCTCTTCTACCTTAAACACCAACACTTGAATCAAAGGGGCTTTCTTTTATGTGTTTTAAGGTAAGATAGTCTTTGAACATACATTAATGCCGACATAAAAAGACTACAAAATTACCTAGAATGACATTACTGATTTCACTTTCATTTCATACAAGTACGTCATCTTTGCACAGCTGTACCTTGCGTGTACTGGCTTTGTCTATGTTTGGACAAATACTCCTATTATGCCAGATCAAAGCCATCTAGTTTAACAAAATGCATGACTTCAGGAGAAATCAGACTATTGGACTAAACCTTCAAGCAATGAGTTAGATGTAAATTCAACAACTAAAAATTACAAAAGAAAGTACACTGACTTTTGTTGACGCACAACATGGTCTCCAGGTGCTGACAATGTTGTTGAAGATTTACTACAAGAACTCTTTAATGAAACAAATATAAGCACTACAAGAGCTCTTCAATGAAACCAAAATAAGGCAACTTTGCCATCAACTAATTCTCATACTGAACTCAACCTAGAACATAGTTTAAAAAAAAAAAAAACACAAATCCAAAAAAACCCACCCCATGAAGAAACCCGTCCACATCCCTCTTGTGCTTCTAAAACACCGTCATCGGTTGAAACCTAGGTAAGAGCTTGCTCCGTGGAGTTTCCAAGAAGCAAAGTCGGCCAACTGCTTCACATGGACCAAACTCATGCCTGGACAAAGGAATACAAACTACTGATCGATTTTTAAAAAGGTGCAAAACTCAAATTGGACAGGCCAAAAGGTAAAAATACACTAGTATGGCCCCCATATGCTTTAAAGACCACAGCAGACAACGCCTTTATATTCACTGAGCTCATTCCTTTGCTTCAGATTGTACCACTTCAAAAGAGGCTGCTTTCTACAATTACAATTTGCAAAATTTGAGCAGTACTGTTTCCAGATACTGTTTTTCTTTCCTTTTCAGGAGATTAAACTGAAAAAATAAACCTTAATTTCTTTTGTGTTCAGATGAATACTGGAGATCCAACACAGACCAGGGAAATCCTGTTATTTTCTTATTTCCAAGGGACTACCCTTAAATTGGACAAGAAACAAAAGACTGATACCTTGCCCATTTGCACCATTTAGCTACCGCTGATTCCTGGAAAGTCTCCAGCACTCAATGTCATCTCTTGGACTTGGAGCATTCAATATGATATGATTTATTATGTGGACTGAATGCACACTGCTGCAATTTCTTGTTTTTCCAGTTTGAAGGAAATTGCTTTTATATCTTATGCTGACTTTAAAAAAGAAGTATTTGTTCCCCTCCCACAGTTTCATTTACAAAAAAACCCCATAGTAATACTTACATAGTTCCATTACAAAGGACTGTATTATATTAAATTCAATATCTGTATCTACTTCCTATGATATCTTTTCCAATGGCATCTACGAATCAGGCAACTTTTGTCCTTTTTTTTTTTTTGTGCTTAATTTTGCCACACTTCATCTTTATTAAATAAAATATACATGCACGTTTCAATGAGTAACACTCTGTGAAGCACATCTGATTCCCAATATTGCTGCAAACACATGAGGGGTAGAGCAGGCACAGCTTATCACAAAAACCTGAGCACAGCCTACTTGCTCCTGGTCAGGCTATACAGCCATGCAGTTGCAGAGGCGCTTTGCTCCACTCCAATACCAGCTGTACCCTCTACTAGATATCATTCCTGCAGAAGAGCAACCAGGCAGAGCACCAACAGCTCACTGAAAGCTGGCCCAGCGTGCAGAAGCATGGGTACAGTGATCAACGGGTAAGCCCCTCAGTATACAGCTCTTGCACTAACTCTTCTCACAAGTAAGTAGTGACAGCACAAGAGGGAATGGCTGCATGTTGCACCAGGGGAGGTTCAGGTTAGAAATTTCTTCTCAGAAAGAGTGGTTAGGCATTGGAATGGGTTGCCCTGCGAGGTGGTGGCATCACCATCCCTTGGACTGTTAAAGGAAGGGCAGATGAGATACTTAGGGACACGGATTAGTAATACAGGTGGTAGGGGGACGGTTGGACTGGACAATATTGGAGATCTTTTCCAACCTTAATGCTTCTGTGATTCATCTATGTATATCAAGTAGCAGTGAAAGAAAAAATAAGACAAGCTGATACAGTATTTTATGTTTGTTTGCTCAAAACAACAACAGCTGTTTTACAGTTAATAGCTTTTTTTTTTCCTGTTCTACAGAACAAGTGCTCTGCCCTCACCCCCAGAGCCTCTGTCCCTGGCCACGCTCACTGCCAGCACACTGAAACCCGCACTTTTCCAGCAGTACTACATTTAGATAAAGTCACCTGTAAATGCATGCTGGAAAACAGGCTTGTGAATGTGTATGCTCAAATTATGCATGTTTAAGGTTACTCAGGACTTGGAGAGCAGTGAGGAGTAGAATTAAAGCACAAGAATGAGGATAATTACTCATTAAAAAAGAAAAAAAAAGAAAAAAAAAGAAAGAAAAGAAAACAAGCAAGCTACTTTCATTGAACAAAACCAAGTTTTCAGAAGTGAAAGTGTACAGGACTCAACCTTTGACAATGTAACACAACACAACCCCCTGCCAAGCAGTCTCCTGCACCTAATCCCTCCAGAGAGTCCTCCCCAGTTAGGTGGGTAATTTACAGAGCAATTCCCCCCACCCCCAATTGTAGGCTGTGTCTAGCACTTTTTTAGTTATCCATATGGCAAATATATATATATATATGGCTGCAAACAAGCAACCTAAAACTGAAGATAAGATTCCCAAAGAAGTGGTAAGTGGGGAAACAAGTTGTTTGGCTTTTTCTTTTTTTTTTTTTTTTTTAAAAANGGGTTTTTTTTTTTTTTTTTTTTTTTTAAATATAGTGTTCATCACAGTTCACTTGGGCAGGCTGAGAAAAAAACCCAAACAAAAGCTTCTCATAAAAATGCAAGAAAAAAAACAACCAACCCTAAATCTTCCTCAAGCTAAGAAAATTTTAATTCCTACCTCCCCACATAATTTTTCAGGCATAAAATATATCCTAAGCTCAGAGTGCAACACTTCCTTCATGTATCCTTTGTTTGGCTGTAGCACTCCACGTGCACACACTGCATCTTCAGCATTTTCTCCCACTTTGACTATGCACGGCACAGAGGGTTCTCTAGCAAGACTCAAGAGCACCACCATGGTGGGAGGGCCTTCCTGCCAGGAGGTACATTTTTAGGGACAGAGGAATTACATCTTTTCTTCCATTGCAGAACACCTAAGGATGCTTCTGACACATGACCTTGAGCGCAAGATAATTTGCCCCTTGCTGTGCATCACCTCGGGCATTAGCACCGAAATAAACTCTTGTGTAAAGTCACCTCCTATGCCCCTACTCATAGCAATTGTGGTAAATTCACAATATAGTCCTGGAGAAGGTATGTAGACAGATACAGTAAAATCCTAACATTAAAGCACTGCACTTCAGCAAACATTTTTGTGCCAAATTCACAGGACTGGATATTTCAACTGGATATCTCAACTCCAGCTGAGTCAGGTGTGTAGACAAAAACTGCACATTAGGCGACTGGAGATCACACGTCTCCATCACCAAAAAAGATAACACCATCAAAAACAAGAAACTGACAGTTCCTTGAATTGTTCATGAATGGATTTTATGATAAGGACACTTACAGCTTTTCTAATATTAGTAGAAGAACCATGAAACGTTTGAACTAGGGATTAAGCATGGTCACCCATGAAAATTCAGACTTGAATAGAGACTGCTGAAATCTGGAACTAAAGAGATCTACACTGAATTAAAATGCTAGTGGAATCAAATTAATGATTACAATTATATGATTACCATTTTCTGCATGTTCTTATTGTTCCCAGTGTGAATTGCTCTTTTTTACAGTTGCAGCAGAGGAGAAATACTGTAAACTACGACAGCAGAGAAATCCATTTAACTATGGGGCCCAAAGCTTCTCCTCAGCACCTTCTACAGCCTTGCTTAGGCTGCCTTCAGACCAATCTGTGGCTCTGTGTGAATCCAGTTCCTGGGTACTGAGCTACAGAGTGAGCCCATGCATCACAGCTCAGGACTCCTGTTCAGAGCAGGTTGCACCAAATGTCCCTTTGCAAAGCTGTCAGCAGGAGTTCCAGTATCTGTGCAGTACTAGACAGCTTTATAGATACACATTTACACTCTTTTACTTCTACATGCTTCCCCCAACACACTGTCAAAACCTATAAAAATCTTTGTCTTTTAGTACTAAAGGTTTTAACATTTATCAAGAAGCTTGCTGTAACTCTTGGTAGACCTGAACAAGACGCTCTCCATTTCACTCTGTCTCTATCTACAGGGCTTGAAACTTGTAGACTGCTTCTAGAGTTGTGCTAATTGTCACTCCTGCCACGTGCTCTAAGGCTATGGCAACATACTTAAGATGGAGAAATGAGAAGAAAGAAGGATCAAAGACGAATCTATCGACTCTTGCAGGTTACACTTACATTAGCAATAAAACTTGGAAAAAACTTTTGTTGAATACATTCAGAAAGTCACTTGGAAAACCATTGCCATGTCCTGACACAGGGCAATTTACCAAGATGTTCACTCTAAATACACCTTTAAACCTCTATTTCTCAACAAACAAGGATTATTCAATGCCTTCACAGCATTCAACATTCCCATTTCACGTTGCTTGTTTTACAAGCAGTTGGCACTTAGCTCATTTGCCTCCCCAGATCTTGCTAAATTTATGCAGGGTAACAACACTAGGAATATGTTACCCCTACTGCATAGGGCGCCCCCAGTATCATATCCTAGAAGCACCTTACCCTCCCTTCCATACAGAAAGTCAGGCTAGAGGGAAGAAAAAAAAAAAAAAGGGGGAAAAACAACAAGCACTTCAAGACAAGAAAAATACCCCCAAATAACTGACACAGTAATAGGCATAAATGAAGACAACTGCCAGCAATAGAAAGAGTCTGTCAAAAGACTACAGTAGTTTTACAGTACCTCTGAAGGCTTAGTGAGCCATTATGTCTCTGCAGATGCTGAGAAGCGCCAGAGCAGTAACTACAGAGAGTGAAGCTCTTTCTTCACCCTCCCTAAATACCACAGGAGTATAAGCCCAAATCCACAGCACCAAGCCCAGATGGTGCACTCTAAAAAGAAATACTGCTAGGGGAGAGGGCACTTAGGCCTCATCTCCCTTTATGACCCTCCAAACCTGATGACAACTGCTTTCTCAGCAGATGCAATTAAGGGAAAAGGGTGGGTTTTTTTCTGTCTTCCTACACCCACTTGCAAATCTGAGTGACCCATCACTTGGCCTCTCTCTTGGCTGAACCATCTTGGCCTGTTCACCACTTCCTCATGGTATCTGTACCATCTGTGTGGTGGTACACAAAGAAAGTGAGAGATAAACTCCCTGTATAGAAAAACTTCAGGTGAGAAATGTTTACTTTTCAAAAGCTATCACATCTTTATGCAAATTTGAAAAGAATGTTAATTTGGAGAGGAGGGGTACTCATGTTAACAGCTGGAGGCTGATTTCTTACTTTCACTTGAAAGCACTCTAAAAAAATCAAATACCAATTCAGAAAAAGAAAAAAAAAATAGTGATTGGTTTCTCTCTACACTTTAAACAAAGTTTCCAATCTGTGGAATTATAAATGGCATAAATTCCAAGTTTTATAAGTAAAGGGTCATTTTCAAAGATGTACCCTATCAAATTTAGATGTAATTAAACAGCATTTTTTTCATATGCTAAAGAGAAATAAAAATTTGGCATGAAATGACATCTTTCTAAGGGAGGGGAAAAAAGGGGTTTGTGCTTCCAACTTTTTCCTAGTGAAAGCTGTATTAAAACATCTTTAAGTCCAGACATATAATAATGTATTTCCCTGCTACTTTCAAGATTATTCACATGATTCTACTTTCCCCATATTGTGTAAGTGTATTGAGGTTTGTGTGGCAAGCTTTGGGTAGCCAGGATGGGGAGCAGGGGGGTGCTTCTGCGAGAAGCTGCTAGAAGCTTTCCTCATGTCCAACAGAACCAAAGCCACCCAGCTCCGAGATGGATCTGCAGCTGGCCAAGGCTGAGCCCATCAGCAACACTGGCAGCATCTCTGTAGACAGATATTTAAGAAGGTGGGGGAAGGGGGCAGAAGAATAAAGCAGCAGCCAGAGAGAAGAGCCACTGGATCAGAGATTCCACTGCAGCCCCTGAAAGACCTCATGTCAGAACAGATGGATGCACCTGAAGGAGGCTGTGACCCTGTGAGAAGCCCATGCTACAGCAGGGTCCTGGCAAGACCTGTGGAGATGCCCCTACTGAAACAGGATTGCTGGCAGGACTTGTGACTCTGAGGGGAGTGTCCATGCTGGAGCAGGGGAAGAGTGTGAGGAGGCCTTCCCTTGAGAAGGAAGGGGTGACAGAGACAACACACAATGGACTGACTGCAACCCCCATTCCCCATGTCCCCATGTCGCTGAAGGGGAGGAAGTAGAAAAAAGCAGGAGTCAAATTGAGCCTAGGAAGAAAGGAGGGATGGGGAAAGGTGTTTTAACACTTAGATTTTAAGTGTCATTACCCTACTCTGATTTTGGTAATAAAATTAAACTGATTTCCCTTATTTTGCCCTGCCTTTCATTGTATTTTCTCTCTCCTACCCAGCTGATGAGGGGAGTGATAGAGTACCTTTGGTGGGCACCTGGCATATAGCCAGGGTCAACCCACCACAGTAGGATGTGTAGAGAATCCTTCAGTCTGTGAAGAGATCTAGACTGGTGTTTTTGCTCCAGTATTTTGTCTCAAATGATCATCTGCCTTCTGATAATTCTCACTGCAGGTGATTACATCCATACTTGTAGCAGACCTCAAAGTAGTAAAAGACTGGTTTCAGCAGAGAGATACTAGTGGCCAAATGTGGTTGGATTGTTTTTCTAAAAGAGCTCAACCGCCCACCACAAGGACAGCCTTTGGGGCTGCTTTTGAGCTCTTCAGAAAAGGCAGCAGAAATATTTGTCATGGCATCCAGAGAAAATGTCTGAACTGATGGACAAGGGGCACATGCAAATTCCCTCTTAACTACTCATCTGTATGGCACACCTATCTAAGAACATCATGCTAATGAAGATGTGGAGACCACCAGTGTTTCTGAAGTGTTAGTGGGGACAGGTAGAGAATCTCTGAACACTACTTCCTTGTTTCAACTGTGATCCAAAGTATAAGCACATGTCTCTGGAGAAGTTTCTGTGTACCAAAAAGCAATGGCCATCTGTTTGGACACTAAGCAATCTAAAACATCTAGGCAAACCAGAAACAAAAGCTATGCTTTAGCATATCCTGCTAGAGGGCAGTATGCACATATACTCCTCCTAAAAGCCAACAAGAAAATGCCATGGAAAAGCTAAAACTTGGTTATTTAAAAAAAAAATCATCTGAGCTTTATTTAGTTTTTAATCACTTTTGCTGGAGGTTGCACCAGGAATATAAACTGTTTCTTCATTAATATACCATACATTGCTGGACTGTACTAAGACCCTGATCTGGTGGATACAGTATGAGAATTCAAAGAGCAGATGAGCACTGAAAGGAAGACAGATTATACAGCAACCAGCTCTTTCAGAACATCACATTATGAAGAGCAAGCAATTTTTGTCACAGGTAGCAAAAACATTAACTCTCAGGAGTAGAGGAACAGAAGATGAAAATATTATGCTCCAAAAATAAACACATCATGAAATAACTGAAGGGATATTGCTAAGAAGCATCTAGCTTCCTTTTCGCTTTACAAACCAGTTTGATTTTTCCTAATTTACTTGAGTTCCTCAAATATCCTGACCAAACAACTTTCAGCACATCAGTTGTCTGAGAGGTGCTTAGCTATGTGATTTGGGAGTTTTGTAGCGCTTCTCTGCTTCCTTGCTGAAACCTTTTATAAAATCAGCAGGCAAACCTAATGATTTGTTTATATTATAAATTATGATTGTATTTAAAAGACTACTGAACTGCTGGTGAGATGGAGTTCTGCAGACATTCTTGCAGACAAAATGTCATTTCTGTCTCTGGTTCATGAAAAATGAATGAAATACCAGTGAAGTGCTCTGGCTTCTGTTTTCAAGATTATTTTGTAGGTGTTCTGTTCTAGATTCGACCATGTTTGCTGAAATCCTTTCTGACTGGTAGTGGTCCATTCAGTTCTACGCGTTTTGGGGGTTTTTATCTTCAAAAAAGTGAATATGTATGAAGCCAATTCTGCTGGGTTGCTTCTGTATTTCCAGAAAGTCTGGGATATTCAAGGCAATAATCAATTCTCCACATATTATGCACATATTAGTGGAGAGATGGGATCTGTGTGAAAAAGTAGGATAAAAGCTCCTTTGCCAAAAGGCTCGCCAATCGGATTTTAAGCTAGTTACATGTGGGGACAGCAAAGACAGCTCAGAGTTCAGTGAGAGGCTGTAGGTAAAGGAGAGGTAGGTACATAGGGCAGAGTGATGGGAGCAAGAAAGCCTTCAGAAAGGATGAAATCTGGTTGAACAGAGCCCTACTCATATGCCGGTAGGAAACCGCGCAGTCTTTCTGCTGCAGCTCTGCAAAGGATGGATGCAGTCAAATGCATACAGCAAATGAATCCCAACCTCCTGCAGTCTTACTGCATATTCAAAGACAAAAACACAATTTAAAAGTACCAAAATGAGTAAGTTGGAAAGCACTGGAAAGCTCATCTAGTACTGTGTCTTTGCAATATATTCAAGTTTGCACTCAGACACTCTGATACAGGCTCTCTTAATCTGCAAATCTTTGCAGCCAAATATTTTCTCTTCAGTTACTTCTCTGTATCAAATTCACCTTGGCAGTCATGAAAGCTCATCCCTAGCTTGACTTCATGCTGAACACTTAACTTCTCTCCATTACTCACTAGATTTTTGCCTTCAGGAGAGTGAATTTGCAAAGACATGCTATCCCCAACTTCTGATTCAGACTAAGGAGGTGTTACTTTTGTGTTTGTTAAACCACTTTTATATACATATATATAAATTTTAATTAATGTACACATTGTCTTCTGCTTTGGAATCCAAAGGCCAATATAAATTGTCTCAAAATTTTGATACAAGTGCTACTGGTAATGAAACACAAACAAATCTAAGAAAAACGTCTGACATTTTACCCTGAAGGGATCCAAGCAAAGCAAGACCTTAATGAGAGAACTCTGCATTCTTTCTTCCTGGAGAATCCAATTCTCCACACATTTTGATAAATTAGTGTGTGTTTGGGCATGGTGAAGGTATGGAGATGAGTCTGGAAACCAGATTAATAAAGCATCTGCAAAGAGAAAGCTCAGACATCCTGAAACATTTACCATGTCAGTTAGGGAAGAAGCATGGTATCTCACTGCACATATCATTCACACTCTCTTTGCTAAAACCCATACTGGAAGTTGCAGCAATTTTTTTTTTTTCTAGAATTGGAAATTAGCAACTCAGTAAGCTTTCCTGGCAGGTATTATATGAGCTCTGAGATACCACCAGAGGCTCCTTGGGGTTCTTTGTTCCCCTGAACAGAAATGCAAGTTTTTTCTTTGGGGTTTTGTGTTGTTGTGGTGTTGTTTTGGTTTGGTTTTGTTGGTTGGGGTTGGGGTGGGTTTTTTTCCAAAGGAATACTGGAAGCATGAAAGCATGAGAGAAAGGATCACTCTGAACGAGCACAGGAGATAATTCCAAAGCATTAGGAAATACTCAGCTTTTCAAGGTTTGCTTTTGGGGTGGGCATGTGGGGGGCAGACTAGGAGAAGGAAGGAGAAGAGGAATATGCTTACGTTTCAAGCTTAAAAATTACTGATTCGATCAAATATCTAAATTTGGGGATCCTGAAGCATACTGTACAGACATATGCGCTGTCAGCTGCAAACTACGCCTACAGCACTAAGAGTTGAACGCAGCGCCATATGTTATGCCAAGATCACTGATTTTCATTAGATATGAAAGAAGCTTTCCAATTTTAATCTTCATTTTCAATCATTATTTTATTTGGCAGTCTAAACACAATGATGACAGACAGTATCTTGATCCGATCTCTGAGCACCTGCTGCAGGTACATTCCCTCTCACTTCTTCCCTCTGCCTTTAAAGTTTGAAGGGGGAAAAAAAAAAAAAGAGAAACCTTGAGACTGAGCAAGCCCTGAGGATTTTTCTAAGCAAGAACACCAAGCTCATCAATTCCTAAGTTTTCTTACAGGGAAGCAATGATGGATGGTTGGCTTTGACTTGTGGTCTTTAAAGAAGGAAGTCCATCTTTATAATAAAGTTGGGACTGTGTTAGAACAACTCATTTCCTTATAGAACAAAGCAATCCTATGAATGAGCTGGCATCCCCATCCCTTCTCACATTCTGGCTCTTGCAATGAGAGAGTAATGAGAAAACTGTAAGCATTCACTGCCTTCCTTCCATCTCCCCAGGGATGGGTAAAGAAGCAAAGAGGAACATGGAAGAGTGCAGCTTCCAAACTCCATGTCCATGCTGGCCAACTAAAGTAACACCATTCGTGCCAGTCCCATGAAATGTTACAAAAGTGATTTAATCCCATCCTCGAACAAATGGCAGAGGATGTGAAACAACAGTCAGAGGAGTTCACTCTGCTCCTGATGTAGCACAGCAGGATGCTGGCCTTGGCCACAGCAGTGTGAGAAGTTGCGGTCCCACTTAATTTTCAAAGACCAAGCTAGTGTCACCAGTTATATTTTCTACTGTTCCCTAAACAGTTAAAATAGGGAACAGAAATTATTACAGCAGGTGAAGCCTTCATAACAATGTGCCTTGCAATAGCAAGGGGCTTACAATGAAAAAAGCAAGCACACAAGAGGGTACCACCTAGGGCCACAGCAAAGAGGTTACCCTGCCAGAAAGAGTCATCTCAGTTGAGACTAAGCAGCAACGCTTTACTGATGGAAGGAGGGCAAGCAAGTAATGTTCCACTAAAAAACAAACATGAAACACAGCCGTAAAAACAACCAAACAACATTTTTCCTGGGATGCTCTTTTTCTGGTTGCACTAAACTGTATGAGTAAAGAAGGTACCATTCTCCAGACACGGTTGTATAGCAACTTCATGAACACTACCACTCCTCCCACAGAAAAATGCCAAACCATCCATTACATTCCACAGGTACTTATTCTGTACTTGCATTAATCCTTTAGGATTTACTTCCACAACTTCTGTGAGTGTCCCACTATTTTTTATTTTTTTTTAATGTGAAAGACCTCAAAAATTTTTAGTTTGCATTAGAGAAAATGGCACCCAGGTGCAGAGTAAAGAGCTGGGAATTACTTTTTAGGTATGTAAGTATGTATGTAACAGAGCAGGTCACAATGCAAGGCTACAGGTCACGTAGGCACTGCCTCTGATAAAGCTATTCCCACTTCTACTTCAGTAAGCACCATCCTCCCTGTGTCCCCCATCTTTGATGTCTAAAGCAACCTCAACCAATCAGCCATACCCAATCACATTTAGGTTTGTAACCAGCCCAGATAATTCATGTAGTCTTCTAATGCTAGCAGATTGATGGCTTTTACTTCCCTGTCTCTTTGCACTTCAAGGTTTCCATAGTTGGATGATCTGTCTCTGTAGTATAATTTTTCCTTCATTCGATGCAATATTTAATACATTCTCCATCTACAATTTCTTCCTTCTAAAATGTTCTTTCAATTTATGTAAAAGAATCTGCATTTCAGAATGTCAAGAACGGCAGCAAAAGAGTATGTTTTCCTTATGGAAATTACATGACACCTGCTAGTAGCAGTGGAAGCAATACAACATACGTACCTAGAGACTTCTTATTTCTTGACTTTCTCTCCAACTCCTCAGGGCGCCTCGGGTAATAATAATAATACCTTGAAGGAGCAGCACCAGGTTATGAAACATAATTGTACATCCCAGTCTACCTTTTGAATCAAAATGCAGCTTGTAATATTTCTGGGGCATAACTCTACTGTAACTGAGGTCACTATCAAGGTCCTGTTTATAGTATAGCCAGGGTACTGTTAGCCAGCATACCATAGCTGTCAGTGCAAGGTCAAATACAGAGAGCACCAGGCTGTGAAGAGGCATTTATTCCATTTGCTTAACGTCATGCTGAGCTTCTGGTACCTAGTGGAAAGTGGCATCCCCTTTTTAGTACAGCTTGTGCTAGCTCTACCACTGTGCAACTTAATTAGAGGGTAATTTTGCATGAAATAGCTCTTGTGGCTTAAGCAGGACTGGAGTACAGGTAGGTCAGTAGCTGCTGTGACACTGGAAAACCCAAAAATCATGCTGCTGGGGCAGCTCTATGCTTTCTGGTGGGAGTTGAATTATTCTGCACGCTTACTCTACTTGTCATGCAAAGCAGGGCAAATATTTCTATTCAGCATCTCTCCATTAGACCATTAAGGGGCCTACATACACCTGGCGTCTCAGATGTCATTTTAAGAAAGGAGCCATTTTACACACAAATGTATGACGTGAGCGCACGCACACAAGTAAAATGCAACCCAAGACACATGTGGCCAACCTACTAAAGCTCTTCCCACCTTCCCAGCACAGTGGGAAGACTCAATGCTTTTCTCAAAGCCCAACCAGCCTAGAGCAAAGAGCCAGGAGGTTGTTCACTCTTTTAAAAAAAGTGACAAGCTGCACTGTTCAGTTGGGTTTTCCGTGGCAAGGTTGTGTGGAGAGATGGACAGCTTGTTTAGTGACCTGGAAGCACTGCAGGGAGCCTCTGAGCTCAGGGACTTCAATTCAGATTACAGGACGCCTGGGTGGTGGTGACTAACAGGTGACTTTGCAACAGCTCATCAGTAGCCTGTGGGAAAGGATTTGGTGGCCACAGCCTACCTGCAGGCCTGAAGGGATGGCTGCATAATGAAATCCATAGTGATCACAAGAGAGACACCACAAACTGAATGAGTGAAGGAACAGAACAACCCTACGGGCAGCTTCTTCAGGTCAGCGCTGAGGCATCCCAGTAAGGAACTGTGCTGCCACTTCGCTGGCGTGCTGAGGAAGAAAGTCTCCTTTCCCAGTCTGTGGTTTTGAACAACCACTCTGGTTTTTGTTTGGGGTTGGGGGTTTTTTGTTATTGTTTGAAATAACAATAACACACACTGTGTGCTGCCTCCCAATTCCTTTCAGGCATCAAAGCACTCCAGTGGGATCTGATGCAGTAATTTTAAGTATGTTAAAATCTTACGGGAAGAATATGACTGGAATATTAATTTTAAGTAACAACTATACACACATTTTCTAGCAGAGGTGACTGTAGAAGCAGACAACAAAAGCATTCCTGATTCTCTCAGCAGCCTCTGTTGAGTCACACATGGAGGGGGAAGGCTGTCAGATGTGTTTTTAAGTAAACTATCATTGTCATATCCCTTGTGAGAAGGACTGGAAGTATGAACATAATAATAGCTGCAATAACAAGAAGATGCTGATGGTCTGGCCCCAAAGTTTTATGCCTGGCTATAGCCATAAAGGCTTGAGTTCTGAAGTGTCTGGTGAGTGATATGCTAAATTTTTGTGCAGTGCAGATGTGATCATTTGGTTTCTGTACCAAAGCACAGAGTGCTTTGATTTTAGCAACTGGAGACAAATCGCTGAACACATTAACACCCACTGTATCTTTGTAGCAAGATCTTCAAAGGACTCCAGCAGGTTAGGTCTGGCTTTTCTCTGCTCAGCTTAATTCTAGTGGTTTGGGTTTTTGGTTTTTGGGTTTGTTTTTTTTTTCTGCATGGCTTCCCATCACATCAGCTAAAGACAGATGTAAAGATGCTTTCCAAACAGGTTGGCCTAAAGGCAGAATACAGTGTATGACAGTGTTCCTTGGATAAGCTTTTGACCACTTTAAAAATAATTGAGCTTTATCCCAAACTTTGAATAATCCCTCCAAGCTAAAACAGTACTTTGAATAAATCCAAAGGATGAAGACACTCCTGCCACCACTGTGGCAGGAGTGTCTTCATTTCCTACTGACAGTCTCAGATGATGGCTGTCCAGTCCAGAGGCCTCTGAACCCCACAAAACTGCAGCTGTTTAGAATCAACTGGGGTATTGTCCCATCAGTCAGCTCATTTTCACAGACTGTGTTTACTCTGTAGCATCAGATGGATGACACCCACATTTCCTCATTCCTATTTTTAATCACATTTACTGCCATTATAAGGTAAAACAGCAATCCACCAGGAGACACTTAGACTGTCAGAAGAACAGCAGATGTAAAGCTTATACCTGGTGTGTTCTGTGTAATACTTTACAAAAAGCCAAAATTCACGGCAAGAACTTGTTGTACAGCTTCTCAATTATCACTGCAATCTGCTGGTATTCTTGCCTAATTACTTTTTAATAACTAGGTGACTCTCACTTAACTTTCTCCTTGAGAATCGGACAGAGATTCCCCTCTGCTTTGTGTTCCAAGATGCTGGTTTCTCACTTGGGTTAAGAAAGAGCAGCTTCAGGACTGCCCTGACTTGGTCATGCATGATCAGGGATGCACCCTCCATCTGGAAGTCATTTTTTCAAGCTCTGCTCTGCTTCTGTGGGGAGGGAATGAGTACAAATACCTTCAAAATATGTGCTAACTGGGACTCAGCACAGGGAAACTAATTTTTCCTTAGGTGAAAGCTTTAACTGAGCAATTGCAATCAAAGATTAGCTGCTTCTCTGCACTATCCCAGTGGCACTGAGGTCAGAACATATTTACAAACTGATCCTTTAACATAATAGTTATACCACCACTTGCTAGCAGAAGGGAGGAAGAAAGGAAGGAAGGGGCACACAGTATATCTTCTGGAAATAGTCAGCTCCTTGCCATATATGATGCATTGAACTTCCACCACTTCTGTCTCCATACAAAAATTCTCCTCTGATTTGTCCTCCTGAGTAACCATTACTTCTTCTCAAGAGCTCAAAAATACTCTGCTGATGCAAAAAGTAATATACAAGCATATTAAGTGATTCCTTCCTCGGGGTCTGTGGCATCCTGTGGCTACTATTTAAATCACAAGCTCTTTACACTAACCAATAATAAATGTCATTGTAGCCTCTCCAGCCTTGCTCCGGATGCTAAGGAAAGGGAACTTGGCAGTCAGCAGAGCTGCTTTCATTCAGGCAAGATCAAGTTCCCCGGGGTTCCCTTGTCCGACTTGCTGCTTCTTCCATCCTCTGCTCATATATGCAGCTGTTTTTCTGTCCTACAAAGGGTCACTCTGTGCTAGTATCTTACATCAGTATAATCACGAGTTATTGAAAAAAAAAAAAAACCAAACAAAAAAACCAAACAGCATTTATTAAACGAACACAGTTCGTTTCCTTAAACAGGGTGTTTCTTATTCTGCAATCTGCTGTGCTTATTCACTTGTTCATTGATGCATATTTCACTACTTCAGAACAGGCTTCCTAGTCATTGTTTCAGACTAAAGCTCCAGCCTGGTGAAATATTGAGCCAGTGCAGGCAAGAATTTAACAGTGCAGATAACCCCACCAAGCAGGAGCAGCTGCACCAGAAACACCTGTCCCCAGTGCAAAGTAAGAATGAAATAGGAAAAAGTTCCTTCTCTATGCTCACTCGGGAAACACAGCCTTGTTTTGCAGTACTTAACAACTGCACTTTTTCCCCAAGAAAGGAGGTTGCACATTAATTGCCAGAAACTGTACGTCTAAAAATAAAAGACGCAAAAAAAAGGAGTCTTACGGTACTGATGAAGTGAGAAGAATCTCAGAGCTCTGAGCTAGATTCTTGACAGCAATAGAGTGCACTAAGAATAGCAAACGAGTAGGAGTAGTCAAGGCTGAAAAGTTTCTCAAGTGCTTTGATTGCCAATTTCTTCATAGGAGCTCTTATTCAGGCTACCTGTTATGTGAGAAGGTTAAATATTTAGCGGAGCTTCAGTGCCTTCAAATGTAGTTGGGAAAAGTCTATTTTTGGTTTGCACACCGTTCGGTGGAGCAGCTGAAACATCAGGAAGAACAGAATTTGTCTCAGATGTGTTGACAGAGAATTGCTCTGGCTATAGCATCTAAGTTAAGAAAAGGACGTAGTGACATGTTAGTGGGAGACCAAAAGACACCTGGGGAGTGTTTCTGTCCCCGTGCTTAGAGATGCACAGTCAGAGAGGTACTGAGGACAGAAGGACTGAGAAACAAAGAAAACACCCAAATTCTCATCCTTTACTAGGCAGGTGACAAAAGGCTGGCTGGCTGCCATGGTCCAGCCCCAGGCAGCAGCTCAGCCCTCACTCCCCACTCCATCCCGCAGTGGGATGGGGAGGAGAAATGGCCAAAAGCCCCCACAGGGTGGGGTAGGGGCAGTTTGCTGGGACAGCGCAGGGAGAGGGGAGCAACAACAGCACTTGGGACAGGGTACACACACAGTGATAACACAGAGCTCTTATTCCCAGTGACTGACCTAATTGGATTCTCATCAGACATCCAAACCATCCTACAGCTGTGTGGTCCCACCCCTCCCCAACTAGCCCCCTTTTATTGGGGGTATTATATCAGGTGGTGTGGAAACATCCTTGGCCAGCTCAGCTCTTGTGCTGGCTCCCTGGGGAAGCTAACTCTATCCTAGCCAAAACCAGGACACTGGGAAGAGTCAAAACCTCAACTGATACAAGTCAACCTGAATGTCTGTTCTCCAGAAGAATACACACATTATTCCAGAATAGCACAAGTCAGTCAAATCCTTGAGAAAGCCAACAATAAACTTGTTCATGAAACTCTGGAACCAGCAAATTTCAGAATTGGCTTTAAGAATTTATGTAGGTATCCTAAGTTCTGCTAGAATAGAGTAAATTTTCTTTCTAGTAGCTGGTGTAGTGCTGTCTTTGGGAGTTGGGATGAGAGCAGTGCTGGTAACACCCTGATGTTTTAGTTGTTGCCCAGCAGTCAAGGACTTCTCAGCTTTTCATGCTGCCCTGCTAACAAGAAGGTGGGAGGCACTCATAAAGCTGGGAGGGGACACAGCCAGGACAGGTGACCCAAACTGGACAAAAGGGGGTGTTCCTTGATGTCATGCTCAGCATAAAGTGGCTGGTAGGGGAGTATTGGACAGCTCCAGGACACACCATCTGGGGACAGTCCAGCATGTGGAGAGCTCTGAGGTGTACAGTCCCAGTTGTGTGGTTCAGTGAGAAATCACATGGTGTATCACCAGTATATATTTGTGGAGTCCTGTTATTGTTATTTCTCCCTCCCTTTGCTGTCGCGAACACTACCTAAAGTCTAGTCCCCTTTGAGAAGGTACATTTTTTACCTGACCTGTGCATAGGACTTGGTTTTGGATTTACTGAAGGGAGCTGGGATTCCACAGTGACAGGACATCTGGATGAGGAAACAAACAAAGAGACTTGATATAAGGACCACTACAATTGTGTAAGTAAGAATACCAAGGAATCACTTTATCTTTGGAGAAAGGGGCATTTGTATGTACAAGGGATGCAAAAATAAGCTTGCAAGAGCAGTTTGCATAGCTATATTAAGACTGTGGTATTGAATAGCACTTAGGCTAGTGTAAGTGATCGCTTGATAGACAGTAGTATTAGAAAAGCCTTAACACTATTATTTTAAAACTAGCACCCTAGCCCTGAACACCAGCAATTTTCCATCTACAATGATTATCCTCCTCTCAGGTCCTTTTCTGTGTCTGAAATTTGCACTTGAAGTTAAACATAACACTATGAATGCTATTTGAAGACCTTTGTGAAGCTTCATCACCTTAGGACTGTCACGTAGCAACATCTGCCCTCCACAGAGGCAGGCGAGTGCCTCCTTTATGTTATCCTGTTCTGCCCAATCCCGGAATAGAGAACGACGCTGAGGGACCCGGTCCCAGCCGTACAGCAGACTGCTGAACACAGCCTGTTCACCTGTACAGAGATTTCAACGGAGCAGAAGAAAAGTTATTTTGTGGGGATTAATATTTTAAATTGGCAGCATCAACAAAAGATGGAGTAGGTGAGAATTTGGCTTTCTTTTCATTCTGCCTGGGTCACTAGTTTCCAGCTTTTCAGAGCCTTCCATTCATGCACAAGGCCAGACCACCTCCTGGGCTTCTACTGAAAATTCCCAGTCATGAGGGCTGTTTTCTTTCCCTTTCATGCCCTCACCTTTCCTTTATTTAAACAACAGATTTCTCCTGTCCACAAGAAACAAAATATCGCAAGAACTCAACAGGCCTACAGACTTCCCAGCTGTACTTCTGATCTGAACTGTTGTTACTCAGAAGCACAATGGGATCACTGACAGCACTCAGAACTTCTGCTCCCAAAACATAAAATGACCTTTGGGTGCAGGAACCGTGATTCTGCACTGAGCAGCTCTCATTTCATGCCAGGCATACTCTGGCTCCTTGAGTAGTTCTGAAATATATTCATTAGGCTTCATCATAGCAAGACTGATACCTGGCTATGTTTAAAGAGAGGTAAATCATTTATATATAAAAACTGAGTAAAATCAGAAGTACTGTGTTAAAAATCATTCCCTTTACTCTTACCCGTACCGACAGCATTACTATGAGATGATTTAATAATTTATCCCCTATATGATGTAGCAAGGCTGTGAAACTGGACAACTGGCCAAAGTCTTACTGTTTCCCGTGTATCCCAATGTACTCCTAAATTTCACTTCATCTCACTGCTAATATTTAATAAGCTCCCTTCTTGTCACCTAGAGACTTGCAGTGCTGCCGCTATGGGAGCTCGTCATTTAACATTCCTCACAGAATTCATAGCAACAACTTGAGTCATCCCCATTCTGGTGACTCACTCCTGCCACTTGATATACATCTCTTTAATTCAAAGTCACACAAAATCATCTGAGTGACACCCAGCAGTAGTCCTATGATTTTCTGGCTTCTGCATCATTACATCTCTCTTCTTAGCACTTCTTAGTGCTCACATATCTTTGCTATGAGAAAAAAAAGTAATTAAAAAAAGTCATTTCTATTAACATAGAAAAAAAGAACCCAGAGACTTTACATGCATGCAAAAACCAATCCTTTCAAACCTGATGGTATCAAAGCACTGAATAAATGCTCACATAAAGTTCTCATTGTTCATCATTATAGGTTCTAAAGCTGATATTTGAGATCAGTTTTTTGAGACCGTCAACAACCTAAGCCCTGCAGGGGCACTTTAAAATACTACAGAGGAGCATTGTAAGCTCTCCACTTAAAAGTCTTGTTTGCTATCTTCAGGATGAACCAAGGAAAGGAATAAATACATGGAACTGTATTTATTCTTTGCTTCTATGTCAGGGAAAAGGTAGTCCCTTCACATCTTTCACCAGGTACCAAAGGTTTGCATGTCTTTTCTCCTATCTGAGACCACAATAAGCAAATAAAATACTTTTCCCCTCACCCCTCGATGACAAAGATTCTTTAATCACTAGAGGCTGACATACATCAAGGTAGCTGAGACCTAGAGCCAGGCATCCTTCTGCCTCCATCCACCTCTGTACGAGGAAGGCATGAGTGCAAGGTATGGCAGTTCTTACTCATGCCCGGTGTAGCAGCGGGAGTTGGTGGTTACATCAACCAGATGGGCTGGACAGAGAAGCCACTTGCCAGGCTGGAGGTGGTCACCCAGAAACAAGCAGTGAATGAACAATGTGGAGGGGCAGCTATGCACATTCAGGAGATGCTTGTGGTTTTAGCACCCTGAAACTTACTTCCATGCATCTTTGTGGTCACTGGCCAACATTCAAGCACTTGGCAACTCCACATATCATAATGCCATTTTATTCCTTGCTCTACTGCAGCAAAGAGAGTGATGGCATAGTGTTGGTTTCCTTGAGGGCAATTTTGCCTCCTAGTTCAAGACTCCTGGGAATGGACACCTTTCTCTGTTACCATATGAAGGAGTGGCAGGGGAAACTGGGCATGAGTCAATGAAGGATGTCAGTTTACAGGGTTCTAGAAGAAGGCAGAAGTTACATTTAAGGGGAAGGGAAGCATGATAGGCTGGGATCCCTCATGCATGCAATATGGAAAGATAGTGATGAGGGAATGTTGCATGTTTGAACAAGTAGGGACACAGCAGTGACCTGCTCCCTATGCATTAACACAGAATTCAAACCAAAGACCTTGAGTTTAAGCACACAGATGTTGAAGGTAGGAGACCTGAAGTGATGCACATAGTTCCAGGGTTTCCAAGTTCTAGGCATTCAAAGACAGACATAAACATATTAAAGTGAGCCCAGAAAAGGTCTTTGCTTATCTTTAATTCTAAGAGAGGTTGAGATAGCTGGGACCATTCAGCCTGGAGAAGAGAAGGTTCGAGGGAATCTCAGCAATGGATATAAATATTTTATGGCAGGATGTACAGAAGGTGAAGAGCCTGGCTCTTCTCAGTAGTATTCAGTGAACAGACCAGAGTGAATGGGAACAAACCAAAATAAATACATTCCACTTAAACATAAAGAAAAAAAATCTCCTCTATAGTGAGAACAGTTAAACACTGGAAAAAGTTGGCTCAGAGAGGTTGTGGAGTCTCTATCCATAGAGATATTCAACACCCAACTGGACACAGCACCGAGCAACCTGCTGTAGTTGACCCTCTTTTGAACAAGACTAGACAATCCTCAGAGGACTCTGCAGAGGACCTCAACTATTCTGCATGAAGAACTTATTTAATGTGCAGAAGTAGATAATTGTTCCCTGAATACCAATGCCTGGAAAGTCAGTCACACAAGCACACTGTACAGTCTTCAGAGGTGGTATTTATCAGCCAAAGATATCAGCAACCACTCTCAGGTCCTCAGCAGGAGTCTTCCAGATCCTGACAGATAGCCAGTGTCACTCTCCAGCTGGGCAGCCCTCACTAAACCATAATTATTAGCTTTCACAATTTCATGGCTTGACTCAGGATCTCTCAAATTCCAAAAACAAACACACAAATATTTAAATGAAACATTGAGGAATCGTTTGGTTTTGGTCATCAGCTGGCACTGCAGACAGTAAGTATTTCAGTGCTATCAGGCATATTTTTCAAAACAGACTGGCAAGATGAGACTTTCAGTATATGAAGGATGTGCTTGCCTTCGGCCCTGTGGTCTTTCTCCTAGGCAAAAATGAACAATCACTGACTTCAGTGGACAGTTTATCCTGTCCAGGGATTTTTCCCTTAGCTTAAGATTGTCCTAAGAACAAAGAAACCCTAAGTCTTTCCTTTCTCTTGCTGCTCAAATTTAAATAGTGATAGAGATTTCTGGGGACTGAGGAGGAAATGGTTCCTATTATTAAGTTATTAGCCCTATTACCTAGTGAGAACTTCCAAAAATTTCCCATGATTCTCTCATTCTTGTTAAATTTGTCTTTTTACAACACAGTGAAAATAAAGGGGAGGAAGAAATACACAGCACTGTAGGAGACCGCTTTCCACACAGAAGTACAAGCTCTGGACTTCTCAGTTTCCACACTACGATAAAGCCCCACATCTTTTAATTTCTGAAGCTTTCCCACCAGTTAAATCCTCCATGTCAAGTCACCTGGGAAGCCAGAATAGTAAACACCCCTTTTTGTTTAGCTTCCTTAAGCTTGGGGAAGGGTTGGTGGGAGGAAGTCTAAGTAATACCTGGCTTGCCAGCAATTATTAAAATTGTCTTAGAAAAGTTTATATTATGCTGTTTTCTACACATTTTCAGCATACATCACTGCAGGCCAAAGAATGAATACAGGTATACAGACCAGGACAACCTTAAAGTTCACTCGGGTGGGTGACCTGCCTTTAGGAGGTATCTCATCTGACTGGAGCAAAATAACAATGCCCATTGAGACCATTTTTAAAAGCACTGGGAGGACATGTCCTTACTCTGGCATTGAAGAGGAACTAGGCTGATCAATTACTCCTGTTCTGCACAGCATGTCTGCAGCACATTTTCTAAACAACATCGTTTGCCTTGCCAATTATATGAATCCAAATTTATAGGAATAAAAGTATGATTTACTTACACTGCAGACTATTTATATAAAAACCCAATTTTATTTTTTTAATCTTCTAACCTTACAGATCTGACATACTGAGGAATAGTTCCTATTACACCTTCCTTTAAGCATTTTCTAAAGCACTAAGCATTGACCTAGCTGACACTACTGAAGTCAAGAGAAGTTTTGCATGGCAGGCTCGTGCCTACCACTGAAAATCATTAATTTGAAATCCTACCCCTTAAGTAATATAGAGAAAGCAATGGTATATATTCAACAGCACATTGCTATAATAAAGAATACCCAGAAGCAAAGTTATAGTTGGATGGATACTGTAAAACATATGGAAATGACAGTTTAGCAAGCAGATGAAATGATGAATGCCTTAAGAGCTGATACTCAGGTTTTTCATTGCACGCTTTTTGTTTTAACTTGTGCTTAAGCAAGAGAAATTGTTATGATAGTTGAAATCTTTCTGCTAAATCCTTAACCAAGTTGCTTTCACAGGCCAGAACACCCACAATTACTAAAAGCTGTTGCACAAACACTCCTTGAGGCTCAGTTCACTGAAATGCAAGATTCTGGCTCCATACGAGATTTTAGGAACACATTCAAGACTTTTATCACTTGAAACTGGATAGACAGTGGTTAAAAGCGGCAAACTACTTCTCTGAGCAAGGATATGGCTGTACTGGTATAAAATCTGTAAGTATGGCTTGTTTTAGTTTTGGGAACCAATGTTTTTACAGCAGAAAGAGTGTCCCACCATATGATTCATGTTTTTACATATGTTTAGCAAAACAAATGCATACAAACAAAGGAAAACATACACCTTTATCCAATTCAATGCTGTTAGTAGCACTTCTGAAGTATGGAAGGTCTCAAAGCTCTTCAACCAGGCAGAGAACAGCCAACCCTCAGACAAGCTATCTGACCACAAAGTTGGATACATTTTAATCTACTGTGCTACATTACTACCCATAAGACCAGTTAAAGGTAGGACTTTTATTTAATTCTGCCTTAATGTACGTCAGACCTGCATGACTTAGTGAGTGTATTCATGTTTATTCTATTGTATATAATCCTGTTGAAACCAATTCTGTTGCATAAAGGACACATTTGACTTCAGTTGCCCAGTCCCCACCAGGTAAGCAAGTAAAACACAGCTAGAAAAATAAGGTATAAATTACACTGCCACACATTCAAATCACCATACATACCTAAAACAGCTCCTACATTCAACTCTGCCAGACAAAGAGAAGAATGTTCTGTATGTGACCTTGTTAAGTTAGAGCAATAAATATTTCTAAATACTTCTGGTGCCAACAATAGCTTATGGAGGAAGTAGTTAATTTGCTGTCCTTCGTATCTATCTATCTATCTATCTATCTATCTATCTATCTATCTATCTATCTTTCTATCTTTCTATTCTCTGGGCCTGATTTTATCATTTGTTGTGCCAATCTAAGTGTACCATGCTCAACCAATTCTGTTCTAATAATTCTACAACCTACCCCAAAATCCAGAATCTTGTATCTTTTTCTTTCAATAGAAAGGTACATTAACCAAAAAAAAAAAAAATCTACTGTGGAGACACAATTGGGCAGCTCTGCTTACCCTGGCTGCCCACAATTTGGTTTTCAGTGTGGTTTCACAGTAAAACAAATCAATTTAAATCCAGCAGATTTTTCACTCCCAGCTGTAAATGTCTGTGCCACCCCTTAAGCTGTCTGTGGTAGCTGTGTGGAGAGCTGGTCCAGACAGATGTTTGGCCAAAAATGGTTTTTGTGTGGGCCCATTCTTTTACTAGATTGCTTTCTGGACAAGTGTAGTGGTTTTGCAATATGGCTTCTTTAAGAAGGGGCTAGAAGTTTCTTAAGGGTCCAACAAAGTAAATCCCAGCTGGGCTCCCAAGGCCAAACTCCCAAACCCTGTTACTGACAAGGCCGGCCGGGACAATCAGCGCTGGTCACAGGCCTCTGGGAATCACATTTTAGAGAGAGAAAAACACAAACAGCTGCATTTTGCCACCAGAGAGGGGAGTGAGAAGATGTAAGAAACTTTGCATACACTAAGGTCAGTGAAGTGGGGGAAGAGGAGGCACTGAGAGAAGATTCCCTGTGGCCCAACGAGAATACCATACCCCTCACAGCNTGGGAGAGGGCTTATGTGGGTAAGGTTGTGGAGGACTATCTCCCGTGGGTGATACCCCACACTGGCCTATGGAAAGAGTGAGGAATGCCCTCCATCCCAAGAAGGAGAACAACTCATGAGGAACTGACCGAAGACTGGAGCCTCCATTCCCTATCTTCCCCCCTTTCCCCCATGCCATCCCGGGGAGGAGAAATATCATGAATAAAGTGCAGTCTGCACAGAAGGGAGGGGTGAGGGATGGTGTTTTAAGAGCTGTTTGTACTTCTCATTATCTGACTCTGGTTTCTGTATCTGTGTAGTGTAATAAATGAGAGAGATTTCTTGCCTTTCTTCTGTGCTGAGTCTGTTTTGCCCATGACACTAATTGCAGAATGATCTCTCCCTGTCCTTATCTCACTCCAAAGCTTCTCAACATGTATTTCCTCCCCTGCCCAGCTAAGCGGGGAGTGATAGAGCGACTTTGGTGGGAGTCTGGCCTCCAGCCAGGGTCAAACCACCACAACAAGTATTAGCTCCATCTGAAGTGATGAAATAGATGGATGTGGCCAAGGGAACGGCCACAAGGCCGTTCAGCCTTATATGTGTGTGAACTCCCTTGGCCACATCCTTATACCTAAGACTAACTCCAAGGTTTTCATGCGTGAAACAAATTGTTAGACCATAGAAGGCAATTGTGTTTCTGGTACCTTACATTCACAGTCTGCAAGGCTGTATTCCACAGCCATCACCCTCTCTCAAGTAACATCCTTTATCAGATATGAGCTTTTGGCCAGAGTACATCTTAACTGAAAATGAAAGCTGTTTGTGGTTTAATTGGCATGCTATGTCAAAAGCTTTTCATTACAGCTTCATCCAATTTATCTGTTCTGCTTTCCCCTTGCCCCCGTGTAGGAAGGTCTTCTAGATCTAAAATTTCCATAAATTTTAATCAAGCTGTGAAAGAGCAGAGCAGTATTCTTCCAGATTTAGAAGCAGTATGGGGAAACCAGCTTCACAGAAGTTAATTTTTAAAAAGTATAGAAAAAACACTTTTAAAGCTAGCCAACTTTAAGCCTTCCGTGTCAGCTAAAAATACAGACGTCTCACACCCAGTGAGGGACTGCAGCAAATTCCTTGTGTAACACCATAATGAAAAAAAAGACAAGCATAAAAGTAACCACTTCCATCACCAAGAAGCTTTCAAATTACCTGGCAGACAGACAGACAGAAGAGGGAGAACAAGTCCAGAAACTGTTAACATTGGGCTGCAAATTATGATGTTTTGATGAATGCAGAGCTGCAGGTCTGCAAAGCAGAAGCTGACTGAAGAGATTTAACAGCTTTAACTGTTTAAGTAAATGTCTTTGATTAAGTCCATTTCCAAAGCACAAAATTCCTGACACTCCATCAGAAAATTAAGGAGTTTCTCTGCACAAAGACTGGGGTTCTTCAGTAAGAAGCCCACCAAACTGTTTGGGTGACATCTTTGCTGACCATTGAGCCTAAACATTGTATCTACCTTCCATTGATGGATCTTTTCCCTAGACATCAAGAACGCTACTTTATTCACATTTATCCATTTAAGAAAGAATTTGTATTTTGATTTGTGTTTACAGTACTAGTAGCTGTTGGAAAACCAGATACACTTAAGAAAGCCTCTTAAATAACACTCTGGGGTAAATCAATCCCTGGGGATATATCACCCCTGCTCCAGAACCTCCTTCCTGACAGATACCATATAAATGCACAGAGTGCTACATCTAAATTCATGCAAATAAAAAATGGAAAAAAAAAATTCCCAACCATGAGCAGTTTATGAATCAGTTCAAATCTTCTGCTGATAGCATGTCTGCTCATCCTATTAAATGTTGTTCAAAGGTTGCTTCTCTGGCTTATGCTTGGAAATACACTAGAATTGCAGCTGTGTGTTGCATTTGCTTGCAAATGCAAACCAACCACCTTGGTTTGTTCAGAAAATAATCTGATTTAATGAAAAAAAAACCTTGGTTAAATTAAAAAGTTCAGCATAGTATATGAAATACTTTTAAAATGTATTGTCTTAGGAAGAAAGGAATTAATTTAAGTGTATTCTTCTGGGCATGAGGGAAGCCATTTGATAGGAAGAAGCTCAAGAATAAATAAAGCACAACTAGTTTGCAGCAATTAAACTACCAGGCAAAATGTAAACTCCAGTCAGTATTCAATTGCTTTTTATTTGAGCTTTCACGTGGGAAGAATTTGAATTGAAAAAGTGCTGAGTTTTTGTTGGGCAATTTTTAGTGGTGGGCTTTTTTTCATTTTTTATCTGTGTGCTTGTTTTTGAGGTTTCCAGTAACCAATCAAGGAAACCTCTAGGAAATTTGACAAGTTCTTTTATTTAAAATGTATATACACAACTGCATTCATCACTACCCAGCAACTGAAGAAGGTAAAGGAAAACTGGAAAAGAACAGCGCAGTTACTCAAAAAAGCAGACACACTTCTCAAGCTTCAGTGAGAACTGAGCCAATGAGAACAAACATGACACAGATGGCCCTTGAGGAACAACGCATGCTGATATAGATCCTAAAAATAGGACAACAATAAAACCACACTCATCTGCGGTCAGGAAACGCATCACAGCTGACATTCACTATAGGTGAACTAGAGCTACATGCGGCAGCACTGGATGGCACAGTACAATTGTAGCAGGAGGGACACAGGATACCTAAGAAACACTTACTTTATCATCCTCTTTCCCTCTATCAACCTGTAGTCTACT
Source organism: Heliornis fulica (assembly GCA_013399135.1). Classification (NCBI taxonomy): domain Eukaryota; kingdom Metazoa; phylum Chordata; class Aves; order Gruiformes; family Heliornithidae; genus Heliornis; species Heliornis fulica. The sequence continues at coordinate 333,472 of VXBZ01004683.1, read as the reverse complement.
TCAAGATTACCTATAAACTGAGTTACCGCGAAAACTCAACTCTAGAAGCCACCTGAAAGGAGAAAAGTGAGGGATGCTTAGAAGCCTGCTGTATTCTATACTCTTAGATTAAGAAAAAAAAAAGGGTGATGGAGATTCAAAGATATCCTGGGAGCCCAACAAGCATTAAAAAAAATAAAGAAATATATCTAAGGCACTAAACACTCATTTCACGAGAGATGCATCTGTTTTTTTCTTTAGATGACTGGCTCATAAAATAGCACTATGCTTCAGGACATCACATCAATTCTTAAATGACTACAGGCAATTTTATGTTTTGCCACATGGAAAGTTTTGTCAGAAAATATACAGGTTGATATTTTCAGAGCTTACTGTCAGTACGAATTATCAGCAATACACATTACCACAAACGTTCAATTACACTAAATATATGACTAATTTCTTATTTGATTGAATGGTCATGCAGGCATTCCTTAATACTGCATTTGCTACACCTACAACAGATGGTACCACCTGTTTGCCTTTGGTAACTTAGAAAATATTTCTTTTATAAAAAAAGGATTTGTAAAGGCAAGTAGGTTTCCCCTTCAGATCTAACAGCTCTCCCAAATTGATGTTCTCTTCCACTGCAAACACATTTTCCTGAAATCTCATATCCTCATAGCACTCCGAGTACAACAAACCAAACCAAACCCCAAAATAAGAAAAGGGGAGGGAGTCCTCTTCACACTCCACACAGGTAGCTCAAGCTCCTGCCATGGTGCAAAGCTCAAAGACTGCAGAAAGCCTGACCAGTTGGAGCAGCATCTCAACAACTGCATGTCTCAAGAACTAAACCTAATGAATCTTAAGAATAGGATGGCAGATTGTTTGTGTGTGTGTGTGTGAATGTATGAACAAGGGCATGATTTGTTCACATGCTCAGGATGATACACTTGTACAGCAAACCAGCAGATTGAATCCCAGTTTTAAGGCATTAGTTCTGTATTTCTTTTGTCACTTTCCCATGTCAGTGGAGTGGAAGCCAATATTACATAACTTATGAAGTAACATCAAAATTAAAAGTATGAAAATAATAAAGTACAGGGATGGTTAGGTGATACATTACCAAGTAATAAAGACACACAGGAAATAGGACAATGATTTTGGTTTAGCTGAACCAGACACCACCAAAACCAAAAGAAACCCCAAAAGCCCTTACCAACAGATGAATGCCATACAATCCCAAGACTTTGAGAGTTTTTTAAGCTGCTTCTTAGGGCAAGCACTCATATTTCATTCACAAGGCTTCTGAAATATGGTTAAAGGTAGCACTCTTAATTGGCAACCCTGCTGGCCTGAGACACCGTGAACAGTGACTGGTTTGAACCTTGTTTTTCACTCTTTGCCTCAGATTATCCTTGACCAAATCACCAAAACTTAAATCTACATATGCACAGCGGGGGAGCACCTTGAAGGTCACCGATTTCTGCAGTTAAGAGGAATCAACATGTTGTGACCCTGTTGTTACACTGACATCTTCCAGCAGAGCAGCACCTGAATGGCTGTGATTAGGGTCTTCACAGCTTCAGCTTTCATGCCTTAGCCTCTGGGCAGAGCAAACTGAAACTACACATGTACAAACTGAGAACTAGCAAGCAGAAGGAACAGCACAGGGCTGGTCAGGGATTAGCATTCAAATGTCATACAGAGGCTTTAAATATGTTCATAAAGATCACTTACTGGATTTTCAGTCACTCTACTTGCCAAGAGGAAAAACAATTCCCAGGAGACTACTTCAGAACAGCACTTAGACCAAAGCCAGAGCAGGATGCTGCTCTGAAAGTCTGTAGGGCTCTGAAGGATCACTGATATGCACTGGACAGTATTTACACCAGGCTGCAAAACGCATGACCTTCATCATCTTTCAGCTTGGAGTACAACTGATGCATTGCTATATCCTCTTCTGGATTACTCAGTAAAAGCTCAACCAGATCTACCAACCATCTTGCCCTGTAACAAATCTTGCCTACAGACCAGCAAAGGCAGAGGGTGAGGATGCTAACAAGAGGTCTTACATTATTTACATCTCCTCACTGGGTTTACAACAGCTTAGCTCACAAGCGTTCATTTTCATTGACAAAGATCTAAACAAGAATGGAAGTATTGGTGCTTTTCAGACAAATATTAAGGGACAAATATGCTTGTGTCTTCAAGGGATAACTCCACAGTGGCAGCAGCACAGAACGGCATCACAGCAGGGAAGCCCTGAAGGGCAGATCTCTTCCCTGACGCGAGTAGAGCACATCTGGTGCTGAGACATGTAAGTGACCTTATAGCTCCTTGGGCTAACCATCTACCCTGGCTGGACACAACCCAGCAGGAGGACAACTCCTGCACATGGAAAACACATCTTCCCATTCCGTGAAGCACAGCCATGAAACAGCAGCCTTCTGCTCTGGGAAGCACATTGCTGAGCACCTTTCCCTCCCACTTGCCTGATGCTGGGACACCAGTACGTCAGATTTGGGTTTCAAGGCCAACTTTGGTGCTGCAGCCCCTTCTCACCTGAGTAGTCTCACTGAAATTAACAGGGTTGCTCAAGGAAGTAGCTGCTACTTGGAGCCTGTCACCTTTGGATTGAGCATAAAGCTTCAAAACTTGAGGATTACCATTTTTCTGTGATGATTCATGTTTCTTAGTAGCCAGTAGCAATGAAAAAATCTTCTATTTTTTTAATGCTTTTTTATTTTAGGTGAAGCAAGCAAAAGGCCCTCAGTGTATGTTCTCAGCTCTAGGTGAGAACTTTTTCCCCTCCCTTTCTTCTCATAAGTTTTTTTTTTCTCCGAAAAGAAAAACTTTTTAATTGCATTAAACTGAGGTAACTGTACATTATAAATCTGACTGTAACAAGTTGATTTTTTTCTTCTTTTTGTTACTATATAGGATATTGACAAGTAAGTCATTTTATGTACACCACAGCAGCACCACATTAAAACTTTAAGAGGCAGACCCAAAGAAATAAAGAATAAAAACAAGCTTGTAATTTATTAATTACTGATAAATTAATTTTTAAATTATTTTAAAATGAAATTTAATTAATTACTGATAAAAACGTAAGTTTAGAATCTGTCATACTTATTTAGGTGGAGTATCAGCTTAGCCTTCTCATCCCACCACTAGCTCTCCTCTCCCTGCCTGTGGAAAAGGAGCTCCTGAATAAGAAGGCAAAGCTTGGCTGTCCAGTTTCACCTTCATCTTGTTTCCAGAGTGTGGAGTATTTGTGACAATATTTGGCTTTTCCATTTCTTGGCATTTATGACTCTAATACTAGACCCTCTGCTACTCCATTAACTCCCAGACAATGCCTCATATGACAATCATCATCATTCAAAAGGAAACATGCTGTAATCCTGACCTCCATTATTTTATTTTTTATAATAAATATAGCTTTGAAAGAGTATTTATATTTGGAGCCTAAAAGCCTTTATAGTACAGTTTGAACAGTGAAGAGACTTAAGACAGAAGATATTTCCTACTCTTCTGTATTTTTCATCAAATCCTTCAGGGACACAACCATTTGTGCTAGATTCCTCCCTCATCCCTCCAAGTCCTTGTACCCCTCAAAGTCTATATCCATGTTCAGATCCATGGCAGCAAACAGACAAGAAGTGGATGTGAATAAGCTATGGCTGTCATTTCTGCTCTTTTTCTTTCAAATTCTGCCAAACAAGCCATTAGTGGCCATGCCAAAAACTCCGGGACATTATTGCAGTTCCATGAAAGCATTCATTTAATAACCTACAGGCAGGTGACCCAGTGAAGAGCAATGTTGAATTAGGGAGTAGAATGGCTGGGCTCTTTCCTAGGCTTTTCAAAGGTCGTACACCAAAGTAAGCTCTCTGCTGCACTAAAGCTAGAAGAGTTTCTAAGTCAGGGTTGGAAACCCAACTTGAAGCAATCAACCAACTATCAGAACAACATTGTACAACTGTGGGTACTTCAAATATATTTCAAATAAGCTTCTTGTCAGAAGCTCACTGATTTTTTGGCATGGGTCACATTATCCTGAAAAAATGCAGAACCAGTGAAAGCTTAAGCTACCACTAATACCACTGCCTGGTAAACCTGGTCTAGGAGGATCCAAATCCTGTGCTTGCTCCCGTACATGTTTAAAGTTTGAGGCATTTGATATGCACAATGAAACAGACCCACCTGCTAGCTGTTACATCCATTTCTGTTGCTTCCTTCCACAAATGCAGAAGACCAAATGCAAATGACCAAAAAGAAACTATTTCCATGACTTCCATGAAGAGAGATTATGTTTATCTAAATATGTTATTTCTCTACCTTTTGATAAGCGTTCTCTGCAATGACTGAAAAACTGCAACGGTCGCAAACACCTGAATTGTCTGTCCTTTGGACACTAGAGAGAAGAGGAGCTCAAGGACTGTGAACAAAACCTCAGACTGATTCAGTACATCTGTTCCTCTGTATTAACAGAGGATTCATCTAACTCAGCAGTCTCTACTAAATTTTCAATATAGGAAATTAATACTTATCTACTACACCTCTAGGATGAGAGCCACAGGAAAATTAGGGATTTTTTTCACCTTGCTAGTGGACTACTGTATTAATACAATGAAGTTCATAGCACATCAGTGTCCTCATCAGCCCAGAAAAGTCTCCTTCTCGAGCAGGCATCATGTGGTCAGCGACAAATTACTTTCCAGAGGGCCTTCGGAGGATAATAGTAAGGCTGGGGTGAGTAACTTCCCCTGGGATATAGTTATTCCTAGATAGAAATATATACATTTCTAGAATGCACCAGATTGGCCATGCATACTCTGTGGAGATGCTCTCCAAGGGAAAAGTACACAGACTTATGAGTATCCAGAGACAGGCTTATACTACTGCTCTGACTGGGTAGTTTCAAGTCTGGCAAATGTTTGGCAGACATGGACTTCTTCCCCACAGAGAAACTGAGTTTGGGCAGAAACCACAAACATATAGCACATAAGGCAACCATAAACCTGTCCAACTGGAGAGAGGGTATGAGGCTGTATGACAGCAGTCCAAGCAGCTATGTATTAGGGTGTGCATGAGATACTCTCTGTGGCCCTGATTTCCAAGAGGTTGGTCTAGTAAACCCAACTTGGCCCAACTGAAGCTGTGTGCAAGCAGGGAAAGCACAAGGCTGTAAAGAACAGCTCTGCACAAGAGCAGCAGGAACCACTCTTTGAATTCATGTAGTGAAGTCTTCCCCTTCCTCTCCAATGTCTCTTTCCTGCACTCTCCTACACGTGGGCACAGCCTGGTTCTGGACATGGCACTTTGCAGAACTGCACACAGTCAGGAAGAGGTGTGCCAACACCTTGGGGTCTGTGCTGTGCCTACTGAGACAACACAGGAATCTTAAGGAGAATATGAGAATATCATCTGCTCTGCCTCCTGCCACCACTTTTATTTGGGACTGATGCTGTTTAACTATTTCTTTTCTGAAACAAACACGACACACAAAACAAGAAGGTGCTGAGACAATGATCTCCCTGGATTTTCATTTGCAACATAAGAGACCAATTCAAGAACACACTTCCAGTGTCTGTTAATAATGAAGCCAGGTGCTTTCCTGAACTGGGTCCTTCCACAGTCACAATAAAGCCAAAGCAGGAGATGGCTAGGGAAATCAGTATCATTGTGAGACACTTCTTTCCTTTCCATGGCTAATTACAGAACTGTAACAGAAAAACATGTATTTATTTGAGGAAGGATGCTGTAATGGTGATCTATCACAAGCTGCATTATCTGCATAATAGTAGCTCTCTTTCCAGCAAATTTAAATACTAACCACACTGATCATCACTAAAGCTCCGTTAAGACATATTTCATTGTCTTTCTCAAAGGGCATTTCAAATATGAAGCATCAATTCTACCCTACAGAGAGACTAATTAAACACAGCCATCCAGTTACCGTTGTACCAGGTGAACCTTAATTATCCTGCAACCCCTTTAAAGGTTGTTTTAGGACACTAATTCTGATATAGTGTGTAACGTAAGCAGAGCTTCAGGTAACTCTTGCCTACCCACTGAGCACTAGGTCATATTACATGAAGGCCTTTGGACAGACACATAATTTAAATGAACAGGAAATCTGAACATTTCTAACTTCATTTCAAGCCACTGAACTACTCCAAAACGGTTCAAAAGGAAACTTATTTACTCAATTTTTGCCTATGTGTGCTCACATGTACCCCTTTCCTGGGGTGAGAGGGAGGACAAAGAAGTCTGAAAACATTTACAAAGGCATCACTTTTACTTAAGTTTGAAGCTACCAGAACAGGTTTCTAATGTGAGGTGCACGTTACAGCGAACACATCGCCGTAACTCTCACAGGGTAAATCACTCAAATGCGGCAACAAGATTAAGAAGCAATGACATTAAGGAGCTTCTCTGCATGAGATCTATGCTTAATCCTTTGCTCTGAGGCCAATGGGTTTTCAGGGTACTGTTGAGGCAGTAGATAAAGGGTTGAAAAAAACCTTTATTGGCTTTTATAATCGCTTCTTTAGCCAATAGGGAGAAGCTTTGTTACAAATAGCTACTAGTTCCCATGTCTCAAAATATAACTGTTTTGCAGGCTTTAGAAGGGAGGTCAAGTCCTTCAGAAAGAGCATCCCCCTCACCACACAGAATGGCCCAGAATTAAGGAAGGGGATTCCTAAGGGAAAAGCATCAGAGGATTTTGTCAGAAGAAATATGTTTGCTCTTGAGGTTTTAGTTTACAGATGAGAACGTAAACATTTAAGGATACAAAAACACCTGTGCAGCTGTGCCAGAAGGTACAAAAGATCTAGCAAGAAAAAAGTGTCTTTGGCTCACATAAAATACTCTGTGCATAGAAATTTATAGAAACTGCTTTGGTAATGTCCTATGGGAAAAAATGTGAGAAACTAAATTAAAAAACACAGAACTCTAAAACAAAACAAACAAAAACAAAAAAAAAGAAAAAGAAAAAGAGCCCCAGCAAATTCAATTCTAGCACAGAACAGCTTTCTTTGGTCCAACAATCATCTTTATAGGAAACACATCTTAATGATCAAATCCACTTTGGTGATTCTTCCCAGAATATGTCTTGATCCCTCCAAAAATTTGCAGAGGGAAAACCGTTAGCAGAAATGGTTATTAAGCTCATTTATTAAGGCTACTGGGATTGGAGAGTGCAGAACAGAGGTCCTTTCTCCACCACTCTAATCCTTTCTTTCTGAATGATTTCTAGGTCTTCTAGACTTCCTCCTGGACATACATGGAGGTTGGAGATTCCTGAAGACAGAGGAAGGACAACAGCTATGTTCTTGTGTTCACTGAATGACATATTAAAGGGCCAGCAATTACACCCCTCCATCCAGTAAAACAAATGGACGAGGGGTTCCTTTATATATAAGTCCTGGACCTCTTTGCAAGATAGCAACACCAGATACACCAACATATGAAAGTCGATCTAAGTTACTGAGAATACCTTCTTTAAGATCCAACCTACATTTCCTTGCTTAATCCACTTTAAAACTGTGCCCAGATTTAGCATAATATTCTAAAAAGGGTAAAACATTCTGTTCCCAAAGGCAAACCACCCATCATACGGTTTGACAAGGGAAGCTGGATGTACACCAGTGCCTCTGGTCCACTACAACTCTATCACACGTAAGCCTAATTCCATAGTTTCACACAGCCAAGAAAACAAGACCTAATGTGTTCCAGTGTAGTGACAAAATGTTGTATGGGAGGTCAGATGTTGTGAATGATGCTTTGCTAAAACATCTCTGGATTTTGCTATGGCAAATACTGTCACTATGTCCATTTCCTCGGTGCATCCCACCATCCCTTGCTGACAGTCACCTTTTTCTTCCTGTTATGAGCTTCAAGGAAAGTTCAGTGACTCCTTATCCACCACACTGACATACAGCTGACACAATGTTTTATTTTATCAGAAGAGGAAAAGAAGTTTAAAAGCAGGATGTACTACTGACAAGAGATGCGCAAGCAGGTCTTACGTTTTGCTACCTCTCAACGCTAAGCACTATTTTAAGTCAGCACTGCCAAAACCCACAAAGGTAACCTGCTACAGCTGTGATGAAGGAAAGAACACCTATCACTGCTCCTGACCTGTCTACCTGCTGCTGACTTGGGAAACTGAAAGAACGAAAACACACCTTTCAGAGTGATCCTCTTGCTTCCCACTTAAAGCCTTTTAAACTCATGCTGATTAACAGATGGTCCCTGCACGCTCCTACGGCTGCTGACACATAATTCTAGGTATGTGTGTGTCTCTGTGTATATATATATACACACGCACTCAGCCACTTGGGTGGGTATCATCTAAGACCATGTTTCTGCTGCCTAGGGCAGCATTAACTGTGAGCAGTTAGGTTTAGAAAGCCCTGACATGTTTTCATGACATCGCATGCCCTATGTTGCTTTCATCTTTCTGACTCTTTTCCCTGGTTTCTTATTATTAGGTCATAAAACACGTTTAGAAAAAACTGCATTCCTACTGTGCAATGACACCTCACAACCAAATATTTTTGCCATTTTCCCCTCGGGGCTCCTTCAGCACTGACAAAGCTGTTAAGGCTTGCTGCTTGCAGAAGGGAAAGCTTGCTAAGTTACCCCCCATGGATATTCAATGATGCCCATCCCGTATTCTTAAAAAACAAAAACATTATTTATAAGTGAAATTGTCCTCCAAGTTATTATTTCAAGTAATTCTTATAAAATTCATCTCACAGAGTGGTTTCTTCTTCTGAGCTTTGAGATAGGACTAAGTTACATATCGAGCCTTAGTGATTTCTTTTTTCCTTTTATTAATTGGCTACTATTTTGCAGGGTTTTGTTAACTCCAGTTATATTTTTTATTATTTGCTTTGAAATGCTCCAAAATTCTGCTGTGCTTCCACACAGAGAAAATGATCGATTGCTTTTCTTTTATTTTTTGTTATTTCAACCTCGGAAGTAATTGTGATCATTCCAAAGCAAACTTTTAAAGTTTTCTGGAAAACATCCATCACATCAGTGAAATCTGAAAAGGGCCTCCGCATGTAGTGTAAGTCAGAAGGAATGATGAACAAAGAACGTGATAAGACAAAATTTAATTGTTCAGGCATGAAAGAAAATGCCAAACTGCTTTAATATAAACAATGATTACTAATTATTAGCAGCATAACACAGTTTATTGCTAACTGTCCACCTCAGTATTTTCCATATAAACCACCTTTACCCTCAGTGACCTAAAGAGCATCAGTAGGCAGAGCGCAGGAGTGATCAGCGCTCTGGGGAATGACTGCCTTAACAGGGGGCACAGAAGCACCGTGCAGATTACACAGCTCTTTATCAGAGGTCCTGAGGATGAAGGGTGATCATTTAAAGCCACAGCTCCCAACTATCAGCTTTAAATCTGCACGTGTATGGCAACTCTCCCAACCCAGAAGGGACAGCCTTCAAGAAACTGCAGGCCAACATATTGCCGCTGCCGGCATACACAGCCCTGATAAACGCAGGAGAATGGAAAAGGCGGTCGGAGAAGAGAGATGCCAACAACAACAACAAAGCCCCACAGAAGCCAGGAGCTGAGAGCATCGCAGGAGATACTCAGCTTCAGCCCCCTTCGCCAGCAGTCTGCACAACACGACCTTTACGCCCACGTGCTCCCACAACGGAGGCTGAGCATGGGGAAGAGCCAGCCTCTTCCAAACATTATGCATGGAGCATAGCCACATCGAGGTCTCTGCATTTGTTTCTAGCACTTCTCTGGTGCAAGACAACAGAGCACTAAGCTGAAGAGAAAAAAAAGAAAAAAAAGTAGTACAAAAACTGTACTATCGTGATCTAAGCAAGGAAAACAAAGGACCATTAAAGATATGAGATGTGAGTAATCTTCTCAAGGAATACTGCAATATAACTATTAATTCCTCATTTCATACTAACTGGGGGCATATTTTCTGTTCTGAGAGATTCTAATGGCTTAGTGAAAAGCTGTAGTAAAACAGAATGAGCTTGATACATACACTTTTAACTTAAGGCTTTTTCGGACAGATTTAATGCTGCTGTAACACTTGACTAAGGTTTTGACTGACTGAGGGAACACAGAAACTTTTTTCCCAAGGGCATGCACCCCAGTCAGTTCTCAGATCCAGCCGTCAGTAGTCTCCTTACACTTTAAGCCACAGAACTGAAATAAGAATATAGTGGCAGACAAGTGCTACACTCAAAACAGGTCCTCCCCAATTTGGGGCATCAAGCTTGTGGCAGGCTTTAACTATTGCCAACACTCCAGCAAAGAATTAGATTTAGCCTTGATGAAATTTATCTTCTATTTTAATAATGCATCAAGTATTTAATTTGCTTATAAACTATTAAACAGATGTCTGTCGGTCCAAGTATTGTAAGCACTAACCATAAAAATGATATTGCACTATAAATTATGCATTGCAAGGATTTTCTGATTAACTGAGATATGTGGTACAGTTGTTACCCATCGTAGTTCAAATGGCACGTGTCCACACTGTACATCAGCAGGCAAACACTTGTCACACACTTCCCCTAACTTGCATCATAACCAGAATGAAACCACCGTGAGTCTGAAGCGGAGAAGGAATACAGACATTTCACTTTTCAACTCTGCCTTCTCATTTTCTTGCTGAACTCTCTCCTCATTACAGTTCTTCTTTGGACATTATTTTCATTCTGTTCCTTATAGACTGAACTGCAATTTCAAGATATTAAAATTGTTACGCTGCTCCTATATGAAGCCTGCAGTAAAGGCAATAATTACCTTCTTTCAAATACTCAGAAACATTGGTTCCCCAATGAACCCTAGGGAAGGCAGCCACGTACTGGCAACACCAATGCTATCTGAATGAAAGCAAGAGAACTGCATGATTAAAGTTATTGCATGGTTATAAATTATTTTACCCTAAAAGTACTCCGGATGAAGAAAACATTTGTAGTTGACTATACCAACAAATTGCATTACCATGTAAAGTACATTCAATTAACATAATTTAAGTGTTAGAACTGACACTTTTTGCACCTTATCCACAAGAGAGACGTTGTCACAATCATCACCCAGAAAGCATGAGTGCAGCCAAGTTCTGTTTTGCTACAAGAGTATCATATTCCACACTGATTCTGCGGTCTAAAGTCTAAGCACAAGAAACAACTGCTAGTAACACAGTATTTCATTAGCACTGACATTTTATGTTATCTGGAAGCAGACAGCCCAGGATATTCTTTCTGCATTAATGGCTTTTGTCATACTCAAAAACTCTGAAACTTTAAGACTGATTCTGAAGGCACTCACAATCCTAGCTGTATTACTATGAGTAGTCCCAATGAAACCAATTAGCTGACTCACAGTAATTAAGCATTAAAGCTAATTATACCTGTTCCTGAGAATTAGGCCCTTTCTTTTTACTAAATTTTACAGCTAATAATTCTGAACAGGGTTGCCAGTTCTGACAACTTTATCTGAAGTTCTGGAAAAACGTGCTTTCTTTAAAGACCTGATGCCAAGAAGAAAACTATGGTTCCTGATGAAACAAGAAAATTAACAGAATTTTGCAGTGTCCCAGCTTGTGGGAATAAACTTGGCTGTGTTAACCCAACAAGCTCATTGGCAAAAGACAAATATAGACATAACTTCTTACTCATGCAAATTTTTCTACATAATTTTTTCTTGAAGAACCAGGTTACCAACAAGCTAATGGCATTCTTAAAAATCACACGTAACACAAACAGCTGTAATAGCCATCAGGCCTGCATAAACTGATCCCAAAGTAAACATGAACCTTCCTTCCATCTCCTGTCATGGTTCTTCCACAGGAGCATTGATGCCATTGGCAGGTATCAGCTGCCCCTGGCACTGGAAGATGATGGACATGTGCAGTGCCACAAGAATACTTAAATATCAATGCAGTTATCGGCTAAAAACTAAGCTGACCCATTTAACATTCAGAGAAACAGATCTTCCATCATTTTCCTCTCTCCACTTCCACTATTTTGACTAGCTATCCTTTTCCACAATTATATTTGTTAACTGAAGCCTGCACCAACAATTCCTTTTTGGATGACAGCTGGACGTGGGCATCTCTTCCCTTTACAGGGCTTGGAGAACCTATAAATTTATTCCCACCTGGAACTCACTGAAGGTCACAGCCTTAAACCAAAGGTCTCCAAAGCCAAGAACAAGAGTTAAAACCTCACTCACTGTTAAGACTTCTTCCCTCAAAACACAAGGTTTGCCTGCTGCATACAATGTTGCTCCAGAGGCACTTTCAGCCACTCCACTTGGCAAGAATACATCATTTTGAGATAACGGACCTTCGCCAGGGCCATGCGGTATGGGATGGTCAGTTTTGAGGATCCTTTTTCCTGGAGTGTGCACTTATGCCCCTGGGGTTGGAATGCAGCCATGAAATGAGTGATGGACACACATCCAATCCCTAGCTATACTCCAAATTAGTGGCATTAAAACTAACGATCATTACTCGATTGAGGTAGGTTTTGATAACACAAAGTCTGATGGCAAAGGTGGACAGTTCTTCAGCACCTTTTAGAAAGGTATTAAGAAATGCTTTGCCAAAACCAGGGATTTGGTTTCCTAAGTACAAGAGGATCTCCATGACAATAATCTGAGGGAATGACTAGAGCAGAGAGAGAAAGTGGAATTTTTCCAAGCATGCATATATACTAATCTTCCTCCAGAAAGAAATAAAACCTCCCACACATATTAGAAAGCCTACTACTGTGTATTTCTCTCTCCCCCATTCTCCCAAGCCCAATCTTTACCACCTGAAATCTTAAAGCCACCATAATTTTAAAATTTTGTTTTTAAACACAAATCTGCTCTTCAGACAACCCTTTCAACACCATTTCTAATTGGTAAGGTCCATAAATCCAAAGCCATTTAAATTCTTGATTATTTTAGGGATTATTTATTCTAAATATGAAACCACGCAGAATATTTTATTATGGATATACACAAACATGCACTGGATAAACAGGAAAGAAAAAACACAACTCAAAAATGTGGTAACATTTCAAATGACTGCAGAGATGACTAATTAATTGAGTTAGTGTACTAAATCATATGCAACGACGACCAGGGGCAAACTCAGAAACTTCAAAACTTACTTTTGAATCAAATTGTGGGTTTTAGAGAAAATTAAAAATGGATAGGGTAAGATTTCCTGCAGAAAATCCAGTCAAGTCACTGCACTTTTTATTTTCCCCATTCAGTATTTACCCACCTGAGTGAGCCATATAAATATTCTTTCTTACTTTACACGGTGACAAAATAAAGTGCACGCTCTCCTCCTTGATCGCTGCAGAATAAAGTATTATATTCTTCTAGACAAATCAACACATATGAAGCTAAGATACAGGGCATTATCTTTCTGTTAGAAACGAAAACCACACATCATCTCATTCTCTGAAAATTATTCAGCACGGGTCTAAAGCTCTATGATGGAATGGAAATGGTGATTCCAACAGTAACAGTAAGACAGCCTACCATGGAGGCTTTAAGAAGCCCTAAAAGAGCATGGAAGGTGCCAGAATGGTGAAAATGGAAGAATCTTTTGATTTCAACTTTGTACCCAGTTCAGACTGGGACAGTTCCCACATAGACAATTAACAGTCACTCTCTGTGTCCTGGCTTTCCCCCACCGGCTCTGCATCGCAGAAACAGAGTAGGAACATTTCCCAGCTCGCTCGCTAGCATTTGCCTCAGCCATTCAGCAGTTTCTGCCAGGATCCTCCTCCCTCTTCACACACTGTGAATTAATTCTGCTTGCAGCAGCACTAACACAGGCTGCCGCGGGGTTTTTTTTCCCCTCCCCGACGTGAGTTATTCGTCACCGCTTAAGAACCGCGTTCACTTGCCTTTCTAGACACAGGGACCTTTCTTCTGTACACGTGGCAAAATTGTGCAGAGCCACTCAGTCCTTTCCCATGTTTTCCCAGGAGAACATGTGGCTCCATACCACAAAGAGATAAAACAGACCTTTCATCATCGAAGGGGAGCAGAGAAGTATATTTCTACAATCTGGCTCAGATCCCTGGCTGAAGTCAACAAATGACTTGCATCACTTGAGGATCCAGCCACTTCAGTGAGATTACTGAGCAACTGCGGTACGTTTAAAATCTGTGCTGCACCAAGCGAGCCAGCTGGGCTCCACAGCTAGCACAGGCTGCACGGTCCGACCAGGTCTGCTCTGTCACTGCCTCTCTCCCTGCCTTCAGAGCCCAGCCCACACACCTCTCTGACCACAGGCTTCTGTTCAGCTGAACCACAAGTGCACACTCTTAAGTCAAAGTGAGGGGGATATATTCACGTTCAAAAGGTCCCCTCCCCTCCTTTCACAGCATGGCACCTAAATATATTCTTTCTGAAGGATCACCCCCTCTTTGCTGCCCCAGAATGACTGCTAAAGAAGTCATTCTGGCCTTAAACCTTCTCCAAGCCACTGGCTCACTTTCTCCCTGAGTCTCCATTCCTAAGTTAAGTTCAAAGCAGACAATCAGCCTCGTTCAAAACCCAACATTTGCTCACCATCTCAGGAAGGTCCCATGGCAGCTGGGATAAAGACGACTTCTTGAGCTTAAAAAGAAGCCAGTCTGCCAGACTCAACTTTTGCAAAGGATTGTAGTACAAAGCTTACTCTTTTCAGCTAGGAAGGAGTAAGAGTATCTTTCTGTATGTATATAGTAGTAACTTTTGATAGTGACAAACACCTGAAGGGCTAAAACAGAACCTAACCAGATTAACTCAGCTTGGTAGCCCCCACCTCTTCCCTAACAAACATTGATAAAAATCTGACAGGGATTCCCCAAGCAGCTGCATGAAGGGGAAGGAAGAAGAAAAGCTCATGCATCTTGGATCGTTTAGCAAGAGTTTTAAGTGGACTGTTTCCTCAGCAGTCCTCACCTCTGTTAATTTATCAAGCTGGAAAGCTACAGAATAGACACTGTTATTTTAAAAGCATAATGTTTTGCAACAGGAACATAAATAGGTCAAAACCTGTTAAAAAAGACATGAACTTGTCAGCTGGCACAAGACCAAGAGAGAGACTACGCTATTGGACGGTGTCCCAGATAGAAGCCCAAGTTTTCAGGAGCAACTTAAAACTACCTTTTAGATGCCTGAATAAGAAAGGTAGAAAGACAATTTGAAAAGTGCTTTTAAGAAGATGTATGTAAAAAGCCAAAGACAAACATTAAGAGGTGGAGCCACACAAGACTGCTAATCATAATAAAGAAAACAAAAGTCACCACCTGACGGAACACATTTGACATTCCTCTAGTGTCACATTGGAGGAATTCTTTCAGAAGATTAAAAAATTAACTTCTGGATGCAGCTTGATGCAGTATCAAATATGCAAAAGGAATTAATATTTGCCCATAGTTTTATGTTGTATGCAGCTACATTAATTTTGGCAGAAGAGGTAATTTAAATCCTTTGGGAAACATTATCCTCTTGATATGAGCGCATAACTCAGATTAATAGGATTTGCACATGTATAACAGTAGGGAGAATAACCCCAAGTATGGAAAACAGCTTTGTATTTTAATCAGTTTGTGAAGAAAAAAAAAACCAAAAAACAAACATACCAGGGACAACTAATTGAACAGCATTTGTTAACTGAATCTAGGTAATAATTGTGAGTTAACTGATCGGTATTCAGAAACATATTAAACAAGTATATTCTGGAAAAATCAAACAAAGCAGAACTGTTAATATAATCAAAAGAGAAAGGCAGGCAGAAGTTCACTGCTAACCACTTATGAATTAGGGATGGTTTTGTTGTGTTTTTGGGGGTTGTTGGTTGTTTTGGGGTTTTTTTTTTACAATCAAGACCAAATCTGTGCCATAGCCAAACTGTGTAATTGACTCTGTGTATGCAGTCTCTCAGTTGTTCAACAATACAGATAACAGCGGTAATGGTATAATTATAACTTACTGCTGAAGTAGATAAAAACCTGCTAGTTCTTAACTAGTGGTTGTAATTAAGATTGGAGAAGAGCGTATTCACTGAATCTGCTTATGTTTCATTAATAAAAATGGATTTTAAGTTCCAATACAGCCAACCAGCTGCACGCTGCATCCAAGCCCTGACCGTGTCCTGTCAGAGGACAATGACTGGGGAAACGCAGCTCGACTTGCAGCAGCTGTTGGCAAAATAGCTCTGTAAGCGGCGGCTGAGCACCAGCTGTAGACGTGGAATGCGCTAAATGGGAAGCCAAGTCATTTCCTGCGCCCCACCAGTCACTTCAGCTTCGACTGCATTAACGGGTTAAGGAAACACCATTACACCCTTTCTACCGGCTCACCCTTACACAGGCAAAGAAACTCACACACACCCCTTGCGCACACGCGTGCGCTGCCAACCCACGGAGAGCGAGGGACAGCACCAACTGTCCCTCGTACCCACCCCCGGCCGAGCGGTCAGTTCCCGGCGCTTTCAGCACCGACGGCACTGGACAGCGCCCGCGGGCTCCCGGGGCGGCCCCTCCCGCACACACACCCACCCCACCGCCCACCCCGGGGCGGACCCCTCTTCCTGAAGCACCCCCGGGACACTCAGGGCGACCTGGCCGCCTCCGTGGTACACCACTAACATCACTGGCAACGAAGCTCCACATAAAAAAAAAATAACCCAGGTAAGTTTAGAAACAGGGTGGTTTGTTGTTGGCGTTTCTTCACAATATATCCCTCCCACCTCCTCCCACCTCTCCCCCTAAAAAATCCAACACTGCACCTCATAAATTGCACAAGCAAACCTTATGCCACGCAGCATTATCTGATGCGAGCAGAAGTGGCTAAACAAATTTTCTAACAGCTGTCTGCTTGGAATAGAGAGCTCTCAGCCCCAGGTTGCTGGGTTTGTGCTTCCTGAGCAAACAGAACAGTAAAAGCAACAGCTCAGAAATGAAGTGGGTACTGGTGGCACGTTTCACTCACTTTTTGGCTCACTCATTCAATACCAGTTGCTAAGCAATTTATTATTTTTTTTTAAAGCTCAAAACTACTCACTGCCAGATGGATTAATGAAAACACACACTTGAACTACTCAACAACACTTTTTCATTTACCCTTCTTGATACACCAGCATTGTTTCTTTTTAATTGTTTCTTTTAAAGGAATTCCATTCCCTGATTTGAAAGTAAAGACATAAACTGGGGGGGGGGGACGACGGGACAAGACACACAGAAAGAAGCTAAGCATAATTACCAAATTTTTCACTGGATTGCAAGAAAGACGTACCTAGAGACATGTACATCCTCTGGGACTTGTAGCAAAGGCAGCATGTCTAGCTCAGCATAGAGATGTGAGGCACCAGGTGACCTGAAGATGCCTTGTTCTTAACTGGTTTATCTATTTATAACTACCTGACATGACATTACCTGTGACAGCGCAAGTCAACACAGGGTTACTTCAGCAGTCAAATAACCATACACAGCCTCTTTTTATTTACACCTTACGCACAGCGATGCTCTTTCCATTTTCACTCCCACTTCTTTAGAAGCTGAAACCTGGCATCTGGCACTCTCTTGGAGCCTGAGCCTGAAATGCCACCCAACTTACCTATGGCATGGCAAATTTTAAGAAGTCACAGTCAGAAAGAAGAAACACCCCGCCACATGATGTAAGCAACCATTCTGTCAATGGTAAAACCAAACTGTGTATTAGCCATTACCAAGGTGTAATTACAGCTGGTGTAACAGGATGGGAAGGGGAATCTGTTCTATCCCCAAATGAAGAATACCCATCTCTACCATCTTCAACTTTCTGTCAGCTGAAAGGGGGGAGAAGGGATGGGAGAGACTGCAACATGGCAAGCAGCAACTCTGAGACAGCTCTTTTCCCTTTACAGCTGGCAGTGAGCTGACTGGCTCAGCATCAAAGACTGTAACATAGTTGGGTCATCTTCTGCATTGCTGCTGCTGGGACATGAATGAGGCTGCAGTAGAACTTCCTGGCTAGAGATCCTTCCTGATGCCTCCTCCCTGCCCACCACAACACCCTTCCCCCAAAGAGAGGAAGTCCGGTTTGGTGCAGAGAACCAACAGAAAGAACTTTCTTTTCCTTTGTTTTTGGGAGATAAAAGAAAACTCTGGTGTAGTTTGCTGTTCACAGAGCCCATAAGGAAAGAAAACATCAGAGAAGGAGGGAAACCACAGGCCTAGTAGGAAAGGCACAGGGTAGTCACCATGTGTGGGATGACACCAGGGGACAGCTGAAATATCAAGGGCGTCATGAGGAAAAGTGGCAGAGAGGATGGAGCAGGAGTGGAGAAGGGGGATGGAAGGGTCAGGTAGAGACTTGCAGTCTCGTCCTGTAACGGACGAGAGGAGGCCAACGCAGGGAGCTGGAGATGTGCTAGTAGAAAGGACCAGGCTGTACACCCATGGAGGGGGAGTCATGAAAGTGCTGAGGCAACAGAGGACCTCGTGAGACTTAGAGAAAGTAGACAATGCAAACACAAGTTTCCTTCCACTTTTGAGGCACAAACCCACCAGTTGAAGAAGCCAAGGAGTGCAAGGGGGAGAGACCTGCAGAAGGCCAAGGCCAGTGTCTGCAGGAGGGATTCCGGAGGAACCTGGCGAGGAGGGACAGACCAGAAGTCCCGTGGGAAGCGGTTCCACGCTCCGCAGGGTGAGAGGGTGGTGTGCTGGGAGAGGGCAGGCTTTGAGGGGCCGGGCAGAGAAGAGAAGCCGGAGCCCGGCGGGGCTAGTTGCGAGTTACCTTACCTCCCCCGGGGTACGGGGAGCCGGTCAGCGGGCCAGGGCCGCAGGAGGCCGGCGAGGTGCGAGGAACCGGGACCAGGGCAGGGCCGGGCGGAGCCGCTGGGGCAGCCCGCCGGCTCTG
>VXBZ01004683.1:259187-314457 GCA_013399135.1 Heliornis fulica | reverse complement strand
GGGGAGGGAGAGAGGCGCGGGGAGGGGGAGGGGAGGACGGGGAAGGAGAGAGGGAAAGGGAGAAAGGAGCGGAGGGAGGGAGGGAGGAGACAGGGAAAACCCGTCAAGGATCTACGGACGGGAGCGGCCGCGGCGGCCCTGCCCGCTGCCCCTGTCCGCTGGCTGCGCCTCGCTCCGGGGGAGAAGGAGCGGTGACACCCACCCCGGCCCCGCCTGCCCTGGGCACAGGGCAGGACCCGCCTGAGGTGGTTTCCAGCCCCCCCGAGGCGGGTCCCGGCGGAGGTGACGCCGTTCATCGCCCAAAGACCCTCTGCACGGCGGGGGTGCTGCGGCTGCCCTGGGCTTGGCTGGCTGAGGTGCCACCCCGCATGAGGCCTGACACCTTGGGCACCCTGAACTGCGCTCTTCTAGCCTAGGGCTCCCAAAGTGCAGAGCATGGCTGGGTCAAGACTTGGTGGGAAGTCTGAGGGCTCATCCCTTCACCTCCTCTTCCTCCTCTTTCCTTGGGCAAACCCATCCAGTAAATCAGAATGGTGCACCAGGCCAAGCACTTCAAAATGCCAAGGGGACTGTGGAACAGACACTTAACGTGTAAAACCGGCCGATGCTTGAAGCTTGGGACTCATACCTCACTTTGGCAGGTCTTTGAATAAAGTGTAACGACAGGCAAAAAGAAAAGACTCCGTACTCTAGTTGCAAACTGAGAACAATATGCTGCTCCTTCTCCCCTATTCTGCCTTCTCTGTTTAGTAATCTGCTCTTTATGTAGATGTTATTTCTTACTCTGTGTTTGCAGGCTGCCCACAGTCCAATTCTTGTTGGGACCTCTAAATGTTAGTGTAATACAAAGAATTGAAAATGCTATTAAAAAAAATATCTGGGTTAACACATAAGCACTACATAAAGTATGACTTAAACAGCTTAAATATGTGCCAGGGAGTATACTAGCCTGTTCCATTTAATTTGGAGTATTTTAAAGAAAACTCGTCTGTTTAAAGTCACTAAGTTGCCAGTATTTGCAAAATATTTCACTTTCGTCTACCTCAGTTAGAAAAAGGAACAGGGAGTGCTGGGACTCAGGAACCTGCATAGTCAAAGGTTTTCTATTATGTTTTTGACAGTTAAACCTATGGAGGTTTTGGGGTGTAGCAAATATTCATCCATTGTTATAATGTTGGGTTCTGCTGAAGTCTGTAGTTAACTCTAATCCCTTCATAAAAATTCAAAGGAACTTTCATGTTTCTGGATGCCTGGAGTGGATAAGACATATCTTGTTTGCAAAGCCATTCCCTTTTGCTCTGATTTTACTGGCTCACCCTAGCTTGAATGGGAAAGTCTCAATTTAGTACTTGCATGAGAACTTTTGAAAGGATCCCTTTTTGTACATAGGCAAGTGCTTGTAGTTAGCTGTGATATCCTTGGATGTCTGGTGAACCACCATACCACTTGTGTACCATCTAGTCCATCTGCATCTTAAAAAAAGTCTTTAATTAACATCATGTGCTGTTTGGGGAAGGCTTGGTCTTACCATTATCAAGGTTGAAGCAGATCCTAGCTTCTTCCAAGTAAGGTGTGTCACTCTTAGATCTGAGTCTTCTGATGGGTCTCCGGTCTATGTCATCCTCAGAAGTTGCTGTCATCAGAGTGGGCACAGTGAGAAGAGTTGCCCGACGAGCTGGTAAGAAAGAACAAACGAAGAGGGGAACAGAAGGAGGAGGAATAAATGGAAAGGGGAAGAGGAAGAAAAAGAAAAAAAAAAAACGGACAAGAAAAGAGAATGAAAATCACTCAGTGGAAAAGAGGTTCTGTAGCAGGTGGTAGAAGAGGCGGTTTTGTGTAAGGTCTCTGCCTCACATGCTGCAGAATTAAAGGCCTGCACCAAATGATGCCCAAGAGAAAAAAGTTTGTTCTTTTGCGTGCCCCAAAAATGCAGGTTCTAGCTCTGTTCCCGCCACAGATTGCTCGTTCGAAGTTCCTAGTTTTGCCACATTAACCACTCTTTTCACACCTTCTCAGTAGCTGCAGTCTTTTTCTGAATACTGCTTTGTGAAGCCTGAGCAATGGAAGTATTGGAGTGTCCGGTTTCATTTGCAGAAATCAGTGGAAGCTGTGCTCAGGATACATGACGTGACGCCTACAGCAACTATTCCAGAGCTCAGTTTCTTCTTGTCTTGATCTGGGCTCTTAAAATTAACAGCTACTTTTTGCTCTTGATCACTTTATGTCTTAGTTTCTTAGTTGTGAAACAGGGAGAATCTTAGTTTTCTTTCAGTAGGGATTTTGGGAAGATATAAATTCATTAATATTTTTAAAGTATTCATATACTTTAGTGAAGCACCGATGAGAAGCCCATGAGGAAATTAAGATTTCTATCTTCTGAAAAGGGTTTAAATGGCTTGGGGCCATGCCTTCAAGGAGGAGAAAGCAAAATATTTAATCTGGCTCATTAAGTGAGCACTGCCCACTCCATGGACTGATGAGGCAAATGGTAGGGTAGTAAAAAAAAATCACTGTGTCATCCTGCAATTAGAAATGATACTATAATGCATATGTATAAGGAGACTGAATTAATGTCACAGAGGCAACCTTCATTCTGGCATTGCCAAAGTATTTAACACTTGACCTTACAGCCTTGATAATGCCCCTTTAATGTAGGTGGGTTTTATGCAAAATGTAATTATGAGCGGCTGTTGAATGCTTTGGATGCTGAGCCTATAAATTACAAATCACAAACAGAAGAGCCTCTATATACATCCACCTCAATTCTCTCCCTGAACAGATAAAGATTATCCAGTGGATCACTGAAAGCATGAGCACCATGCTCAAGTGGCTCCTCGGTGTGTTTCCTTCCCCTCCACCTCCTGTAGCTCAAAAGAGAATTTCAGCTTGAACAGTGTGGGACTGTTAACATTAACTTTCATGTGGGGCTCTGTAAGTGCCTCAGAGCCTCAATCCTGGATGCTTCTTGCTGTTTGGGCATTACCTGGCGTAACAGTCGATCTTCATGCTTTTGTCAGCCACCACTCTTCAAATAACTAATAACAAACTATATTTCCCTGCTGGCACTGAAGAGCACGACTGCTGGTGACTAAGAACATATTCTACAGCCTGCTAACCGCGATTCTTTCAGAAGTTTTAAAGAGTTACAAATAATACCTGTCAATCAGAAGCCTTCAGATGCCTAAAACCTAACTTAGGTGATAGGTATGATAGCATATTATTAGTATGAGTTAATAAAAGCTGTCACACTCTATTTTTCAATTAGGAGCATTATGAAGTTTACTAAACAAGCACATCTGCGCCACTGGAGGTAGCAGTTATTTCTGGGCTCACTTACTTGTTTTCTGGTTTTAAATAGATTTATCTTAAGTTTTTGCTCATTTCTAACCTAGCATTTGAAGTAAAAGCAAAGGGCAAGAGTTGAAACTGATTTAATGGGGTCAACTATTTCATTAAGCTAAAGTAAACACTGCTAGACTGTAAACTATTACTCCCTTGTAATAGCAATCTACAGTAATGAAGATAAAAGAGAATGGAAAATTTCTGCTACAGAGAATTTTGTGTACTACATCATCAGATTTAAACTTAAGGAAGATTTATCTGTATATGAAGTCAGCATTGTAAAAATCTTCTCATAAAACAACTGTGTTAAAGATTTGGTTTTTAAAACTGGCATGATTCAACTGTATGTAAAGTTGATGAAAAGGCACCCATGCCTTTCACAGCTGGCTGAACCACAGTACAGGGATCTATTAGGGGGCAAAAAACCCCACCACCACTAAATTGCATATACATTTACGGTAAATAGAGAATAAGGGTAGGTTATTATATATAATTCTTCATAAATAATTTTTACCTTTTGGGTCAAAATATTGGGATCTGACTTGTATTCATTTTGACTAAAGGTAGGTGGATGCTGGAAAATATTTTCTGGAGTAATCATTACATATTACTTTGACAGCCATGATTATCTCCCCTCTGTGTGTATGTTACCAATAGGAGTTTTCAAGAATGACTAGAAATTTTAAGTAAACACTGGAAAAATTTCAGAGGAAGCCAGTAAGTATCATAATATTTTTTAGTAAAAAACTAAGATCAATTCTTATTCATCCACATAATTGGAAAATATAGCTGATCACATTCTGGTATCTGTACAGTGAGGCTGAATATTTACACAGGTCATGACTACACCTGTACACACTCCATAATCCATGGCATTCCTTATTATGAGGATGACTTGCCTATTTTTGCCTATGACTTTGCTAGATTTTATAGCAAAGCTGTCAACAATTGTCCAGTGTAACCATTCAGTCCACCACACACAACCCAGCAGTATCTCCAGCTTCAGCTGCTCTTTGTAAACCAGCTCAGTCTCTAGAACATATTTTTAGGAGACAGCTTTTCAGAAAAATTAATTAGAAAGCGTCCTTTTGAGGGTCTTGAAGTAAAGGAATGACACCACATTACATGTTAAGGGGACTGATTTCACTGCAAATGAATTTGAGACCAGTGTCCAAAAATTCATTTTTAGCAGCTGCTCAAACAGCACATGGAAGGCAGATCAGTCATTTAGATAAAATTCTTTAATTGTGCTTGCATTGTTGCTTATAGTGTTATGCCACAATTGGCATGTGGCACCAACATCTTCTTAAAAAGGGAAAAGTTTGCTTGTGGAAGAAAAATACCTTAAAAGTAGAAATGCTGTAATGTGTGTAATGGCACCCTAGAACTGATTACATATGATCTCGTGCTTGTTGTCTAAATGTAATTTAATATATATATCTTAATAAAAATAATAGTACTAATTCTTGTTTGCCAAGAGCTTTATGTTTTGAAGAATTATTATTATTTAAAGACTAGGGGTTTTTGAAAAATTTTGGCCATTTTTCACTGGTAAACTTTCAGAGGTGAAAAGCCAGCCTTCTAAAAATTAGTCATGAAAAGTCATTAGACATGAAATATTCATCTAGAATTTTCCATTAACTTTTATCAATTGACTTTTATTAAAATATCTCACTGGTGACAGAAATTCCCTGGTCATCTTTGGCTCAGTAACATCTTATCTAAAACTCTAATTTGCATAGCAGATTCTTGCCTCAAAATGTCAAAAAACTCTCGAGACCTGATGATTTTAATAGTTCAAGTGAAGTGCTGAAATGTTTCTGCTGGAGATGTCTAGACCAAGTTGCATAGGAAAGGATATGTTTCTGATGCATATAATCACAAGCAACTTCAGATGATGTGGAAACAGCCTTAAAGCAATACTCGCTTACATCACAAATCTTTAAGACATTTTTTTGAGGATAGTCTAATTTTCTGAGGACAATTTTAACAGTGTTATAGAATAACTGTGCAAATATTTTAATTGTAGTGCTGCTGTTGCTGATTGAGTAGGATTCTTGCTATTTTTAAATCTTTTTTTTTTGTTAAAGAAGCATATGTGCTTCCTATTCAGTTTGCCTCCTACTTGCTTCTGTTGAAGGGCTGACCATGGCAAAACATGTAGATAATGCATGCAGAAACATGCTTTTGACTGAATATAATCTTTAAAAACATTAGTTCAGATACATTTTGATGCATCTAGAGCATGGTATTCCACATGTGCTAAAATAAATACATTTGATTACAAATATTTTTCTTTAAAGACAGACCAAACAGTGGGTTCAAGGGGATGTTTACCATGACAAAATCTTTTGGTCTGATTTAATGCCCCTTCATTTTTTTTCTTGTATTAAAGATTTACTGCCACTTCAGTTTTTGCCTTGTATTAAATGTAAATGATAACAAAACATCTGAAGGATTAGAGATGGCAAATGGGGTATGACTGGCAGGAGAAGAGACTGGAACGTGTGTGCAAGCACTGGAGAGGACATGATTTGCCATTTATGAGAATGATTTATAGGCTGGTGTCTCCTGAATAAGCACAGAGGCACATGCATATGGATTGCTGCATGACTCTGAAGCAAAGCTGTTGAGATCTTTGACCCTGGTTTGACGGACATCAGTAATCTGAAAGAAAGTACAGTCCTGAGTGTTGCAAACAATAGCACACAGTCAAAAGGAGATCCAGTTTTATGGACACACTCGTTATGTTGGTTTGGGATAGTTGGGTAAACCTGTGCACAGTATGGTTAACTGACATTTTTGGTACATTTTAGACGAAATGTGCTTGGCCCTCTGCTGTTGCAGCCAAAGCATAGGCTTCAGAGAATAGACTACTATAAATAAATAAATAAATGAAACAGCTAAATTATTATGAGATAGCAGCAAGTAAAGGCTTGGTTTAAAATTAATTTTTAGTAAGAAAAAAAAAAGGATTAAGTTTTCAGAATAAAGTTTTTTTCCAAGTGTGATCCCTGCATAGGTTTTCTCTAGTTTTCTGTATTTACAGTTATAGAGAACTGATTCTTAAATATCCTGGTTTTATTCAGATATGCTGCTGAGAATTGGAAGATCCTTATTTCTTCTGACTTTTAATTTGGCTGACAGGATATTGAAATAAATGGACGAGAAGGAACTGAAGTACAGTTACTGAAAGTCATCATGAGGTTTTTTTCATACAATTGGTGATGCTACCTGACTCTGTAAGCCAGAAACTGTCATCGTAACTCTCAGTTTCCTGTTCCTAAATTGTCAACAACAGGGACAGGTCAGATTAGGAGGTGTGAACGGGAAAGAGAAAAACTTTTAAAAAGATGAGAGAAAGGTTGATGTTGATCTGCTACTTTCTTGGATTTAAGTGGAGGGAAATCACATCAGGAATGCACATTTGCTGTTACAATTCTTCTGTTATTAATGTTGTTAGTCTAAGAACTAGGAACATGACATGAATTATGAAAAAAAAAAAAGAAAAAGAACTGCAAAATAGTGTAATTTTGAAAAGACCTTAATCTGTAGGATGGATTAACCATACAATTTTGGTGGATGGACAATCCCAATATTACTTTACACAAGGAACATCTGCCACAGAATCATTCTGGATTAGGAAGTGGGGATACTGCAGCAATATGCTTTTGTAAAACGCTGGACGTAATTTAATATGCAAAAGCAGAAGGGAAGTAGCACTGAATAGTCAGCAGTGATTAAAGTCAAACACCCAGAATGACTCAGCAGTGTATGAATTAGAATAAATGAGCAAAAGCAAAGCAGAGTGAAGTAAATAAATTATGGAAACAGAGTGCGAGGGGGAAATGTATCAATTAAACTATACCTAGGAGTATTTTATTAAACATGGAAAACTGATCAAGAGGAGAATTTCCTGAAATCTTTTGAGCAATTGTACCTTACGTGTCCATACAACCTTGTGCATCTGTAATCCCTTGGCCCCGTGTACTCTTATTTCCATATTTTTTCTACATATTTTTCTTCACACTTTATATTCATAGAGTAGATTGCAGGAGTGTTGCAACCAGTGAAAGCACACCTAATGTAAATGGATCTATACATTATTTATAGACACAAAAGATAGTTTATGATAAGCCTTTGGGAGTTTTTGTTCAGTTATTTAAATATGCACAGCATATCCTGCCAAATGGACTGGCCAGAAGCTTCCAGGTATGTAGAGCTCTTTGGAAGTACTCGATTATTGCGGTTAATTTTAGGAGCTCTTTGGAAGTACTCGATTATTGGGGTTAATTTTAGGAGCTCTTTCGAGCTATTCAATTATTGCAGTTAATTTTGAGTGACCTGCTGGCGTGAAGGAAGATAAAACTGGAAAAGCAGATGCGCAGGTCTCCAGGAAATTTGGGATGATTTTATCCTTGAGTCAGAAGCCATCCATCCAAGAGCAGAACCTGGGCTCCTGGTGGGGACCAGAGGGCCAACTGTAGCACAAAGGCGGAGTCATGCAGCTCGGAATGGCATCCTGACTGCATGATCTCCAGCCTGTCCTGTCAGCTTCTGGCATGGGGTTGCCAGAGACACCGATAGAGTGGGCGAGTCTTACGACCCCTTCTCACTGACTCATGGCTGCCATGTGCAATCAACTATGGGCAAGTATCATTTTATGATGGAACCTAAAACCTTCATTTATAATGCAGTGGGCAGAAGTCATTCTTCTTTCAGAATTCATGCAAGGGACTCCATTCCCATGTATACAATGGAAGCGGGGTTCCTGCAGCTAAACTGCAGGACCCTGCCCGTTGGTCAGGGTCCTGCAGTTTAGCTGGCTGTGCTTTAGGAAGGCTGTCTGACATGGCACAGCTGTTGCAGAACACAGCTTGAGAAGCCCTGACCAGCTATGGAGTTGTTTGAGAAAGTGGAAAAGAGCCTCAAAAGCTGTTCCCTCCTCTCTTTTTGGGAGCTATGTTGATGCTGATGTCATTGCACACTAGATGTGTCTATGGCTGGCTATGTTCTTCAGTGATCCACACGTAGACTGCTGACTTGGTGTCCTGCTTGGCCTCATTACATTGGTCTTGTCTGATGATGTAGACTCTTGGCTGAACCTGGTCGCTGTCACAGGACCTGCCCTGCTCATGTGCTACAGTGAGGCCACTGCCTCTGCCCATTTTCCTGCATCTTGGCTCACTTTTCCTTACGGAGCAGTCTTCTGCTGCTGCTCCTCAGAACCAGCCTGCTCAGCTCTGTCAAATACAAGGTCTTTCTTTGCATGCCCCCAAGAGTGACTTCTTTTAAGTAGAACTTCAAGATCAAAGCTGATATCTCTCCAAAGTAGGCTACAGTCAAGACAGGATCTGCACATTTATAGCTTTGAGTTACAACTTTGACCTGTTTGGGGGAAGTTACTCCCATTCCGAATCAGGTCCTATCTTGGCTGAGATTCCTCTATGCAAACACATGATTCCTCCATGCAAACAAATGCCAATAGCACAGGCATCTTTCACCCAAGTTAGTGGTCTAGGCTCTCATAATGAGTAGAGAGAACAAGGGTTGATCTGTACTATCCCAAAGAAGATTTCTGAAATTAGATGAACTCTGCTCTTAAAATTACTTTTTCTCTTCAGTGATACATGCCAGGCTAGTCAAAAGTCTTAAGTGGAAACATCTTCACTGAGTATACCAAAGGGACCAAAAGTGAGCTGAATCCCACTCCAGGCCTCACTATTTACTTTCAGCTCTCATGGCTAAAATCCATGGCGGATTTGTATTTAGAATACATTTAAATTCAAGAGTGACTAATATCTACCACACACTTCAAAGGGAAAAGACTTTTGTGAAAATTAAAGTCCATCTCCATGCTTAGCTTTCAGATTTGGACTTTCCTAGGGCAAGGGTCTAGATGAAGGGGATCAGAGTCCCTTCTTTCCTACTTCTGAGTTGCAGATGCGTCACCAGGCATTATGCATTTGGCAAGGATACCCCCCATCTCCTAGATCCCGACATATGGACACAGAAGAGACAGTCAGGGAGGGTTGCAGAGCTTAGGATATTTCTGGCTGGTATCTGAAGACTACAGCCAGCTGGCTTCATTTACCAAGTTTTCTAAATCTAGATAATCCTACTGCCAGATCCAGCTTTTGTGACTTTTCCATCCCTCCCGCTTTGCTTTCCTTGGAGGAAACAGGGAGGAAACAGGGAACAGCTGTTTGAACAGCAGATGCAGCCCGAATGGCCAAACATCCTCTGTTCTGCGCTCAGCCCACGGGAGTGAGGTGATGGCTGCTTCTGCAGGAAAGGATGGGAGAGAAGGCAGCTGATCAGGTAACACCTCCCTCCTCCTACCCTACAGCAGCAAAGGCAGTTCTGCAGCTTTCTGCAAGGATAGGAACGAGGTGTGGGTGTCAGTGCAGGCAGCGAGGGGTAGAGAACCAGGTAGTTGCTGGGGGTTAAAACCCTCCTCCATTGTGTTTGCTGAGGTCAGGGAATCCTGCATTCGGCTAGAGAAGACCTGAGGTCAGCTGGGGTTTGGTAGCATCTGCTAGTAATGCCGTCATAGCTCTTTGAGTTCCTTCCCAACATTTAGCAACCCTATTCTTTCCCTTCTCTTCCACCCACAAGGAGTGGGTACAAACGAGAATGAGTGCTTTACAGCTGCCATTTGTAACTTTGTCATATCATTAATATGAAAACATTGGAAAGGAGAGGGGTTTTTTTCTTGATCTGCAGGATCAAAGGATGAAAAGTTAGAAGTCTTCAAATCTCACAGAAAAAGTGGGTCATAAACCCCCAATCTACAGTCTGTAAACAGAGCACTTTGTAATCCAATGCCTAATAATATAACTAAAGTAATAATAATACATTTAATGTGTTCTGATCTTGATTCTAATTAAATGGCAGAATACTGTAGCCTTCCTTCACTCAATTCTGTCATAATGCAGCTTCAATGCATTGAATGCTTTGCAAGAGCTTCAGTGCTCTTTGATAGCACAATTTGCTAATAGCATCATGTTATTATATTAACATCAAATAGTTACTTGCAATCCCATTAGGTAGATCTGGTGACAATGCTTTCTTGCAGACCTTTTATTCAGTTCCAAACTAGCAACTTGAGCTACGCTATTTATGGTGGATGGGTGCCTCACAGTCAATGTATTTTTGTGTGTGGTTTTTTTTTTCAGCTGTTAGTTTTACAGCTAACACAGTTTAACTGTAGATAAAGAAAGAAATACATTATTTTGACCATGTTTGGAGAAATCATGCCATTATCTCATATAGAAATGAGTGTTCTGTGGAAGACAGCCTTAAAATCTGGCACAAGGATGACAGGAGTTACCAGAGCTGTACAGGCAGCATCAATGCACATTCAATAGGGTTGAGTTCCCTGTTGTGTACAGGGGGTAAGATAGCTCAGAGGAAGGGGATGTTACCAGCTAGGATTTTGAGCATAAGGATGGTGATAAAAGCATTTGCTACAGGAAATCTTGATGATGAAACTCTTCCAGAGGTTTATTGATTGGCCTGCTGAAACCATCTCTGCCACCTCAGAGATGTTCAGAGCTACATCAGACAGTGACAGCTTCTTAAAACTTCTCTCTAGACAGGCCACATTTCATCTCACACATCTATTGCTAGCAGGGTTGTCCATCCATCCTTCCCCTCAAGCACCTTTTCTGTTGCCAAGGGCTGCTGCGTTGCAGCGTTTGAGAACTTAGAGCAGAAGCACTGTCACCTCTATGCTCACAGTGATTTCCCTGCAGGCATCCAGCCTGTTGCAAAGCAGCTGATCACAAACAGGAAGAGATGAAGAGAGGGGAGAATACCAGAGTTTAGGCAAGAGATGTGAAGGACAAAAGCTGGTGAAAATACCACAAAAGGAGCAATGAGGTGGACAGTTGAAGGGCATGGAACGTAAGTGCAGCACTGCTCTTACTTCAATGTACTGTTTCTGGTAATTAGGAGGTAATTTGGATTTGGGAGCCTCTGTAACATGCTGTGGTGTGCACTGGAAGCATGTCTGTGGTGTCTTTCATAAAATGTTCATAACCAGGAGGACAAAAAGTCCCCCAAATCTCAGTGCTGGTTCCTCCTTGTTTTGGCCAAGGGATAGAAGCCCGCAGGACAGATCTAAAGGGCAATCCCCTGCTGAGACTTGTGTATCAAGGGATACATCTCTGCATGGCTGAATTTTTTTTCTTCCCCCAGTTTGCACTTAAAAAAAAAAACACAAAATAATTGCACTGAAACAAAGTGTCAAACAGCTGCTAAGGTTAAAATTTCGAAATCATGCACCTAACTGGTCAGTTTCTGTATTTCTACATTTCTATATGTGCTAACAATATATTTTCTCCAAGTACGGGTAAAATACTGGGTTTTTCCCCCCTCACTATCTTGGCAATACTTAGAGGGAAGGTTGCCTGTGTAACCCTTATTAGTCACCTTGTGCACATTACTGTAATAGACTTTCATTGCATGAATACATTTTACTGCTTCCACCGTCCCCTCTGTACCTTGAGGAGCACAGGGATTCTACTGATAAATTGATACAGCTTGTAAAGCAGTAAGGGGTAGATTCCCTAGTTTTAGTTCTGTGGAATAGAAAGAGGTCTGTTCTCAGAGGGATATTGAGGAATTCACTTTAATATTACTTCTGTAGCAATGCTCATGTGTCCATTGTATTTTACATATGGAGAAAAAGCCAGCAAAACCAGTCATTGCCCTCAGCTGATTTTTTTCCCTGATTTTGAGGTGCTCAGCTTTTGCTTCTGCTGTTCAATGCAGAAGGCTGTGCTGTGACATGAAAGGTTTTCTGTGACTTGCGCAGATGAAAATGTATCAGGCTGACTGGGGCAGCAGCTGGGCAATGCAGCAGCACCTCAGCTAAGCCAAAGGTTAAAGGTAGCACCGACCCCTGAGTAACCTGGGATGGTGGCATTCCCTGGGGAGACCAGGTCTGGGGTAAAGGCCTCCGGAGGGAAGGCAGAACTCTTGGCCAGACTTCAAATTTGGACTAGCAACTGATGCAATTAATGGTGGGAGAAAAACTGGACTGTGTTGTTAGGAAACAGGCATTATGTAAAAACAGTAAAGGCCAATAGAGATACTTGGTTCTTACAGCTTTCTTCAATTTAATATGGTGTTTAAAGTTTAAGGAAGAAAAAAAAAAACCACAACCCTCCTCTCTGAAATTGCAAGTTTTCTCCAAAAATAGAGCTGGTGAGAAAAATGTGAACTGACTTTACCAAAAATATCATCCATGTCGTGAACAAGTCTCAGCTACGTTCAAGAAAGAAGCTCGATTACTCTTTCCCTCTCTCCCACTGCTGCTGCTGGGGGACTGGAGGGTGTGAGGTGCGGGTGGGCCAGCATTTCACTGGGGTGAAAGACGAGTGAGAACCTTTGTGTACAGCATGCTGGGCTGCCCCAGGGCTTTCCCAAACCAGTTATTCCTGCAGCGCTGAATAACACCAGATTATGATCCTGACAGCATTAATAATTGAGGAGGAAGGGGAAGGACACTGAAGGCTTACACAGCGAGCAATGAGCCGTTGCTGTCCCCTCTGACCTGTCCGTTTGGGTTCTGCAACACCAGAGTCTGGATCTTGGCAGTTCCCTTTGCTCCTGCCACATACCCAACAGCTTTCATAGCTTTTCCTTATCCTCTGAGAAGGCAGACCCAACCTTACCATTAACTTCTTGCAATCCCTTTTGTGCCCCATGCATCTTGAAGGCCTTTCCCCATGGCCTCTGTACACTTCAGTAGGTCAGTCACAAGGGCTGTCCCTTGACCGGCCCTGTACATCTTGACCATACGGTTAAAATAGTAATTTTCTGAGACGGTACCAGAGTTTCTTACCTTGAGCTCCTTGACTGTAAAACAGTCTGTGAGCAGACTCGACATCCAAAAAGTAGTCCATTTTGAAGGAAATTAAGTTTATGTACAATACTCCGGTATGGACAATCGGTCAGATTCCTGCGAAGAATTAGAGATGTCAGAAAAAAAACAGCTGGTGAGTTTCTTTGTGGAAGGAATTGTGTAGGCAGCAGCTCAGGTACTTCATTTGGCATATTAGGGTCAAAGTATTTTCAAATCACTATTCATAGAACTTCTATTTTGGGATGATTGTTCAAATCTTTGTCTAAAGCCATAAAGAAAAGCGCTACTGCAGTATTAGTCAAATACCTTTATGCCAGCCACAGTCTCCATTTCACACAATACATACTTAGAGTCACCTGCCTGTTACATTTGCTCTGAAAAGAAGATCGGAAAAGCTTGGGGCAGGGATCTCCTCTAGCCAGATCCGCAGCCAGCACCTCCGAGTAGGCACTACTGTAACAGACTACATTTCAGATAGCATTCGTGCTGCTTATGCCAAAACACTGTACTAGGAAGGGAATGACAGTATTCTGTATATTCCATTCCACCCAAATAACCAGAAGCCAGTCTTTCCTTCCCTCTCCCCTTTTACTGACCAGGAGTAGCGACAGAACGTCCCACCATCAGTTTTAAAAGATGTGATGGTTAAGATCACTAAGAAATGGTGCGCTACACCTAGCGCTGCTTATCAGCTAAGTTTTATATTTTTAGCAATCTTCTGAACCTCTATACAGATCTTAAATTGCAACTGTCCGAGATGTACACCGAGTCAGGTTCACCTCTGCTGGGCAGATTTCCCAGAAACATGCACACTATCGTGACCCTTCTCCAGCGTTCCTGCCACCTTCTGTATTTTCTTCTATCCTGAACAACTCACATAAAACAAACAGGATTTGCAAAAAACCCCCCCCACAATCCTCCACACCTCCGTTAGCTGCAGCAGATAATCATAAGCACACAAACAGCTCTGCACAACATTTATTTTAAGTCAGACAGACAAAACTACCTCCAGTCCTTTTCCGTGCAAACCTAACAGAAAGGTTTAGGGCTCGGAGCCTGCCCCTTGTTTCAAGCAACCCCTTTAATTATGTTGGCAAATATCAGGAAAACAAGGTCCCAGAGCTTTCCCTTTTCCTTCAATTTGGTTTCCATCGATCGACATGCAGTCCTTTCTAAGATTCAGAAGCCCGTCCCGATGAGAAAACTTTTTCAATTCCTCAGCAATTCTCTTTACTGTAGCACTCCCAAGCCAGAAATGATACTTACTGTAGAGTGCCGAGGGCTGCCCGGCAGTGGTGTAAGCTCCAGTAGTTTCAAGGAGGGTTTCTTTGATCTTACTAAATGTCCCCAGTGTAAGCAAACAATTTTGATTGTTTGATTGGAACTCTGATGAATAATGCATAACGTCAACTGGACTTCCTTTATCAGATAAAAATGGCCAGGAGATGTTGTTACTTAGCAACAGGAGGTGACACTACGATCATCTCCCCCACTCCCCCTCACCCTTCAGACTGAAAAATTAAGCCCCTGGTTTTGATTTGATAAAAACTTTCCCAAGGAAAAAAAAAAATCTACATCAAGTTTCCTTAAGAATTTGTTTTTCACTCTGATCTTCCTCATTGCATATCGTATTCTGAGATATTTTTAAATGTTTCATAATGATTAACCATAACATTGCGGTTTGTCTAATACTTTGCTTTCACTGAGGAAATACCTCCTTTCTCCATCAGTTACCACCCGGGTAATGAGACTGTGGAGTGTTTTGCCGTGAATATAATGCAAATAACATCTTGAACAGATTCATTTCTTATCTGGTACTGCTTGTTGGACAAGGAAGACAGAAAAAGCAACACACAAAACATTCCAGTGATGCTATGAAATATACAGATTATCCAGAAACCTTTCCTACAGTAGCATTCCTACTTTAAGGAATTTGTTCATTCCTGAAGGAGCTCTAACATCTGATACAAGCATTCTCAAGGAATCATTGCATTTCTGCATGAGATACAGCCTTGCAAAAAATACACGACAGCTTTTCTCAGGAAAATACATATTGAACAAAACCCTGTGAAACACTCTGAAATATTTTTTAAAATAAATAAATAAAATCAGATGCAGGAGATAAGTACTTACCAGTGTTACTGACCTCTCTCCATCCTACTGTCATGGAATAAGACTAAGCAAATGCAACTCAGCCTGTGAGCCAGAATGAACAGCTTCTAATTTTCACTTCAACCTCGAAATCAAGAGTACTGAATAGAGAAAGGTGACGGATGTGCTGTTTTATATTATGATGAAATGAAAGCTCTTAGCACAGATCTGAGTAGAACTGCTTTTTTTTATACTACATTAGCCTGCTAATTTGAGGAAAGTGAAAGGCTTTGTTTTACTGTCTTTTATCTGTTCTCTTTGCTACCCCCACAATTCAATTTGCATTTAAAATTATTCTTATGTCTCCACTGCACTCCAAGGTATGGAGCATTTTCTAATCACGATGAATGTTCAGTGTGGTTTTTGTGCAATGCCACTTTTATTCTGAGCCAGAAACATGGTGAGTAATTATAATTGCCAGCTATTTTCTAGAATGAAATACAGAGCGGTTGTCTGATGCAGTTTCTGATTTTTCCTCCATTTAGCAGTACACTGCAACAAACTACTCAGTCAAAGCATCAGTAAAAACGTAAATCAGATAGCACAGTGTCAGGGCATGATAGCTTAAACATGCGTGTCCATACACCGTGAAAGCAGAATATGTTTCTACTGAGATCTTTTCAATTTTAATTTGCTTTTCCTGAGTGTGAAAGTGGGCTTGAATGGTTAATAAACTGAAATGCAACACAGCTATCTCTTGGTGGCTTCCAGTTAATCTCATTTAGCATTATTGGATATTTTAAGTCTTAGCAATCCTGATTAGCAAGCCAGGAACTATGGGCTGACGAGGGCCATGCTGTTAAGTTGCACGGAGCATCCCTCATGAGAGGGCCAGGACCCTGCTTCTTTCAGCTGGTCTTAGTGTGGTTCCCCAAAGCCTGGGTTTGGAAGTGATCCACTTGGAAGTGATAAAGTGATATTTTAGACTCAGAAGCTCTGGCCAAAGGAAATGTCAGGAGGCAATCAGGTTTAGTCTTCCTAAATTTGTAGGTATTCTACTCAAAGACTGCACACAAATGCCATCGGAAATCCATTGCCACCAAACATTACTGGTCCTACAAACTGGGGGTTCTGAAAGGTTAAATTTTCATTTTGGGATCAGAAAACTAAATGACAAGGAATTACTTTTGGGTTTTTTTGGTTTTTGTTTTGTTTTGTTTTGTTTTGTTTTTCTTTTTAAATATTTTGCCTTTAAGAAGAAACCCAAGAAAACAAATAAACCCTCAGGGTTTGTGTTGCAGGTCAGAAAGTAAGACTCCCTGTGAGAAGATTACTCCATGGGTTTCCACTCCTAAGTCTTCTCACATGCTCCTTTAAAGCACCCAGAAAATATCAAAGGTAAGGATGGGCTATATGGATTCTGTATAGAATCTGGTGTGGCTGTTCCTTCCCTGACACCACACTAAATATGGTTGGATTGAGTAGGTGTCTCATGCACTGGTGGATCTGGTCTATGCAAACTGTGCTCCTGTTTTCAGAGACAAACATTTTCATTCCTAAACACAGATTAAAGTGAAAACAAACAGCAAGAACACTGCAAGCCACCTTCTTTGCAATTTTGGAGAATTGCTAGCCCTTTCTCTTTGCATTTTGGACAGCTTGTATTTGCCATGATGATTACTGAACAACAGTCCCTCCAAGCTGTCCTCTGATAGCAAAGTATTGGCCCATTATCTTATGGACCAGTGGCCAGTTGTCTGTTTAGCCTAGCTGTGACTTTCTTCAAGAGAAAATCAGAAAAAAAAAAAAGAAGCTGGCAATGCAGAGATGCTGAAGGAAAAAAAAACAGAAGACAGGAGAGCACTATACCTCATCTGTTCCAAGCATCAGATCTGCTTGCTTGCAGGCTATATGGCATCCTTTTTAATTGTTTTTTACAGGCACTGGGTGATGTCCAATTCTGAAGGAAGCCGAAAAAACTACAACCTTGTATGCTGGAAAATGTTTTATAGTACCTGTCCTTTAGCCATTGGTGTGTCCTTCTGATCCTCTTTGCCATCACACTTTCAATCTGCATTGTCATCTTCCACACTGACTGACAAGCTCAGTCATTGAAATCACCATCAGCCTCTCTACTGACCATTGCAAGATCATACATCTTGATACCTTAATCCATCTCAGGGATTTACAGCTCACTTGAAATTATAGTGCAGCAGTTCTGACAGCTGCTAAGAGCCCTCTGGCTAGGGGATACTTAGCAACAAGAAAGATAACAGTGCCTTTATATTTATATGCTCCTGTGGCATTCATCACCATAAGGGAAATTCTTGCTTGCCTGGTTACAAAGTCTTTAGGATGGTAATGGGGGCTCAGGGTTGACCTGCAGTCTAGAGAGAGCTCTGCCTTTAGAAAGGTAAATCTATTACCTCCAGCTCAGTTGAAAAGCCTACATATCTAGAAAAATATTCAGGTGAAACAGATCTGTTTTGTGTCAAGTCTGATCCCCAGACCAGCCTTTGCATTTTCTTTGGGCTCACTCTGAACATCTTGCACAGCTCTTATGCTAAAGTGCGGCATGCATTGAAATGTGCCTTAGTGTGAGTTAGTTTCCAAAGAACAGCAGAGAACCTCGGGGTGCAGGACAGGGAAGGACAACAGTAGCTGGAACCAGAAGCTGTACTCTGCAGCTCTCTGAACAGTTCCCTGCACAAGCCCCAAAGCCAAACCTGTGAAACCTGTGATATTGACTGGACCTGTTATCAGCACAGATCCCTGCTCAGGATAGCCGGTGCGATGGTTTTGTAACATTAGGACTAGATGGAGACTGTTCTCTTTGTGTGCTAGATCATAAAACCAAACAACCTCTGCTAAATACTTGGAAAAAACCTTTCATACTGTGGAAAAATCTGAAGCCAGCAATCTTCATCATGAGCTTAAGTAACCTACTGCATCACATTTGACTTTTTCCTATATTAAAAAAAGAAAACCAATTAAAACAAACCAAAACCCACCACCAAAACCCCAAACCCTCAACGGGAAACTAATTGAACAGTTAGCATTTAAAAGGAGTGAGTAGCCTTCTGGGTTTCTAACAGTGAGATACATGTAGGCATTAGGGTTGAATTTTTTTTTCCTACCCTGAACTCTCTATTGAGAACGTAACTGTTACTGTAATGTCTCAGAGCCTTAGAAAAAAAAAAAAAAGTCTGCTGCTGACAAACACTAATATTAACCTGAAAGAAAGTGGGAGAGAGAATGTAATGTGTGACTGAAGAAGTGTAGGCAAGGTGATTATTACAGAGAGTTGTTTCCTGAGGGATACATTCAGAATAAAGGAAGAATATAAAAGTTTAAGCCCCTAAGCTGTGAAGAATGGGGTTTTTTGAAATTATAATTATCAGTCTTGTTCTTAGATATATTAAAAAGAGAGGATTGCTTGCAAAATTAGGACACAAATATGTTCTCTATTTCTTACATGTAATGTAAGACAAATATTATGATGCACACAACATCCAATAAACCTCAAAAAAATTCAAATGAGGGTTACAGATGCTTTACAGTGATAGAGACTAAAATCAATATTTTCAGACATTTCTATAAATTTTGTACAGCTCCACCTTGGGCTCTTTGGGCTGAAACCAGTTAAGAATTTTAAGAGTTGTCCAGAAGAAGAGGCAGTCCCAGTGTAGAGGTATTTATTTTTAATGCTCCTGCCATAAAAACTATTGAAATCCAGAAACACTGAAGAGATCATAAAGGTAACCCTAGCTCTTGAACTTAGCAGAAGGTATGGACTGGGCTTTCATAGCATCAGGGTCACATTCTTGTTATTTAGCTCCAAAGAAATTGCTGCATGGATTCCAGAGCAGAAGAGATGAGCTTGAAAAGAGGCAGCTCCAGTATCCTGTATCCTGAACAAGAAGTTCAGGAAGTTGCTAGTTGAGAAAGTCTGAAAAGTGCTGTCACGGAAAAGAAAGGTTAGCTATCCTGCATAGAAAAAGTCTATTATAAGATGATATATGGCAGTTTGATACGCCTTCATTTGAGGTAGGAGAGGTTGAAGTCATAATTATATGATAAACATAGTAGAGAAGAGAGGTTTTTGGGAGAGCATGTATGTTAAAGCTTAATCCTTCAGTCCTTATACAGGCAGAAATTCTTCTGCATTAAATAGACCTTCGTCATACTCCTCAATTATATGACCCTATTATTTTTTTTTT
Organism: Heliornis fulica; assembly: GCA_013399135.1. NCBI lineage: Eukaryota > Metazoa > Chordata > Aves > Gruiformes > Heliornithidae > Heliornis > Heliornis fulica. Next base: position 294,930 of record VXBZ01004683.1, on the reverse strand, counting down.
TATAACAAGCTATGCAGGAATGCAAGAAAAACTTTCCCCAATTCATTCCCGCAGGTCACTTGCTGGTAAACAGAGAAATACAGAGCTATCCATGGCAGGGAAAGTGGATGAAACTAGTAAAATGGATCCTTTGGGTAAGCCTTCCACCATTGCCTCCCCAGCACGCAGCTGGAGGTGGAGGCATCCCTTTTGGCTTCCTACTTAAGGAATTCTGGCAAAGGAACTTTAAAAGGATTCAACGGGGCAGTGGGGAACAGTTACAGACAGACAGCAAAATCCTCCATTCTCTGTGCCTTCCTGGACCGAGGAGTCACCAGAGCTTGAGCTACCCACCAGGCAAAGGACAGTGTGAAAGGCCAAAGATGTAGTAGGGAGTGCCTTGAATTTGCACTAACACAGACACTGATGATCTCTGTTTTAACCTTCATTGGAAGAAGGGAGAAAAACAGGGAAAACGGAGCTTACAATCTCCTGATGGCCTTTAAAAAATTGCACTGATAGTGGATCATTCCTAAATCTGCTTTCAGTTGTCTGCTGGTTTAAATGGGATAAACGATTCTGAAGTAACTGAGCAGCTGGACATAAATGCAGTAACGTGATTACATTTGATAAAATCTAGGAATTGCAATCTGGTTAGGATGAAATCAAATGACTTCTTGCCAGCTGACTTTATGTAAGTCAAAACATAACTATGGAGTATTAATGAAGTTACAAGGTGTCGTCCTCAAATAACATGATAAGATTTAATATTCATCAGGCACCGTGTGTGCATGGATAAATAATGCATATGAATGCTACTCTATGAGTAATTTACATAAAAATCAATCTTCTTTCCTGTTTCTACACTGTACTGCTATCCTCCAAAATCTGCATCAACTTCTGATACAGTTTTCCAGTGTTTGGCCTTCGGTTTTTACGACTAACTTCCCCAGGAAGACAGTTCAACAACAAGAGCTTCAGAAAAAATATCCACCTGTACTATGTTTCCTACCCCGTGTTGCTCTAGAACAACTGAGGAGCCACATCTTTTGCATAGGAATATTTATAGGACTTGTAATGAGACAGTTGAATCTAATTGACAAAATCATCCAGATACCTTGAGTATTACAGCATACATATTGCTATACTTCACTACTGGAGTTATTCCAGAGTCTGCACGTACCTTTAACTTAGTTTAGACATGGGTTCTTTTACATCACATTACTTCTTTACAACACAAGTTGGATATTTTTGTGCATTGCAAATATGTAGGTATATGCAACTACACATTGGTGCTCTTTCAGTACTTTGTTGAACGATTTGATAATGCAGGGCTGTGCAATGTCAGAAGTGATGAGCAAGATAACATGCCAGAAGAGCCTAATTCTTCCTTAATGAAGTGAGAATGCAGAACTGTCAAGTTACTTCTGTCTTGTAGCAAAACTATGGCCTGAAAGAGGAATATCTGTGGCAGCTATGTCTTCTATGAGTATGATGGGGGCTACACCAGTTCTCCCATCTCCTCACATATGCCTGCTTTCTGACCAAATCCTTCTCTTTTTTTTTACCACACACTGCAGACTTGGGAGAGTACTTCAGACTCTTCATGTTGCTCATGATTTCCAAGTCTTTTGCCTTGGAACACTTTGCACCATTAGTAGAAACTTGTAGGACTAACACCAAATTTGCATTCCACCATCGAAAAGCTAATGCAGATCATCTCTTCCAGCTACTTCAGCTTGACAGATCAGGTCTTTTAACAGAACGCCAGACTGGAGATGGTTTCTGAAAACCAACATCAGCTGAGGACAGGTCCCGTGTTTTATGTGGGTTGCACTTATTTCTAGTCAACTTCGTTAGTAAGGAAAAGAACACATCTATTTTGTTGTCCGAGTTCACTAATTATTAGAGACACTACAGTCACTTAGTGAGGTGCATCCCCATGAACTGTCAGAACAGCATGTACAGGCAGAATGCAAATAATTGCCCTGACAAATGACATTTCACAGTCTACGGGTGGTCTTCTCAAAGTAACATTCAATGCTTGCTTATTGCCTGCCCCCCACCGCCCCCAGCTGATAAGTAACTTTAATAAAATGGTCTTTGGGAGAATGGAGAAGGCACTTGTGGCACAGCACAGAAGGTAGATTTAAAATAAAAATAAAACAAAACTCTTTCCACAGGTGCTGGTGTAAGAATTTACCAAAATCTATGGAAAGCCCAGTGAATTTGGGTTAGACTGCGTAAGCACAGCACTTCAGTTTCCTTCCTTACGAGGCAGCTCCTTGTCTTATGGACTGCCTTCAGAAACACTAGAAGTTGTTAAGCCTCCTGATTAAATGCTAATTTACATATCGAGTAGCAGTCATTTCAGCACATCTTACATTTTTTTTTGGTTAGCAAAACCAACATGTGTCCCTTGTGTGGCACACGAAGCATCCATAGGGACCCTAACGCCAGCAAAACACACGTCTGGCATCCTACTCCTGGTCACGCTGGACACAAATGACAGTTTTAACATTGGATGGCTGCAGACTTAGATCACATGCTGAGATACAAGATTAGTGCCTCATCTTTCTTGATGTGATAGTGTAGGAGCTCGTAGCCTAATTACAAATCCAGGGTTCACTTTCTGTTGATTTCCAATATTCAAGCCAAGTGAATGCTAGAGTGAGTGAATAAAAAAGCCTGGTCTGACAACCAGGTCGCACCCCTTGTGTCGTGATTGGGGTGCACAGAGCAGTCACTGCAGGACGTGGTTTTCCTTGGGTTACTACTACAGCAGATGTACAGATTTGAAGGAGGGGTTGTGGTGACAGCTCCTGTGTTGCGCGACACAAGGACATGTGAAGCTCGGAGCAGCTGGGGGATTACAGCCCTGAAGCTACTGAGATGCATGTTTTGGAGAGGTCAGTGTCTCCAGGGAGAGGTGACGGTGATGTCTGGTCTGTTAATGTAGCCTCACTGCATATTTTTTTGAGAAATACNGCCCATGGTAATAATAACAATAAAAACCCCTCCCCCTAATGTTTTCTTTTTAAACACATCAAGCATCAGAAAAGCTGTCATTTCAGACCAACTTCTGCCCATCCCTATGGCAACTAATGGAAGCATTTAATACTATATATACAAAATGTAATTTGCTCCCCCGCCATCTCTAGTTATACTCTTCTTTTTATGCTAAAATTGCTCCGTGACGCCTACAATGTTTGGAAAATGCTTCTGAAGTGACACGCATCAGAGGTTCAACGTCACCGAAGAAAGCTCAAGTGACCAATTAAAAAAAAAAATAAAAGATACTGATTTTGGAAAAGCAGCTGAGGAAATTAACAAAGACCAAAATACTTTGAATGGTCACATTTGTAGTCTTGGAATGCCCAGTATTAAAATGAACGATGTCTTTGGAAAAGAAGTGGGGAGAGGAGAAATCAGGCAGCAGTGATCCAACCAGCAGAAGTGTCAGTGTTTAATATCTTTGCAGGCTGCGATCAACGGTCCCTGCTACAGAAAGTACTTCAAAAGCTACAAGGCAGTCTCTGGAAATCCTTCCTCTGCCTAGTCCCTCAGAGCTTTAGAAATTACTGAAAGTCAGCTTGAACTCCAGGCTTAAAATATTAAAATAAAAATAACGATAAAAGTAATGTGGATTTTTTTCTAACCTCCTTTGCAAAAGAAAGGTATGTGGAGTATTCATTGCTTACAGCTCTGAGTTATGAAGCTTCAGTGCCAGAGAACACCCAGTTATTACATGGCTGTCCAGGTCATTTGCTTTGCTCTTCCCTGTTCCTTACATCTTTTACCTATAGCTGTTTCAAACGGATCTTAACACCATACAGTAAAAAGCATTATTAAATACAAGCATCCTAGGAAATTACTACTTCTTTCTGTTACCCCCTTTGAAGTGGTCAAACACCTCTGGTTCAAGCAGGCCAGATTTAAACAAATTACCTATAAAGATACTTTTATAGTCTGCAAACTTGTAAATCTGCATGCATATTTTCATTTATATATATATATATATAAGCAATCAAGCGAGATGAGTGATAATACGCCACCTTTGTCATCATTACAACAATAACAGAAGCTCCCAGGCTATCACAGATTGTATCCCAGTTATCTCAAGTAGGAGTTTAGCTGTGGAAAATGTCCACTTCATCAAACGCACAAGACAGAGTGGCTCTGCCATGACCTGAATTGTTATATTCTTTATTAGAGCATGGTGCTCTGTGAACAAGAAGTTCTTTAACAACCACCATTCAGTAAGGGCAGGTATCACCTACAAACTGGGCTGAGTAGCTTTATAGTAGGCTTAGAGAAAACATGGAAAGGTATGCAGAGTTTTGTGTCTCTTAGAGAAGTTTGGCATAGGCAAGAAAAGGTATCAGCTAACTTAGGAGAAGTTTTACAGTATTTTTTTGGGGATGTACAAAGGAAACTTGGCTTCTGCGGTGGGGATAAGCGGGCACAGCACTTGTACCCCTGTACTCAGCTCTGNCCTGCTTTCTGACCAAATCCTTCTGAAGGATCCTTCTGACCAAATCCTTCTGTGCCCGCTTATCCCCACTGCAGAAGCAGTGGGGATAAGCGGGCACAGCACTTGTACCCCTGTACTCAGCTCTGGTGAGGCCACTCCTCGAGTACAGTGTTCAGTTCTGGGCCCCTCACTACAAGAAGGACATTGAGGTCCTGGAGCAGAATCAGAGAAGGACAACCAGGCTGGTGAAGGGTCTGGAGATCAAACCTTCTGAGGAGCAGCTGAGGGAGCTGGGGTTGTTTAGTCTGGAGAAGAGGAGGCTGAGGGGAGACCTTATTGCTAATTACAATTACCTGAAAGGAGGTTGTAGAGAGGTGGGCGATGATCTCTTTGTCCAAGGGACAGGTGAAAGGATGAGTTGGAATGGCCTCAAGCTGCGCCAGGGCAGGTTCAGGCTAGATGTTAGGAAGAAGTTCTTCACTGAAAGAGTTTTTGAGACGTGGAACAGGCTACCCAGGGAGGTGGTTGAGGCACCATCCCTGGATGTATTTAAAAGATGGGTAGATGAGGTCCTGAGGGATATGGTTTAGGGGAAGACAGATATGTTTGGACCTGATGATCTTAATGGCCTTTTTCAACCTAGCCATTCTGTGATCACAGTAGTGACTGAAGCCAGGCAGTGTCATCAGTTTCCTCTAGATCACCTTTCTTAACCCTTCCTTGTGCTACTCCTCTGGAAGGCATAGAGCATTGGCAAATACCTGCAGGCTGCTAACTTGATTCAATGGGATGAAGGTCTAACCAGATAACTTTCCAGCAAAGAAACCACATAAACGATGAAAGTCAAGGTGAATGATCCTTGCCTTTGCAAGGTCTGTCCTGAAATATTGCCTGTCTGGATCTACAAGTGGTGAGTAGACAGAAATGTCAATGTGCTGGAGAGGAGTAGGACAGAGTCCAGAGGAAGGAGGTCACAATTGCTTCATGGAGTGGATATTGCAGTGTGCTGTAAAACCCCATGATATGGGATATTTCATGTATTTCTTATTCAGCTTGTGGCTTTGGCTTGTGTAGGTACAGGAACATAAGCAGCTCAATCCAAGCTGTGTAATGCACGCAGATGAAACCAGTCTATTTAAATCAGAACCTAACCTGAAATCCCTTGACTGTGGCAAAGATTTGGTGTTCCATGTGCTTTAGTATTCAGAAAAAAGGGCTTCTGCCTGCAAGCCACATAGGAAACACACCTTGTCACAGAGTGCCATGAACAACGTCCCCCAGAATTGTCCAAGAACAAATTTCTCATCAGGGCTGGGACAAGGGGACAACTGGAGCTTGAAATGGGCCACCACGCCTGCTTCTGCTCCAGGTTCTCACACCTGAAGAAGTACTTCACCTGGGGAGGAATTCTCCTGGGCTGTAGTCAGCAAAAACCAATTACCTCAGAGGTTATTTCAGAGTAACCCTGCCCCACTTTCTTCACTGCTTTTAGGAAGAGTTGTCTGTGAAAATCCTCCTTTCTCCTTCAAGTCCAAAGGGGGTTTTCGTTTGTTCCTGTGGTTGTTCAGCATCCACAGCTCACAAAGAGGCTTCTGTGGGTCTCATAGCAAATGAGAATGAGTTGCCTGTCTGTAGAAATAAGGGGGAACAAGCTGCACTTTGTATAGCTTGAAAATGGGATATGGTGTATGACTAAATTACAGCATCCCTAACCAAGGGGACTAGTTGGACAATATCTATAGCAGCTCTCTGTATATGACAGGATCCTTCAGCCAAATGCTGTCACTACTGAAATCAATCTGTGCTTTACACCCATCTCCTGCAAGCCCACTGTTTGACCCCATGTGAACAGTGCACATTGAGGGACATTAACGTTTTTTTAGTTACATGAACTTTCTCTTGTAGACTGTAATTTTCCTCTCAATGCCTGGAGCCTATGAGAAAATGCAATTTGCTGGAAACAACTGCAAAAGCCTGAGGAGGTGAGGACTGTAACACACAACGAGCCTGTGTTTAATACGACAGAGATGCAGCGTGCTCTCCAGGAAAAGGATTACTGGAGAAGGAAGGAGTCTTTGGAGGCAGTACTTAATGAAGAGTTGCAGTCTAAATGACAAACAGCATAGTGAGACAGATCAATAAAAGGACAGTAAACAACAACAACAAAAGCACATATTCACAGAAATACAAGACAGGAGGGGACCTTGAGAAATTACCCAATCCCTGTGCACTGAGGCAAAATTAACCTCACCAAGCTCATTCTTCACTGATGTTTCTCTAACCTACACATTAAAACCTTCCTTGAAAGACTGCTCAACCTCCCTGGTAGGCCTTTCTAGTGTTACAACTCCCTTAGGGTGATAATTTCTTTTCTTAAAGTTTTCCAAATTTCACTGCTGCAAATTGCACTTCACACACACCTCCCCTTCCCCTCTGGTGAGCATTGTGAATAATTTGGCATGATGGTGTAACTAGAACATCTCACATAGAAATAATGTAATCAATTACTTTGCAGAAGGGAGAATTATAGTCCTCTGTAGGTGACTAGAAAGCCACCGTGGTATCCTAAAATGTGAGAACTTCTTTGAAAAATGCAGTTGACCATTTTCTTCTTAATGAAGAAACACATTTGAGGTGCTTAAAGCAAGTATTTGTCAAGCCCCTGTAGCACTCTGATCTTCAAACCCTCTGAGGCTTTTGCAAAGGTTTTTAACTCTGTTTTGTTATCTCAGAAAATTATGCTGTTTAGTAAATTTATGTAATAATCTGTTGGATTTACCAGTTGTCTGGAGGATTGTGACAAAGCTAGGTATTGTCATTGTTAGCAAAACCAGAAAGCCTATTTGTCATTACTATTCCAATAAAATGCCCTTCCATTTTGACATCCTTGACTTCTTTACTCTTACAACTTCAATGCATTTCTGAAACAAATAAATTCCCATCATCTAGTCACAGACTCCTCGCAATCCCTCTCTGAGGATGTCTATCATCACCACTCCGATTTGTTCCATTAAGACAGAATCACCAACTGCAGCTGGGCTAGGGCAATGGGGAGTATGAGATTCAGCAGCTGACTCCAAAGGGATAAGATAGAAGGGCTCAGAGATGACAGGCAATCAGAAAGACCCATTCTTTCCCACCTAAAAAAAGGACAACTTGGCAAGCAAAAACCAGTGGCTTGCACTCCCAAGAACAGCATCTGTGGTCCCGGTGGGTGCTCGGTGTCTTCTGCCACAGGAGCTGGGCTTGGTTCTCTGCTGCAGTGGGAGAACTGGAGGGGTTGTGGCAGCACATGCTGCTCCTGGGAGGGACTGAAAGTCCCCAGCAAAGGCTGCTTGGCAAAGCAAACAACCACAGCAGAGCTCTGGCAAAGAGCTCAGTAGCCACTGCCATTACACTCACTCCTTCCCTTCACAGCAGTCTGCTTCACTGTGAACCACTGCCTTGCCTAAACAGGGCTATGAGAAGGATCCCAGTGTTGACCTGGGTAGAGAAGGTTGTATATCCAAAGCATAATTAACTGAACAGATTCCTTCTGCTGTGATTAGAAAGGACAGCTCCATCCCAGCTGCAGTTTGTTCCTCAATTCGTTACAGTTCTGGATTTTGCCAGGAGATTTAGCTAAGCAGCATGTATGTCTGCTTTAAATAATCTTCAGGGAAAAAAATAATTTACAATTTGTGCTATTCCACTACTATTCTTACCAATTTGCCTTTCTGAGTCCCTAATGCCGATAGTCATAGCTCGAAAGTCTCACTGTGGCAGGCAATGAAGAAATAATCCATGCCTGAAAGGATTTACCATCTAAATATTTTCTCACTGAAATCAGTAGCAAAAGCTTCTGGGAGGAGGGACTGTTTGCTCACTGAAAGATTTTGGGAACAGCAAGGAGGCCTTAAGGAAAGATCATCCCTATCAGTAGGACACCAGGGCAGGTCTACTGTTCCTTGCCTTTGTTTTAACATACACTTGTTTACATTTCGGTAAGGTATAACCACACTGTATCTCTTCCTTAGATATCTTTCCTTATCTCTTCCCCAACCCCACACCATCCCAGTACTTCCCACATTGCTGTTGCTCTTCTGGGATTACTTAGTTTTTATGTATATTTCAGCCTTTCTGCAATTTTTTAGATTCCATGCACAAAGACCCAACTACATGATATTCAGAACATCAGTTTTGATGATAAGAGGGGGACAAAAAATATGATCAAGTTGAAGGCAAGTAGCATAAACAGCAGTTTCCTCCAGGGCTTAACCATCCGGGCTTCAGTACAAAAACTGGCACTAACTACAGGCAGGACAATGACTTCCAATTCTTGATCTTTGCCACACAACAACCGTCTGCTTTAGAGATGGGGTTGGGAGCTATAATATGGGTGCGCTGGGCAGGGTATCTAAAAAGAAGCTACAAAAGGAGCAGGGGCACTTAGAGGCATTGATGGGAGGCAGCCATCACCAGCTTCTGGCTCCCAAGCAAGATGCCATTGATGTCCTACACAGCATTTCAATGGGTAGTCAAGCATTGGTACAGGCTGCCCAGGGAAGTGGTGGAATCACCATCCCTGGAGGGATTTAAAAGGCGAATAGATGATGTGCTGAAGGACATGATCTAGAGGTGGACTAGGCAGGGTTAGACTGTGGTTTGACTTTATGATCTTAAAGGTCTCTTCCAATCTAAGTGATTTTATGATTTAAGTCTCATGGAGTACCACTAGCATATATGCAACCTAACTTGGAAAAGAAAAACCGACACCAGATCATTCTGTCTGATCCATGTCTTAGAAGTCACTAAATAAGGCCAGGAAATGTTGGGAGAGATGCTGAATTCCAAATTCAAGTAAATAATTGCAGAGATGGGGCCCTCTAGAAACTGGATAAAATGGAGAGACCATCCATGAAATAGAGAAAGCAGAACTGTTCCCATCTGAAATATTTGCAGCAGAAGGCCGCTATAGGGAGTATGTACATACATAGGTGCACAAACATACAGGAAAGTATGTAAAACAAATTCAGGTGATAGGTTAAGACAGTTTCTCCTTTCTGCATGGTTTGTTCATCTCAAGTGGATGGAGACCCCCTGTGAAATGCTGGAAATGCCTTGACAGGCACGGACTTGCTAAAGCTGCAGAAGTGTGCTTTTTACTCAGCTAGCTTAGGAAAAAAAGGGACTTTTTTTTCCCCTCTAGTCGTTCTCTGGCAAAGTTCAGTATATCTAATTTTGTTAAATTCCAAAACACACTGTGCACCAAAGTACTTGTAGGTGTAAAGAAGAATGTCAAAGATGAGTCAAGGATTAATACCTAAATTATAGAGTGTGAAATGGGAATTACAGTCTTAAATATCGTGTTAAGAACTAGGAAGTATTTACCTTGGCTGAAGCACTCCCAGCACTGTAATAGGCAAAATGCCATTCCCTTTCTTTAAGGGGAATTCTCTAATAGCTCCAGGCTTGAGAAGGCTGACTGCATAGGATGGAGTGGCAATGCAATGACAGGCTTTTACAAACTTCAGTGTAACTCCTATTCAGCACAGCACTCCCTGAAGTGTAAAGGTAGTGCTTCAGTCATGCCTGCTTCCACTGTGCTGCAGAACAAGGATGAATTTCAGACTGTACTTAGGTATGTAGGATAACAGATGCTTGACAAGTTCGTTTCCTTCAAACATATTGCTTCTTCCCATTACCATGCTGTGAGACTATCAGTCAAGGAGTTTTCTGCTTTCACCAGCCTGACCCTCAAAACTCTTCAGTTACCTCATTGTCCTGTTTTTCATCCATTCTTACAAAGCTTTGCTTTCTTAAGGAAAAAAAAAACAACAAACAAAACCAAACATAAGCAACCAAACAACAGCTTGGATACCTCAGCAGTACTGTTAACAAAACAAAAATCAATAAATGATGCTGTCGGTGCTTTCTGCTTTCCCATTTTCACATTTTTCCTGTGTATGTATGGTCCTATAATCATACCCAGGGCTTTTAGGTGCTCCAATTAAAAAAAAAAAAAAAGAATAGAGCATGTAAGATTAGAGTTTTAATTCTGCTTGTTAATTTCTGACTGTCATTAAGCACAAGATAAAGGTCTGAAGATATTTTTTTCAAAACACAGCTTAAGAGATGGTAATAATACCAGTGAGGATTATTCCTGATTGATGATTAGGATCACATGAAAGTTACCCTAACAAAGCTCAGAAACACATTTCAGCTGCTTCTCAGAGCTTTTCCAACTAACTTCTGGTTTAGTAATCAGTGCCCAACAAGTCCAGTGCTGCTCAAGCCACATGCTTCAGCAACTGATACTTTGCTCATTAGCTGTGGAAAAGAGGATACAAAAATAAAACTTTGGGAAGCAGACTTAAATAGACTTGTGAATTGGTTCTAGAGAACCTCGCCAAAAAAGAGTGATTTTATTTTTATTATGAAGGAGAGGAGATTCATTAGTGAAGCTTTTCCAGAGACTAGACATTTGGAAATCTTGCATTTTTATCAGTTAAAAATACTGAATACCTGCACACACACCTATTTTTTGTAGAATCCATTTAATATCACTTCTTGACATCAGCCAGCTCAGGCTGACTGCACTCCAAAGTACCTGCTTCATGTTTTAGCCTCATCACCCAACCTTGACTTGGCTCTCACTCCATACTTCACCATTTAGTCCTCAGCTCAGCAGAACATAATTGCTAAAGGAGGTAACCAGAAACAAGAGAGACGAGATATCTACAGGTAAACTGCTGTCCTTGTGCTTCCCAGAAATCCTTGGTAATATCAGGATGTTTATAGCAGAAAGCTCAAGTTCTCCTTCGAGCATGTTTTCCTCTATAGTCTGCTGTATTTTCCTTCTAGCTGTTTCTTATATTATGGAGACTCTGGCACTTATTGTGACATCTCAACACAGCTCCCTTCATCTGGTATGTGGAGGGGTCAGAGAAATAGCCCTCTATCCCTTGATACTATCCTCCTGCCCAAATCTTTACTATAAAGACTGGAAAACTGACCAAAGAAACCAGATTGGCACTGGGTACTCGTGACTGAACTACAGTAAAGATGTGAGTATGCCTGTAGGGGTGCAGGCTGCTGCGTTTCGAATGTACTAAAACACAGAATAATTCCAAGAGCCTTGGCAAGGGGAGGCATCGCTGCTCTGCAAACTTCAGATGTAACAGCTTTCATCATCAGTCTATGTTTTGCTGAGCACTGGTCCTTGATTTTACTCATCAACCTGGCATATCCATCCATCGCTGTGCTCGGTGATATGTAAGATAAGTCAGCCCTATAGAGCCTGGTAGAACAAACACTGCATTATAGAACTGAATCATCGTGGTTAAGTAATGTAACGGCAGCAGCACAGATGGCCACTAATTTCTTTTTTGGGATTCTTCTTTAAGCCTTTGCCACAGTCACCCGTGACCAGCTCACAAACAAGACACTTCACTCTGTAACACCCCTAGGAAATAACGAGGGAGCACCTGTATAATTACAAAAGCTCAACTTTTTTTTTAATTATTTTATTTTGGTGACTGTGCCAAGGCACAAATGATATCAAAGCCTGCCAGCACCTTACTGAGGAGGTAAGCCACAGAGAGAACGAAAGAATATGAGGGTACTCAAGGTTTATTCAGGTGTTGCACTAAGTGGTGGTAAAAAAGCCTCGCCAACAGGAACTACTATTACGTTGAGAGGGGAAATTTTGCAAAATCTTTGTGCCTAATTTCCTTTGTATTATTTTCAGATACAGGAAGGAGATTGGAGCACCAAGTAACTAAAAAAAAGAATGCAGGCTGGAATCTGGTGTTAGTAGTTATGTTTCCACAGCAGTGTCAAGGGAGCTTGCATCCCTGAAACAGGTCAAAGTCACAGAGATAAACATTTCAACCCGTGAGAAATTCTTGCATAGCAGAAATTACTCCTGCTTAATTTCTCTGAAATGGAAAGGGCCCTATGAATCAATTAGGCTGACCAGCTTTATGGGAAGTGTGGTTTATAGCAAGATTTAGAGAAAACATAACGTGCCTGTATCATAAAAAAACTGCGAGGGATTCAGGTACCCTTTCAGCTATAGACTGTCACAGATATGTGATTATCTGTGGGAATGCAGGCAGCATCCTTGCTTACGTGAGCTGATCCCCCTCTTGGGCAGCTCCATGCTAGGGCTCTGGTGAAGTAGTGATTCACTCTACTTTTTGGCTTTAGCTACGTCATTTGGTGACATTTGTTGTTCATCTGCAACAAGCATATTTGTAAGTGGGCCCGACCATTTCTAGTAACAAGGGAAAAAAAAAGAAAATCCAACCCCATGCTAGGATTTTAAACCTGAGAATTTGGTGTGATGGTGTATGCCTCCTTCCTTCCTTCCTTCCTACTCCCAAAATACCTAGGTTGGTAAATTGGGACGAAACTTCAGACAAGTATTGGGAGAGTCATGTGAAAACCCATTTTGGCATTAAAAGAAGAGCATACCCAACAAAATTTACAGAAGCTTGCCTCTGCTGGTACACATTTGGAGTAGTTAAATTAACCTTCAGGACAGGACTTCTGGACCTGACTTAAGTGCAAATCTTTAAAAATTTAGTATCTCCCTAGCCCTTTCCTTTTTTGCCCTTCTACCTCGATTTTAGCACACCACCCATTCCCCTCTGCAATAAAAGCAGACCTCTGGATGGGCAGGGGTCTGCTTAGAGGTCTGCTTCAAATGATTTGCCAAGTTAAAAAGAAAGTGTTACTAGACTGTTTCTAGTAACAGAAAATTGTATTTCCTGGGCACTAAACAAAAGCATGATGAAGAGTATTAAAATGGAGAAAGAAGATTTCCAGTATCTCATACTCAGATGAAACAAAACCAAATTTCAGAGAACACTAGTTAAGTATAATCTGAAAGAAAACAAAAATGAGAACATACAAATAAAAGTGGGTAGAGTCCATCTTAATCACTATAGAAACCTGGAAAAAAAAATCTATGGTCTGAGTGCATTTCAGATTTTGTATTTAGTTATAGAAACTGATCTGTCACTGAGGTAGCACTGTTGGCTTGCTTCAGGTTGACAGAGAAGGAACATCACCAAGGAGAATTATATGCATTTCACTTCCCTGACTCGCAGTTTAAGCTACACACTGCTTAATTTCATTTCATTCTGGAAAATATATTAGTGCTTGGAAACATATTACCACCTATAAAAGCCTCCTTTGCTTCTGTCATCAAAGTAGGTTATCCTTTGAGCTAACAAATATTTTTTCTGCATAAAGGGTGCTGAGACTTGATTAAACATTTGTTGTCTTTTCCAGTATATCATGCTGGCCTGTGACAGCTCTCTACTAAATCTCCCCGTTTCATAGGATTCATCTTGGTAACACCAACATGCAAGGCAGACAGATAGCTGGGTGGATTCCTCCAAACCTGTTATTAAAACAGCCCATAGCGAACGTTGGAAGTTTTAGGTAAGTATTTCAATATTTGCTATGGTATTGTTATGATAATGACTAAGAACATACTAAATCACTGCACTGTTTGACAAACACACCATTTTTAATTGAATGTTGCTATTTTTTTTTTAATAAGATGTCATAAAACATGCTCAGAGTGCCTCTGTTACTAGCATCACTGCAGCACAGCAGCTCTTCTGGTTCTCCCCTTCTGATTATAAATCCTTCCTTGTTATTACTGAGAAGCATCAATACTTCTGCAAAGGCTGATTAGCATGAAGTGGCTCGATACACATGTCGAAAGGCAGAACTAAGTGAAATTTCCAGCATCCTACTAGATTATGCATTTCTCTGTGCATGCGAAGCGGCATACTTCCTCGCGTAACTGATGCTTCTGGTGATGCTTCTGTCAACATCTGTTCACAGAAGTGGCTATTGGCATGCACTTATCTGTGAATCACTATGCAAATATATGCGACTGCAATGAAAGAATTCTCTAGAAGATTCGAACAAGCCCATTTGCTTTTTACAGAGCTGAGATTTTGAGGCGACTGACAGGTCCATTGTCACAGCCCTTACGGGTGCCAGTTGCCTGCTTTTCCCACTGATGAAACGGGGTGTACTTTGAGTACACGAAGCTTTACAGTGAGCACAGCACTTCCCAATTCAGGTAACATTTTGCTTGATCCTGTCTCATTGCAGAACACTGAGGTGTGTCCTCAAGGGAGTCAGGCCTGGGCAATGAAGGTGATATGAAGTGGAAGTGATATTGCTGTTTACCAGAAAGGACAGATCCTCTATGGGTAGATGCTGCTCAGGACACCATAGAAGAATCTATTAAGGCACCTTCATTAAAAGCAGTTCTCCAGTTATACTCATGGAGACACGCAGAAGACAAATTAGTATGATCAAACTGATGTTCTCTTGGCGACTTGTAAGCATCTGAGCAGAACCACTAACAACAAAGGCTCAAGCAGGATTGTCCTGACCGAGGCAGATGTCATGCTGCTCATTAAGAGAAATGCAGTACTCTCTACTGTCTAATCAGTCTGGGCTAGACTGTTTAGAACAAGAGCTGACACTGAAGGTATTCTTTTCAACAGTGACCTTCTCCAGTGTCACCTCCTTCCTGCAGCCATCCCAGGAGCCACACATGTTAGCAGGTGAGTTTGAGGCTGGAGTAAAAGCTTTGTTTGTTACCCTTTTCCCTTACTTGACATCATAGAATCATAGAATCAAAGAATTTTTAAGTCTGGAAATGACCCCTAAGATCAACCAGACCAGCCATTAACCTACTGCCACCAAGTCTACCCTTAGACCATGTCCTCAAGCACTGCATCTACGCGTCTTTTAAACACCTCCAGGGATGGGGACTCAACCCCCTCCCTGGGCAGCCTGTTCCAATGCTTGATGACTCTTTCAGTAAACAAGTTCTTCCTAATATCTAACCTAAATTTTCCCTGGTGCAACTTGAGGCCATTACCTTGAGTTCTGTCGACTGTTACTGGGGAGAAGAGACCAACCCCCACCTCACTGCACCCTCCTTTCAGGTAGTTGTAGAGAGCAATAAGGTCTCCCCTCAGTCTCCTCTTCTCCAAACTAAACACCCCCAGCTCCCTCAGCCTCCTCGTAGGGCCTGTTCTCCAGACCCTTCCCCAGCTCCCTCAGCCGCTCCTCGTAGGGCCTGTTCTCCAGACCCTTCACCATCCTCGTTGCCCTTCTCTGGACACACTCCAGAACCTCAACATCCTTCTTGAAGTGAGGGGCCCAAAACTGAACACAATACTCGAGGTGAGGCCTCACCAGTGCAGAATACAGGGGGATTATCACCTCCCTGGTCCTGCTGGCCACACCGTTCCTGATACAAGCCAGGATGCCATTGGCCCTCTTGGCCACCTGGGCACACTGTTGGCTCATGTTTAGGGGGCTGTCAACCAACACCCCCAGGTCCCTTTCTGCCAGGCTGCTCTCCAGCCACTCCTGCCCAAGCCTGTAACGTTGCCTGGGGTTGTTGCGACCAAAGTGCATCAGAGGAAAAAGAACTGATTTACTATATTCTATCAGCTGTCTACCTCCAAGGTTTTGGTATCTCACACAGGTACAGAAGAAAGATTGGGGAAGGGATAGACGGTCAATAGACACACGGTTTTTACTGTATGTTCTCCTTCATGGTGCATGCAGAATAAAACACAAGTTCTTTTCCCACCTCTCATCTTTACCATGGTTGCAGCAGACAAAGGGAATAAGGAAATTCTACAATTCACTTTGAGACAGAGGAAGATGTACTGAATCCAGTAACACAGAGAATTCTGTGCCCTCAAATGTTACCTGGCATCTGCAGACCTAAGAGTGAGAAAATCCTTAATCCCCACCTCTGCTTTATCTTTAAACCTTTTAAACCTCTTTTTTTTTCTTTTTTTTCATTTAACTCTCTCCACACACCACAAAGCTTCCTTGCCCCAATCTCAAAACAAATGAACAATTCCACCCCCCTCTCAACTTTAGGAATAAGAACTGTTCAGTGTGAAGGGTTGCTAGCACGGATCCTAGCTTCTCGGGACCAACATTAAAGGCTTTAAAGAACCTATTTAGAGATACTGCTTGATAACAAGTCAGCAGCTTCTACACTGCACATTGTACAGTAAGCACAAGTAATCTTGCCCTCCAATCATGCACTGTCAGACCACAGGGGGGTAAAGCAGTAGCTTAAGACACAGGCTTAACCAAAGGCAGCACCCCTCGACTTTAAAAAGCAGATTAAGCACCCAACAGATGCTTTCTGATAATTTATGGGCAGTATATGCTGACCTGGTTTTTTTATGATGTGGATTGTGCAAATATGTTGGTTTGATTTAATTAGAAGACATGGGCGAAGCCTGAAATGCTTGGTAAATGTAAGTTATGCACTGATAAGCACCCTCAGGTCAGTGTGAGATAAAACCCGAGTTCTCAACTGTGGAAAGGCTCCAGCCAAGCTGCTAGAATTTCTTTGGTTTGTTTGGAGACTAAGATTAAAACAATTGCAGTGACTGTGCAAAGGGTCCTCAAGCAATATGCTAAAAAGCCAAGTAGCTTGTCACAGAGGTTCAGCTGCAAAGGCTGATGGGAACTTCTATTATCCTGTCCCTGAGACATGTTAAAAAAATTAAATAAAATCTTTGGGTAAGATAAAAACATCTGAAGTAATTTTTGCCCACTTGTTTTTCTTTCTATTGATCACGCTGTTTTAAGACCTCTGCATGCTCAGGATGTGGTTGTAGTTGCCCACAACATGAGCTCGAGTGATTCACGAGGTATCACGACCCTTGGCCCTGAGGGTGCAGAAGTCATACTGTGCTGTAGCAAGGAAAGACACTAACCCTTGTGCAAAGGGGCTGAACTCAGAGGCGCCAGACTAGCTCTAGTTGATATAAATAGCAGCTTGTAGCTTCACGATGAAAATAATCTGCCCCTCACATGTGAAAACTTTGAATGCATCTATACAACTTGAAATAATCAACATGAGTTGATTTCCTTGGTCTTGATCTGCTTCTGTAGAAGACTTAACTATGGACTACCTATGGGAGATGGAAGGAAGGAAGGAAGGAAGGAAGGAAGGACTCATGGTTCCTCTGGTTGCATCTGCTCCTTCCCACTGGGGATATGGCGTTCTACTATGGTGTATCGCAACTTTAGGTCACCTAGACAGGGACCTGAGGTTTGACCTCCCTCATAGCTGGGCTTTGGGGTGGAAGAGCTTATACACAGGACAGGGGACTGGACACAGGCAGAGAAGAAAATTAAATACACGTCCAGGTAAGTTCCTATTCAGTATGCAACTGGGAAGCAGACTCAGACTCACAAACCCAGAAATGCCCTTCGTCCTGTAACAGAGAGGAAGGCAGTATAGTACATGGCAAAGTTCCCAGTCAGTTCAACAGGGTCAAGATTTTCCCCTGGGAGCTCTTGTTATTTCTGCTATTGCTTCTTCTAGCTGGCCTCATCACAAAATCCTTTTGCCTGCATTGTGATGTTCAGCTTCCCACCGTCAGTCAACACGTGCCCCTTGTACGTATCAGGAATTCAGCTCTCCGCTTCATCCAGACTTCTCTACTCATCACTTGCATTAGTACATGACAGATCACTCCATTTAAAAATGTTCTTCCCCCACCATCACCGACTGTTGACATCCTGCTGACACTGGCACACTGCTCTGCTCGCTCACGAGTTACCCCTTGGCTGAGGAGACCCTCTCTCAGCCAGTATATACCCCAAGCTTTGAAGGATTATGCAGGGCAGTAGGGTACAGAAGTGTTACTGATGTTTCCTTCAAAATCTAAATCATGGCTGGACACAATTTTTGTTGAAAACATCCAGTGAAGAGGATTCTATAGAAAGTTACAGAAATACCTTTTTGAATTTGGGTCATTTTTACTAAAGTGCTTGCTCTTAAACATAGCTGTCATTGGGCTGGGTGTGTGTGACAAACACACTTGAAACAGTAAAAATATTGTACTTTGGTGTTTTTGATAGTGATGTATTTTGCTCTTCAAGGGCAAAACAACTTTTCCATTTAAAATGACTTTCAAAATGTATTTAAAAATTATTCACGAAGCTTAAACTGAAAACACTACTCCAAATCAATCAAGGTAATTCTGCACTAGAAGTAACTCTTTTTAGTTCTTAATTCTATGAATTTTTGTTTAAATATTCATTGCCTCAAAAATTACTCCTTTATTTTCCTGAGGCTGTCAGCATGCCATGAAACCCTTCTTCACATTCAGCTGTAATCCTGGACCCAAATTAAAGGAACATTTAAACATGCCCTTAATTCTGAGACTAAGTTAAGTACCTGTTCAGAGTCTCACTGAGTAACTCTGAGTGCCAGGCATGCTGAGCTGCTAAGCTTAGCAAGGCCTCCCCAGCCCCCCTTTCTCTCTTCAGATTTTCATAATATGACTTTTCTTCACTGTGCAGTGGGAAAAAAAAATGTAACAGTGGTTTAGAAATTGAGAAGAATTTTCATATATTTCAAAGGTGCTGTTCCTGACCTTTTGATCATCAGAGAGAGAGTGAGAAAAAAATGAAGTAAAAAAAAAAAACAAAACCCAAAACTTCTGTATTTGGAAATCATGTAACTCCTCTTGGGCATCTAATGGTTCTTCCCCTCCCACCTTCCCCAAAAGGTGGTTTTTTATTGGTGTACAGGCACAGAAACAAGGACTGAGTGAAAAGAAAAAACCAAAACCAAAAAACAAACGGAAAGGACATCAAGAGAAGGAATATCATTCTGACAGAAAGCACCTGATCAATTACATTACCATTATTTCCCCTTCCCCCTCCAGCCTTACTCTGTGCAAACAGAATAAGCAAACTCACACTGAAGTCCAGTTCTTCATTTTTCTGCAGATCAAACATATTTTGGAACAGACTAGGCTCCATTTGTATATACATATATTTAAAAAAATAGAGAACACATTTCAAGCTGCTTATATTTTATACATACACATGCATTTCACACATCAGGGGAACAAGCACGCAGAACCAACCACAAGCGCTTAAGTTAACCAACTCCTAGCACCCTTCCTTTGTTCAGCTCCCACAAATTTCTGCTGCTGGTGGGTGTAAGTCTTTTGAACTTCTTGAAAGCAACAAAGAGAAAAATGCAAATCAAGGTGTTTAACCACGTACTTTCCTGGGCTGCGCAGGAAGAACAGCTCTTGACTTGGAGAAGAGCAATATGCACCCATCCAAGGATGTGCCAGTTCACAGTATTCCCTGGGGCTCTCATTCAACTTTCCTCACTGGCAGGAAGAGAAGTAACTGGAGCGTTGTTTTCGGGGTTGAAAGTCGAGTTGGTACAACCAGAGGGATGCAGGAGACTTCACCCACCCCTCCAGATGGAGGGGAACTGCCTCTCTGTAAGAGGTGCTGGTTGTATTCCTCATACCCATCCCAACTTCCAAACACCATTAAATGCACCTCTCTTGTCATGTGCTGCAAGGACATCCATGTCTTCTGCAGCTACTGAAAAGCTGGTCTAAAGCCTCCTAACAATACTGACAGGCATAATCATATTGAAGTATTTCCAAGCTATTGATGGCCAGAAAAAGAAAGGAAAATACTGTTGCTATGACTGCAGTATAGAAGTCTTCCAGTATTTTAGATGGTTAAAAGAATGGGGGGAAAAACAGAGAAGGAAGGAGATTTGGAGGGAGGAGTAGGAGACTGTAAGGAGGCCAGAGCCATGAATCTGGAAAAAAGGAGCTCTTTAGAGAAGACAGTACAGAAACAGACTACCACCCAGCAAAGTAGAAGAGAGCTGTAACTCACATTTACTACTACTTGTAGACTCACTCCCAGGTGTTGAAATAAAATAAACAGTTACCTACCTCTTTAAATCAGCTCAAGAAATTCTTCTCCTGAAAAGGACACATGAAACCTCTGCCACACATTTATCTTAACCCAAGACCAAGCTGCTAAATTCATCAGCAAATAGAAGAAGAAAATGTTCTGGAAGCCCTACCTGCCCTGCAACCAACTAGCCCAAGGCAGCCCACTCTGCCCAGGTGGAGACCCCAGCTCCTCCCTGGGGGGAATCAGCAGGACTCTGGCCACACCTGGGTGACCTCATTCAGGTTGGGCTCACCTTGCTTTGTGGCCAGTGAGAGGCTCTGGAAGCTCAGGGATTGCTTAGAGGTCAACTAAGGGGAAAAGCAAAAGCGAGCTGTGTCGCACCTGCAGTAACCAGCTTCCCACTGCATCCCAAGGTTGCGCATTTCGCTTCCTCAAGCCGGGAAGAGGAGGGAGGTTTGGCCCTGCACCGCTCCCCGGGGAAAGGCTGCTCTGCCAGCCTGCCTCTGACTCACTGTTGTGACATTCGGTATTAAAGCTTAGGTAGTTTTGAAGATGGGTAGAATAGAGGCATTTAAAAACCCTGTTATTTCACCTGTACCTTTGATTTATTTTTTTTTTTTTTTAGATAACTCTGCCAATTCCACAAGGTTATTTACCACATCAGCCCCCTGAATACGCCCAGTGTTGTTCCAAGCTATTGTAACCCTGCCTTTTAAAGTGGATTCAATCCATTACAGTCTATCACACAAATCCTTCTTAGTTTGTGGATTACTGACCTGATAGGCCCAAACAGCTCCATCTGCCCATTTAAACAGGCACGAATGCTCTGAGTGTTTATTGCTTTCAATCCTATTATGTGCAAAGTGCTTTCTCCCTCCATCTCCATGTACACACGTTTGGTATTCAGGGACAATTCATTGCTGAGTTCTTGCCTAAACTCCTCCAACTCCAGGGTTTTCCAGGGCAGACTGCCCACGTATGGTAGCAGAAGCAAGCGTACTGCTACTTGACTTGGGAAATGAAGATGTTGAGTTAGAGCCAGCCCTCAGGAGTGATGTAAAAGCTGATTGACTGGAGGAATCTTTGAGAGTGAAAAGGGACTCTGTTTTGAAATGTTGGTATGAATCCAGTCTTATTTAATGAAGCTTTTATATATCTGAAAATTGCTTTCATATATCTACTCCAAGTGGTTCCTATGAATGAGCTAAACTGATGCTCTAAGGGACATTTGTTGAAGTGACAACTGGAACAAAATGACTTATTACCTGTTGATAGGTGTCAGGGGTCGGGGTGAGAGTGCGCAGAGAAACCCAGGCAGTTTTCATTAGTCTGTGTCGCCCAAATCATTTACAAAGACTGAGTTAATCATCTCGATGTGTCATTGCCAAAGAGTTTCTGATGGAAGTATTCAAGTGCTATAAAAAGGTTCCCTGTGCAAGGAAGCCTATTCTCTGCCACAGGTATTCTATGCATGATGTACTGACAGGCAGAAAAAAGTCTGCAAAAATTGGCTGCTGCCTCAGCTCATAGGCTCCACCCTTGTGGCTCCATCCTGTTCCGACAGGTGAGCCACTCTGCCAGCCACCAGCAGACCAGGGACCAGGCCACACACGACGTGTGGAGGCAGCTTCCCAGGGTGCACAAGGTTTTGACCATGATACAGCTGGCTCCTCTCTGCAGCAAGAATTAGTGGGGAAGTAAAATTTTAGCCAGTTGGTCCTGAATAACATTTTAAAATCTTACAGAGACTTAAAAAAATAAAAATAAGAATAAAAATAAAAATTTGCAGATGGTCTGTGACACCTTTTGTATACATAAGTGTCTTAGCTCTGACTCTCAGAAGAGAGTGGTTTGTATCCTGCTCAGGCTCTTTTCAAGGAGCTTCATGGTTTTGATGCAGAGCTAAATATAACTTCCCTGTGCACTGGACACATGGTTGTTTTTTCAAAGATGGGGAAACTCAGGGAGGTGATATTTTTGGCAAGCTACATTTTTGGGAAAGAAATATCAAGTGAAAGAAATACCTTCTTGAATGCAGAGCTAAGGCTAAACTGTGAGTGAAGCTGTTGAATACAGATTCGTACAGAATCACAGACTGGTCTGTGTTGGAGGGAACCCCAAGGATCATCGAGTTCCAAACCCGCTGCCACAGGCAGGGTCACCAACCTCCAGGACTGGATCAAGACAAGGTTGCCCAGGGCCCCATCCAACCTGGTCTTGAACACCACCAGGATTGGAGAAGCCTATTCCAGCACCTCACCACTCTTTCCATGAAGAACTTCCTCCTGATATGTAGCCTAAACCTTCCCCCCTCTAGCTTCAATTCATTCCCCCTTGTCCTACCATTATCTACCCTTGTAAAAATCTGATTTCCCTCCTGTCTATACGCTCCCTTCAGGTACTGGAAGGCTGCAATGAGGTGCCCCCACAGCCTTCTTTTCTTCAGGCTGAACAAGCCCAGCTCCCTCAGCCTGTCTTCACAGGGAAGGTGCTCCAGCCCCCTGATCATCTCCATGGCCTCCTCTGAACCCTCTCCAACAGCTCCAGTATTTGACCTCAATATAGGATTGTTTTATATAGGATGGTGTTAAGGTAAGTATAGTTATGTGAATGCACACACAGAGCTCAACCTACTTAGTGCTCTTTTTTTTTGCCTGCATAAGTGATTTCATGGATTTCTTTCAGTCAGCTGGACTCTCTGCCCCAGCCTTGGGTCTTTGACTCACTGTAGGGTGTACACAATTCCAGGGACAGAATCTTGTCCTAAGCAGAAAGCTTGCATGAAATATTTATTCCTCAAAGTGAAAATAGAAAACCTTTTTTTTTCTAAAAATGACCCACTTGCAGTAGTTACATATGTAGCATCCTAGGTTCTCACACTTTGTTTTGACAGCAGTAAATGTGGTGGCCTCTGAAGACAGTCCACCTAGAAGCTTTAGGAGGGAGCAGCAGTCTCTCTGCCTGGTGTAATTTAAAGTTCTGACCCCTTACACAATATCAAAGCAAAAATTTGAAACTTCTGCTCCCCACTTTGGCACAGGTAATGCTGCCATGCTGGGCACTCAGACTAGTGGAAAAAGAGAGTGATCCAGATGTTCAGCTGCACCTTGGGCAATTGTTCTCGCAACACTTGTGAAGTGCTGATACGCTTGAAGCTATGGAAGACATTGATAAAGAACATGTCTGCAACATTAAAAATTAAAGCTTTGCTCTCTGAGATGTAAGCAGAATACTAGCTTGCATTCTGCATATAGCATATCCGGGATGTCTACAATTTCAAGTGAGTAGCAGTTTCCCTGCTGTATAGCATTAATGAGCATTTTTATGCTACAGAAGTGGCAGCTGAGTATCCAACAGAGGAGTGTCTAGGAAATAAATGTGTGTATTTGTATTTTATTGTTTTATATATAATACAAACATACACACGCATACAAACTGCATGTAACTGGTTCTGTCCACAGTCACGCTCAGTACCAATAGAATATGTTTAACCCTGAGATATTTCTATGGGAAGAAAAAGAAAAAAAAAGTAATAAATTTATGACAGCATTATGTTTCTCCCAACTTAGTCTCATTGAGCTGCTGAGATGAAATTACCCAAAGATCTTTTGCAAGTGGAGGGAAGTGGTCTCTCTGCACAGGAGCACATTCTCACCATTGGGGAAAGGAAACTGGGCCCACTTGAGAAATCATAGCATCATAGAATCTCCTGAGATGGAAGGGACCTGTAAGGATCATTGAGTCCAACTACTGGCTCCGCACAGGGCCAGACAAGTCAGAGCATGGGACTGAGTCCATCATACAGACGCTCCTTGACCTAAGTCCACCTCAGTGCTGTGACCCCTTCCCTGGGGAGTCTGTGCCCTACCACTCTCTCAGTACAGAACCTCTTCCTAACATCCAGCCTAAACCTCCCCTGTCACAGCTTCATGACGTTCCCTCGGGTTCTATCACTGGTCACCAAAGAGAGGAGATCGGTGCCTGCCCCTTCATTCCCCCTCGTCAAGAAGCCATAGACAGTGATGAGGTCTCCCCTCAGCCTCCTCTTCTCCTGGCTGAACAAACTCAGGGACTCCATCCTCTCCTCATAAGACTTCCCCCTCACACCCTCCCCCATCCATGTTGCCCTCCTCTGAACACTCTCCTATAGTTTTCTGTCCCTCCTGTACTGTGGCACCCAAAACTACACAGTGCTCAAGGTGAGGCCACACCATCACCATGTAGAAAGCTCAGTGCCGTCACCCTGAATGAATGTGGAGACAGAAGGCAACCTCTCAATTGCTCACTGTTACTGCTCTAACATTTCAGTCACCAGGAGGAGGGAGGAGGTTTTGGTATATTACTGGAAGCTGTTCATTTTACGAACCGTACCAATAATGTGGCTTATATTCCACTTGGAGTTTATTAGTTTCTGAGTTTATATTCACAGTAATGAGGTTTATCTAGTTTGGATATAAAACAGAACTTACTCATCGGGCACTAGCAAATACAGGTTTTGAACAAGTTTTTTAACTATTTTAATTGCTAGGATGCTGTTTTAGTGATGACTTTAATATTTTGTGACTCTCTTAAAAATTTGATCCAATGAATTATGGAGACTAAGGGAACACAATCACTGCTGTAATATTATAACAAAGCAGCCCATGTTACCGAAGGTGTGTATCATAGAATCATAGAATCATAGAATCATAGAATGATTAGGGTTAGAAGCGACTCCCAGAGGTCATCTAGTCCAAACCCCCTGCAAGAAGCAGGGACACCCCTCAACTAGATCAGGTTGCTCAGGGCCTCATCCAACCTGGCCTTGAACTTCTTCAGGGATGGGGCATCCACCACCTCCCTGGGCAACCTGTTCCAGTGCTCCACCACTCTTACAGTAAAGAACTTTTTTCTAATATCCAATCTAAATCTCCCTCCCTCTATTTTGAAACCGTTACCCCTTGTCCTGTCACAACAGGCCCTACTGAACAGCCTCTCCCCATCTTTCTTTTAGGCCCCCCTGAGGTACTGGAAGACCGCTATAAGGTCTCCCCGGAGCCTCCTCTTCTCCAGGGTGTAAACTGACCTGTTTCTGTGGAAGCCACTACTCTGCCACTTGGTTTGACAGGCCAATAAAAAAAAAAAGGGACATGCTGTAGTTAATTATAAGCTTTGAGGCCTTATATTTCAGGAGCCTGAAACGTAAGGGGTAAGACAGTACACATTTCTTCTTAGGAAACTTTGGTCTGTACATACATTCGTGTATTCTGGTGATAAAGGTTATGAACAAAGTAAGTTGCTATACACAAGTCTTTCATCATGAAACAGAGCAATAAAAATTGGTAGAAGGTTATTACCATATTGAGTTGATAGTTATAGTCTCAAAGCATAGCACTGAGAATATGGCACGGCACAAGTCTCATTACTGCCTGGAATTCTTTTGGGCTATACAAGAGTGACCTTACGTAAAGGGGTAAAGGATGATGAATACTCAGTTAATTATGAAATAAAAAACACAACCCACAGAATGACTAGGTTGAAAAAGGCCGTTAAGATCATCAAGCCCAACCATACCTGTCCTCTCCTAAACCATACCCCTGAGCACCTCATCTACCGTCTGTTAAATACACCCAGGGATGGTGACACAACCACCTGATTTGCCAGCCTGGGATGCACACGCTTTCTCAATTCAGGGCCCTCTCTCTTCTGTTGCATTTGGCTGCCAGAGCTGTGTAAGGCAAGTCCTGAGGTGGGTGAAGGGCACAGGCTGCCTCCTGGTCCTCCTGCTGCTGGAACACTGCGGGGGTCCCGCTGACTCCAAATCACAGAGCCAAAGCTGTGCTCTGGTCCAACCTTTGCTTGGAGCCTGTGAGCAGGACTCAGTGGAGAACAAAACATATAGAGGAGTTTTAGCAGGAGGGCTTCAGCCAACCTTGTTCCTTCCTCATGCCAGGCAGCTACTGTGAGTGGTCCAAGGACAGAGTGATGAGTCTTTGGAAGCCAAACCAGACCCTTTTTCTCCAAGTAACTCTGTTCTTTCAATTATTTATTTTAAAATCAGTAAAGATCATACTAGTAAATTTAGCATGACTGAATGGAGCTTACTTTTTGAAGTAGTCTCCAGATGCTGAGAGGTTATGACACAGAAGAACATAGGTTATCTGAGAAACATCTGGACTGATCCCAAATGGTCCCAAAGGACAAACATGGTCTAGCTTACGAGGACTTTACTGTGCTGCCCTCTATTCCCTCAAGAGATGTGGCTGCCTGAGAGTCTGTGCAAATAAAGGGTGCTGTTTGCAGAAAGGATCTTTCTCCTTTTAGCTCTGCAGCAGCTGTAAATGCAGAGAGTGATCAAGCTCTTGTTCGCCTGTTAGACACCAGAAAACCTTTGTGCAGAACTGTCACAAAGCTTTATCTTCACATAGCACCTATAGGACAGCTTGTCAGAAGAGTCCTCTGTGTGATCCCCTAATAAAAGTGATGAGTGAATAATCACTGGCAATATACATGCAAATTGGCTTTCCAAAGCATGGAGCCACGAGACAAAGTTTATCCATCAAGGGCACTGAAGCAATTGTGAGCAGTCCCCAGAGACTGAGTCCCCTGAGAGTGCATGAAATCAATCTGGCAGCCTGTGAAATATGTAGTCCAGTTGCCTATGTCTGTACAAATATTCACCCTCTCACGGTGGAGGTGCCAAGGAATGCAGATTAAAAGGGCTGTTTCAGGACCGAAACAGTCACTCTGCAGTGAGAAGCCACGTAGAGGCTGATCATTATTTTATCTTTGCTGAACAACACATGTAAGCAAATTGCACATAATTATGATAAAATACCATCAACAACATGACAGTCTCCTGTGGTGTGCTGGGGCATTTGGCACAGACCGCTGCCGAGTCGGATGTTTCTGATGCTCTGTGTTTGTGTTTTGCCTGTTGCTTTGACTCATGCTCTTGCTTCAATAAAGACCTTTTTATACTGTCATCGTGTACAGTGTTCACTGACTTATGCCAGAGGATTGAACTGCAGTAGCCAGCCTCAGCTTCATTCCTTACTGCAGGGGCTGTTCCCTGCCAGAAGCTTTTTCCATTCCCTGTGGAGATAAATGAACCCAAGCGGCCATGTCTCTGAAGGACAGGAGTATGCATACTATTACAAGGGAGGAAGGCATGTGGAGAGCCCTGCTAGTTGAGGAGAAGGTCAGTTTGCCCTGAGAACTTGCTAGCAACCTCATGCTATCAGATGTAGCTTTTGACACTCATGGCCTGGATAGTCTGGCTGAGGGAGTCTTGCATCACTACTAAATCATGTGTGCCTTCTGGTGGATGGATGGTCTGTCCTGGTTCAGCCTTGCCAGTAAGAACTTTTCTATTGACTTTGCTGGGAAAAGGTAAAAGCTCCAAGAGTGAACTTGCAAGGATGAACTCTCCATGTAAGGAGGTGCTATACAGCAAGAGAGATGATCTCATCCTGCTTGACTAGTATAAACCAAATGCAGATGAACTTCAGAAGTTTTTGAAGCTTATAAAAACCAATTCACTAGTCAGAATAAACGCCTTCAGCTTTTAAGTTACTTGCTTCACAGAGCAATCCCGGCTGATTATCCTGTATCAGGATGAAGTTAAACAAACAGGGAACACAACTGCAGATGAAATCTAATGACAGCTATGGTGTAGTTCACCAGGAAAGTCACAAGACTGACTAAACAGCCCTGGAAGTGTTAAAGATGCAGAGTCACCATTTTCATTGCAGGTGTAACTACTGCCCAGAAAAAAAGGAGCTTTAAAATACCATGTACACACTTAGCAACTTATCCTGGAGAAGCAAGCCATTTTTTAAGACCTTCCAAGGCTTTGTGTTTGGAGAAATAGGCCTATCTAACTGGTGTAGCCATCAGAAGGCACGGGATTAGTAAGTACAACTACTGTCTGTGTTTTCCCTTTTTCTGATCAGGAAGGAGGTTATAGAGAAGTGGGTGATGTTCTCTTCAGCCAAGTGTCAGATGACAGGACAAGGGGAAATGGCCTCAAGCTGCACCAGGGCAGGTTCAGGTTAGATGTTAGGAAGAAGTTCTTCACTGAAAGAGTTGTTGAGGTGTGGAACAGGCCTCTGGATGTATTTGACAGATGGGTAGATGAGGTACTCAGGGATATGGTTTAGGAGAGAACAGGTACGGTTGGACTTGATGATCTTAATGGTCTTTTCCAACCTTGTGATTCCATGATTCAGATACAAAACCCGGTTTTGGATTTCTATGAGGTCCCACTTGCAGAACAGGACAATTAACTGTGGTGCACATGTGCATTAGCTCTGCAGCAGAAGCACTGGTACAAACAGTTGTGTGTCAGGGGTTAGGTGCAATGGAGTGCAATGCAGCATTTGAGGCCTTAAGCTTTTGGAGGGTTAAAGGATGTGAAGGAGATGCAGCGGGACGGGACGTGGGCCGGCATCAAGTCCCCGCTGGGGAGTGGGCGCTGTACCCCAGTGACGCCAGAGCAAGGGCAGACAGGCCCGTCGCGCCCCGCATCTTTGGTTTTGAGGACAAGCCCCTGGAGATGTGAGTGGACATAAAGGGAAGATTGAAACGCAGAGCAACCTGCGAAGTATTTTTTCAGGCAGTGATGCTGTGTAAGGCGAGAACAAAGGCTGCCGCCTCTCCAACAAGGCAATGAGCCCTCTAGAGGCAGCTGCCACCGAGGCAACCCCTCCCGTGAGGGCACGCCATGGACGGGCAGAGCTCCAGGTGCCCCGGGCCTTTCCTTCCCGTCATCCCCATCCCTTGGCACGCACCCCAGTCCCCGCTAACTGCTCCTGCATTGGGCTGGAGGTGTCCTGGGAGAAAGAAGCTGTCGCTGGGCACGGTAACTGCAGCTTTTTGCCTTCATCGAGCTGCTTAAAAATGTTTGCAAACAGTTTGCTAGCACATCACGTACAGACCATCGGGCAGTCCTCACCCTACCCCGCGCTTCTTTAGGGGTGCGGCAAAAGTTGGGGGAAACAGCTTCTCTCACACAGAATCACAGAATATTAGGTGCTGGAAGAGACCTCAAAAGATCACTCAGTCCAACCCCCCTGCCCGAGCAGGATCACCTAGAGTAGATCACACAGGACCATGTCCAGATGGAATGTCTCCAGAGAAGGAGACTCCACAACCTCTCTGGGCATCCTGTCCCAGTGATCTGTCACACTCACAGTGAAAAAGTTCCTCCTTATATTAAGATGGAACTTTCTATGTTCCAGTTTGGAATCATTTCCCCTTGTTCTATCACTGGCCATCACTCTCCACTACTCAGTGATCCTTGTGCAGCCAAACTATGTGTGATGATGAATCTCATCATGGCGGTTAAGCTCAGTCCTGGTAAGAGGCCTGGTGTGCCGTGCGTAACCTCCCCTGCTACAGGAATGATGGGAACCATTGCCTCCCCCTTGGCGAAGCCCCCAAGGCAGTGAGGTGGGAGGCAAGAACACAGAAAACTCCTGGGAGAGCAGAGCAGGATGACAAGCAGGCTGGTTCAAACACAAAAGGTGATTAATTTCTTACTGTTAATGGGTTAATAAAAAGCCACAGACTCCTACCCTTTCTATCCTGGGAAAGCAGTGGATACTGTGGGTATGCTGTGAGCCCTTTCCAAGGGCTGCTGGGGCACTCAGACTGACTCAGTTATGACTTCTCTCTGTTCTGGGTGAAGCAGCAAGCAGGGAGCCCTGGTGCACAGCCTCTTCACAGCCGGTGCTGCGACCACACGCTGGTTTCATTTTACCTCTTTTGATTCATTTTTAAGAACTTGGAACTTAACAGAAGCAGCAGTTAACTATCTAAGAGAAGTGATTCGGGCTTTGAAAAACCCCTCCAGGCACTTCTGTACACCTGCCTTAACAAGACAATGTTAAACCTTTCTGGAGTCAGTCCCCCTCGGGAACATGCTTTGTCCTGGTTGTGTGAGTTCAGCTCATCCTGGAAAACAGCCTTGCATCTTCTCTTTGCTTTCTCTTCACAGCTCTGGATTATTCCTACCTATCTGCTGCCAAACCACAATTTCTCCATGAGAAGAATCTTTCCTTGTATTCCCTGTTTCTTCACAGAAATCACCTGTAAGCTCTGCATCAAAGGGCTTAACTAACACTTTAAGCCCCTTAAGATGATGATGTTTATGGTATTAATTGTGATATGATCTTGCTCCAGCAGTCTGCAAGGTGCAACAGCAAAATGGTTCCAGGGATTTCTCTGCTAAAATAGCCAAGTCTAACACTAGCATTTCCAACATTCTTACTTTTCTTGACTAGATATTGATTAAAAACCTATTAAAATTCCATACATTGATTAAGAGACAGTGATAATTTCAAACTTCTCCACAACACTTCCAGGCTCATGCACCCATCTTGGAGAAAGAAAAAAAAAGAAAAAAAGAAAAAAAGAAAAAAAGAAAAAAACCCTACAATGCTATGCAGAATTAAAGACCAAACCCGCATCATCTTATATGTCTTTCACAGGATATTTGTGGATATAGAAAAGGACATATATTAGGCTATTCTTTTCACTGTACTTCATTTTGCACATTATTTTTAAAGGTGTGATGACTGATTTAATTCAGATAAGGATGCCTTAGCTAGCCCTCACCTGGCTGCTTTGGAACCAGGGAAAGTGTTCTTGGTTAATTTTTTCCTCTCCAAATGAAGGCAAATACTAGATGCGTATGTTCTCGAAAAGAATGCAAACATACCCTTTCATTTAATCTCTTTGTTAATATTTGTTTTGGTGAACTGGCAAGACTTCTGGAATCAGCATTTTTAAGTGAGATAAGACTACATATTGATGCTTGGGCTGATATGTTAGCAAGGCAGGGGAGGGACTATTTATTCTTGGAAGTCCGTGACAGAATTTACATAAAGCTTAAAAAAGATCTGTATCTTTTATAAAGATGTTGGTGCTGTGTAAGCAACAGTCCACACACTTCATCTGCTTGTTATGTTGTTGATCTCTCATGAGTTACAAACCCTGCTGCTATAAGCAGTAGTAACAGCAATCCCTAAACCACTAGCATCAGATCCTTACATACTTGCAATGCAGCCTAGCCCTAAACTGGAAAACATATAACTGGATGGGGGATTTTTTCCAGTTTGGTTTTGAACTTTCAGCCAACAAAATCAATGGTTTCCTGCAATTCTCTTACCTCCTCAGAGATTTCAGCCTTTGGTGGCTGCAGTGGGGTTGGACATGCAGCTGTATCGTAAGCCTTTTGGACCAACGTATGGGGAACACATCCAGGAAGGGGCCACTGTCATCTTCTGAAAGCACCATGGCATTTCACCTGTCTTTTGGTGACATTCTGCAATAGGAGGAAGAGCTCTTCCCCTTCAGTTTGATGCCTTTCTTCTGGCCAAGAAACTGGAAGCCCTTTGGGACTCAGGGAGAGGATTTTGCCCCTGTCATGACTATCTGAATAGTGATGAGGTTTCAGGGTTTCTTCTGAATCCAGGTATCTCAGAAGTAAAATTTACCATCCGTGACATTAAAGCTGGGTGGTGCCCAGCAGAAGAGACTGGTTTCCCAGCATGTTGGCTTTTTAAGGGGACAAGTTGCACAGTCACAAAATGTTTTTCTTATATTGAGTCAAAATTTGCCATGTTTCAACTTGTGGCTGTTGCCTCTTGCCCTTCCAGCACGCATTTGAAAGAAAAGTCTGGCTCTGTTTGCAGACAGCAGGTCTCCCCTTCATCTCCACACCTTTTGGATGAACATGCCCAGTTCTCTGTTTCTTGTACACCATCGCTCCAGCCTCTTGGTGGCCCTCTGGGTATAGGACCCCAGTTGTGGTTTCACAACTACAGAACAGAGAGGAACAATCACTTCTTCCTTGATCCATGCTGATGCAGCCAAGGATGCCATTGTCCTTCTGTGACACAAAGGTGCACTGCTGGCTCCTGGTCAACTTGGTGTCCACCAGGAGCTCCAGGACCTATCTGTAAAGCTGCTTTCCAGCCAGTCAGACTTCCGCCTGGACTGTGCATGGAGTTATTCTTTATCATGCTTCTCTGTTGAATTTCCTGAGGTTCATCTCAGACCATTTCCCTATCCTGCTCCCTAATGTATTGATTGCTTCCCTGTTCTAACATCCTCTGAAAACTTGTGGAGAGCACAGTTATCCCCCTCATCCAGCCCCTTAATAGATGCACTAAGCAACACTGGACACAGTAGGGATCTCTGAGGGATTCTACAGGTAGGTGGCTGCCATTTGGGCTTTGTACTCTTGATTACCACCCTTGGAGCCTGATGTTTCAGATGATTTTCCACCCAGATTCTTGTCCCTTCATATAGTCCACCTCTCACCAACTTCTTTATAAATTCCATTTCCATAACAAGGTATGGAATAATTTAGGACTTAAAATAAACACTTGGGTTATAAACAAAATATTTTTACTGACTTAAGCAATAAGTAAATACATAAATTCTGGAGGCAACTTGTGCCAAAAACTTGTTTTGTGGATTGTGAAATTGCTGACCATTTGCCCAGTGGTCTGTCCAATAACCAGCAGAAAATCAAGAACATTGTGAGATGGAATGTTCCTCATGTAGGCTAGCTGCTGGAAGGAAACTTACATAATGCCTATGTCAGACTAAGGCTTGATCTGGTAATTTAAAAAACATTAAGATCATTCAAAAGATAATGAGTCCGTAAGCTAATCGCTGGATGTCACACTATCACTAGTTATCTATCTGTAACCTGCCAAAAATACATATAAATGGTGTTTGTATTTTCTTTAGTAACCAGTTGAAGGTAAGTCCCTTCAGTGTGCGTTATGTCTTAATTCGTGGAAACATAAGATCTATTTCCATTGATTTTATTTGATTTGTACTAATTAGTTTATGTGTTCCTCTTTTAAGAGTAGCTGCTGTAATTATCTCTCCACATTAGGCTGGTAGAAAGGATGACCACAGAAATCAAGTGATACTAGGAAAGATATAAAAATTAAAAAAACATCAAAAAAGGTTCCTCATAACTAATCTCTTCCAGAATATTACAGAATATTTTTAACTCAATTGGTTGTTACTCTTGCTGATGTCTCAGTATTATATATAGAATAACTGCTTTCAGAAAAGGGACTCGTGATTTTGGATGTCAATATTTTGGGTACTCAAGCGGAGACATTTTACTGGAGGCTGGTCATCAAAAGGTGATACTTCTCACTTTCTGACAACCATTTGCACTCCCAGATTCCATGGGCATTTTGAAAACAGTGCTTACATAGACCTGCTGGCTTGTGAAGTCCTGGGTACTGAGCTCATATGCAGGTCCATTACCCTATATGGAGGTCCTGGAACAGCTTGGGAAGACCAGTGTGGCAGGCTGCATCTCTGCTTGCCCACCTGCACCTTTCTACACTCTAGTGCAGGCTACTCAGGAAGGGGGAAAGGTGTCCTCCAGCCACATCTTTACTCAACACGCAGCTGGGATGTAGCTGGAGGACTCACCTGGCATTTGGGAACACTGCAGCAGCCTCTGTTGCCCAGTGCAGACACAGCTGAACAAAACTAACCAGGGTACATCTGGAGCAGGCTAAGACACTTATGGAGAGTTAGCAATGCACTAAAAACTAAACATAAAGAGTGAAGGAGCACAAAATTAGTCCAGCAGACCTTTTCAGGCTTCAAAGGCACATCCTTACCTCACAGGTGGATTCCCTGTGTCCCCCCACCACCACCACCAAATAAAAGCAAACAACTATCTGTGCAGATACACGTTCGTTTTCTGCAGTGGGAAGGATGGGGAAATAGCAGACCCAGGACCTAAATATAACTGCTTCTACACTTAGTTACTATGTAATGCAGCTTGAGGATGGTTGCCAGAGAAACCCATTTATGCCGTTGAATAAGGTTGTGCTGTCCCTGCTTTATCCTCTCCCACATAATGAACTTTTTAAAAAGTGAAGGTTTAGCACCGAACTGAGCGGCGGGGAAGGCGCTGCATACGGAGGCTCTAAGTGTTTGGATGTCATCCGTGTACTTTTCCACCGCAGGGCACAGGGAAGTAGCTCAAGGTATCTCTGTGCAGCGCTAGAGAACAGCAGCATTGTTAGCTTGGCCTGAGCTCTTCTGTCTCAGGTGTGGGGGTGGGTGAGAAGAGCAGCTTTCACAACACTCAGCAAGACTTTTGTCCATCTCTTGAGTTCAGCAAGGGCTGAACCTTTTAACAGTTAAGAGGTGTCGGATTACTTCATGACTGCATAGCTTTTCATAGCCACAGGTTCTTCCTTGCCAAGGACTGGAAACAGACAAGCCAAGGAACCCCAAGGATGTGGAACCACAAGCACAGCTTGTGGACACCTATGGCTTTGGACTGTCCCTCCTAGAAGCTGTAACCTAGACCAAGTAGGCTGACAGTGGGCCAAGGCAGCAGTATGTGGATTAAGCAGTGGGACCCACCACGAATTACAACTCAGTAAGGGGCAGAGGGGCAATGGGCACAAGCTGGCCTATGGATGGGCAGGAGCTCTGCAGCCTGGTGGGCAGAGGACTTTGGTAGGATACAAAATCAAGAGCCTTGCAGAGCAGACATACAGGGGTTGAATAACTGTTCAGCGTCCTCTGGCATGAGAAGTAGGGTCCATGAATAATTCTGCTTTCCAGGCTAAGTTGCCTTCCTCTCTATGATGTCTTGTCCAAAGGAGTGTGTCACCAGTCAACTGAATCTTCAAATTTCCTGGGCTTAGTTTCTGCCAAAGTTGTGCTTCACACACAAAGTTATTTGACTGCTGGAACCGACACCATCTACCTCATAGCCTTGTCTGCAAGGAATGGATTTACATGATGGGCTGTGAACTGTGTAATGTCTGCTACTCTCGGTCAAGATGAAGAGCAGAAATGCAGTCCTCTGATACTTGCTCTCTGTAAAGCCCTTTAATTAGCCCTGTGAACTTTTATGAGGCTGGGGGCCTTACAGATTTTAAAAGGAAGCACACAGAGTATTTCCCTTGAGGTTTTCCCCTTTAGCTCTGGAATTAGCTCAGTCTTATTACTTATTGATTAATCAGGGCATTAGTCTTTGTGACAAAGGTTTCAGCAAAGCACTGAATGGGGAAGAAACTACACTGAAAAGCAACAAGGCTGAAAATATAACCACAGAAAATAAAAAGTATTGATCTCCTGAAATATTGTCCCTGGCTGGGGAACAGCAGAGCCCCGGGGGAAAAGAAAAAAAAAAAAAAAAAAAGAGATGGCTTCAGCTCACGGCAGAAGTGAAAATTTGAAAAGACAGGAAAAGTAAGTCACAGAGGGGAATGATGGTGAACCAGTAAGAGCACTGGGGGGAGAAAAAAAAAAAAAGAAACTGAGAAATATCACATGAACCTGAAGACAGACTGCCAAGCAGAGAGTGCAAAGTCCCCTACATAGCCTGTGTGCTGCGCTTGGAAGCTGCTCACAGCTGGGCAGGAGAACAATAATACAGTGACAATTAGATATTAAGTAGAAGGAGAATGGTATGGAAATGCCACAACCAGACTGCTAGAAATATATGAACACGAGGAACAGAGGTGAAAATAATATTTTGAGAGCTCA
>VXBZ01004683.1:166398-259144 GCA_013399135.1 Heliornis fulica | reverse complement strand
CCCCTCCCAAGTAAAACTGGCCTTGTTTCTTCTGAAAAGCATTTTCAAGGCTTTTTAAAATAGCATCAGACATCCCCCTTGCTGCTGGTCTGTTTCCTCTCATTTCTTTCCCTTTGCTTAGGATCTCCCCATGAATCCCTTTACTGACTAAATATATGGGAAGTGACCTTTGGTTTTCACACACTTTCTTTCTCACAGGACCCACATTTTAAAACCCACTGATGCTGTGCCAATCTGGGTACTTGTTTTATACACTTTTCTGCTTAAAATGTCTAAAGCAGTAAATCACTTTCTTTTTTTCTTTTAGTTCTCATTCCTCCTTCCTCCTTCACACAATGACTTCTGCGTTAAGACCCTGATACTTCGTTAGAGTTGCCAGGCACCGCTGTAGCACTGGTAATTATAATAAAGAGCAACAGACAACCCCAGAACATGTTTCAAAGTCTTCCTCTCTTCAGCAAATACCTGCATACATGTAAAAATACGACGAGAGGTATATCCTACCCAGTGTGGTTTCCTAGCTTGCAAAAATCTTGCCTTCAGCCCCTTTGTATTATTGCCTCCTGGATTACTGGTTTTTCCATTAACTGAATTTCTTTCTCCAAGGTTTCAGAAGTCAGTGGTTGATAGTACTTTTCTCATAACTTTCTGTCTCTCATCTTTGAGAGCACACAGGAGTTGTTCTCTTTCAATTTTCAAAAGGACAAAAGGTTTCCACAGGCTTGCTGCTCTACCTACACACATGGGAAACATAGAAGGGAAGAGAGATGCTGCTGAAGCACAAGATCCATTAGCAATTGTTTCCCTTGCAAGGGCACGAGAAAAACGTGATTCTCCACGCGATGCTGATCACAAATAAATTCCCAGGTCTCCCTTTGTATGACTCTCAGCTTTGCAGCTGTACTTTCTCTTGCTATTGCTATAACTAGATTTAACCACTGCCAAGTTTTAAACACGTTTTCCAGCAAGTGCCAGCAGAAGGGGTTGCTTGTAACAAGGACTCTAATTCTGTTTGCACAGTGGTGAAGTGAAACAGGAGCGAGTTGCAGCCTGCAAAGCCTCTAAGAGCAATACCTGCAGCTTTGCCCTAAGCTAAGGACTTCTGAGCTTTTGAGTCTACCAAAATTTGACCGTGACATGACAGAAGGGTCATTGCCCCAGGCTCCTCTAGAAAATAAATGGGCCACTCATCCTGTACTGCTCAAATCAAGCACGACTTTCTTCTTCTCTTTGCCAACTCAAGCCCATTGACTGGCTTTTATGGTCAGGGCGGTATTTGAGTGCATCTGTATGATCAGCTGGAAAAAGCACAGCCCTGGCCCAGGTGGGCTTGGCACTGTGCTCAGGTAGCCACATGGCACACATGGGGAGCCACATGCTCCCAGCACAGACACAGCTCACCTTCCTCCCTCCTGCCCCAGAGGAGGAGCAGCACAACCCTGGTGCTGGGTGCATAGATGCAGCTGTAGGTTTTATATCCACAAGACGTGTGTGTATGCTTTTGAGAGCATAAAGGGCCAGGAAATATAACCCTCTGCCATGGATGGGATTGCTTCAAGATTGCTTCTTCAACTGCTAATGACTGGAGTGGAGAGAATAAGAGAGAGGAGGATAACAGACTTAGCCACAGGAACAACCATGTTCCTGCAGCTCTTGGGGTTCAAACAACAGAGGTGACAGAAGAAAGTGTGGTGCCAATCACTGTTTTCAATATCCTCCCACGTAGCAACTGCTTCTATTGAGCCTGTCTATTGTGAAAGCCCTTCTTTCACTGCAAACAGAGCGGGAGCTCTCCGTGAGCCTTGGCTCCCGGCGGAGAAAAACGCTGTGCTTTGGTCAGCAGCAATGACAAGTTGATTATGTCTTTGCTTCACCACAGTGCTGCACAAGTCAGAGTCTTGGCTCTGCAGGGAGAGTGAGGGGGGCTCCCTGATTCATGAGTTGGCTTCTTGCTGTAAGAGAGACACCGTCCTTCCTCTGAACTTAACCAGCAGGTCCCTGACAGCCCCTTCAGCCCTGTTGCCTGCAGGGCTCCAGCTCTCAGGGTAGAGAAGGTGGATGAAAAAAGGTGGCTGTAAGACCATGAGGGCCATACACTCTTCTCCATCACCTCCATGCTGATGAAACCCCAACTGGCTGGTTGGAGCTGCCACATAGTTCCCAGGCAGCATCTGTTCAATTTAGCATCTCTGCCATCCAAGCTGCTGAAATGAGTCTCCACCTCCCCTAACAGGACCACACTTGAACTTTGACAAAGTTCATACCTGGATCTGAATTCTGCTACTTGAACTTACTTCTAGTTTTCAAATTAATTTTAGTTGGCTTCCAAGTAAGGGAATTTACATTCTCTAGGAAACGTGATCAGAATGACAGTAGAGAAACCTGAATTTAACTTGAAAAATATGATGACAGAGTATGAGCAATTAGCAAGGGAATCCCTGTAAAAAACAGGTTGTTAATACAGATTAAAAAAAAAAAGAATTCTTAAAAAGCAGAGCTAAGCAGGTCCAAGGAATAGGTACTGCAGAGCATTTAGGGAATTTGCCAATTTTCCATAATGCTTCTGAAAGATCTTCATTACAGAAGAAAAGAGAGAAGCAAAAGATGTGCTAAATTGTAAGGAAAAAATGAGTTTGTGGGCCAATTGCTATACATAATTTAATCTTGTGAATAAAACACTGTAACAAATATTAGCAGTAGTAAAGCTGTTGGAGTACCAGAGACTAAAGGAATGTTTGAAGGTTCCCTTGCTTCAACTAAATTCTTTGACAAATTATTTCAAAAGATGTCCACACGTGCACAGAGGAACAGCGATGAGAGCTGTGCTCTGGGATCTCTGCTCCGTTGTATTTCCCTCTGAGAAGACTGTTTGTAAAGCAAAACTGCAAAAAAACCTCATGCCACTGCAAATGGGTTTGCTTCAGCAGTTCTCATTATTGGCAGGGAAGTTGGTAATTGAAGGATCATTAAGAAGTGAAAACATGCCTTAAACTGACTTGTTCAGCAAAGAGTTCCTTTGATTGGATTTCTTTATCCGCAGACCAGCGCTCCGAGCTGCAATATGCTGCATACATGCAAAGTCCTTCCTGCTCTCTGTTGGGACTTAGTGAGCAAAAGAGCTTCTTGACAGATTGAATTTAATGAACTGCCATGGAATGACCTAATCACAGGATTAAAACAGATCCCTCCGTGGCCAAGACAACCTGTGTGCACCTGCCGAAGCGATGACGGCTTGGTGGAGACAGTGCGGAAAATAGGATTCCCAGGGCTTCAGAGGAATGAAATGCTGCAAATAGCTGTCTTAGGGATTTAAAGGGAGGGCTTTAAGAGCTACCTTTCAAACTTAATGGTAGATCCAAACAAAATCCCCTAAAAGAGAGAAGGTGGAAATTTGCACCTGTCTTTATTTAAAACCCAGCTTTCCAGCGACTCGCTTTTCCCTTGACAGGAAGCGTGCCTTGAACATGAAATAAATTCTGGGTGTTGAGGCTTCACCATAGCTTTTTTTGTTTTCACCCTGCCCTTCATCAGCTTCATAGCCAGGAGACATCTGTGACCTCCTCACCCCATTTACCTCTCTGTATGAGGGTCAGCAGGGCAAATCCTTGGCCAGGCCAGCTTGGGATGCCGTGGTATCACAGGGAGCACAGCAGGGCACACAGCTCGAATCCAGCTGGTGGCTTGCCTCTCCTCTCCTAGGTGCTGGGCAACCTTCAATGCTAACACGTTCAGAGACCTTTACATGAGTGGCATAACTACTCTGACCACTAAAGGTCTTTGGATAAACAGCATGGTGTTGTTTGGCTGCCACATTATGGCTGTAGTGGGATTTCAGGAGCCCCTGGTGCTGTATGGCAGATACCTCGGGTGCAGGAGAACACGTGAAGAGGGAAGTCTGCTCTCTGTAGACCTGCACATCGGCAATGTGAGCTCAAATCTTTCCTATCCTAGGTGCAGGTAATTATGCCCTCCCACTGCTTTAAACAAAAATACATTCTTCTCTTTCAAACAGTCAGATTTTGATAACTTTTTTCTGCCCACCTTAGCTCATATCAATTAGGCTTTACGTAACAGTGGTATTTTGAGAAGTGACACCTACTCCGCAGAAGAGTTATTAACAAAGGCCAACTTAAAGGGAAAAAGTGAACATGAAATGTTATCTTCTGGCTAGGGATGATATTTTCACAAATGAAAACCAGAAGGAAAAACTGACCTGGAGGGAGAATTTAGCATAGAAGAATCCTCAGTAGTAAACAGGGTTTGGTCTCAGAACAATTCCTGGCCTTAATTCTGTTTCCGTTTTCACTGTACTACAGAAGAGGGCAGTATACACTCAGCATATTGCGTGCAGCGATAAGAACGCCTCTGTGGTCACATCAACAGCGTTGCAACTTAAATTTGCTTCTCTGTTAATACACTAAGGAATAATTTATTCGAGAGTAGAGCCAGCCTGTTAAATCTCCGGTGGTTCACGTTCTGGAGGATTTTCTATTCAGAGTCTTTTAGAAACACAGAACAGGGAGTCCTCTTTCACTCTACCTATTCTGTCTGTGTCGTTTGTGAACCCAGTGTATACTCCCCACACTGGGTGTAGACACGAGAAATGCCAACAAGAAAAACCATGGTCAGAGCTCAGCAACAAATGAGGTACACAGCTGCAGCAACGTCCTTTTACTTACTCCTGTGGTGATAGGAAAGCTGTATCACAGGAACAGCCCGGTTCTCTGAGACCTGCATCTGCTAATTTTCCTTAGGTTGAACACCCATCCAGATACAGGTGTGGATGGAGCAGCTGGAGGACTCCTGATGAAAGAGTTTTAGATGCTGTTTCTAGATTTTAAAAGTCTCTAAGTTCTTATTCAGACATAAACTTGACAGAATCCTATGGACAAGGAGGAATAGAGGTAGGTATCACTCCAGCTTGGTGTTTAAAAATGCATCCATGCGTTGATAAGATGAGGTGTAATGGGTTTAAACTGAAGGAGGGAAGACTTAGACAAGATATTAAGAAGAAACTCTTCCCCATGAGGGCAGTGAGGCCCTGGCACAGGCTGCCCAGAGAAGTTGTGGCTGCCTCCCTCCCTGGCAGTGTCTAAGTACAGGGCAGGGGCTTGCATTTAGATGGTCTCTGAGGTCCCTTCCAGCCCAAACCAGTCTGTGGTTCTTTAAAGGTGCGTGTTCTTTGTGAGGTCAAACTGAGCAGACATCACAGAGCTGTAACACTTTCCAGCCATAGTGTGATTTGTGGCCACAGCAGCAGCATGATCACTGCACCTCGCTTCTCTGGAGAAACAAGTGCAGGAAAGTTTTCAGGCAGAGGTGATATTCTTAATTAATCTAACTGATACTATTAGATAAACAAACAAGCTCTCAAGGATATAATCTTTCCTGAGGAGTTAAGTTTGCAGAACAATTTGTGTTCCTTCCTTTCCATAGCACTCTTTCCCTTACATAATAGATCGGATTTCCTTACATAATAGTAACTTTATCAAATCTCCTTTTATTGCTGATATATTTTTTTTCTTAATGGTTTGCCTCTCTCAAAAGACAAATTTCTCCGTGAACCATGATGGGAAACGTCAGACAGCTTGTGGAGGTTGTGTGTGCAAAAGGGAAGAAAAAATTTCCTCCAAAAGCTGGAAGGAAAGGGATGAAATTACTATATATACTGTCACAGGCTTAGAGTTATAATTTGACATTTAGAATGTGCTCAGTGAGAAACTTGTATAAAATCAACTTTGAAAATCTAACAGGATACTGCAGGGTCTGTAGGTGGTTACACGCTAATAGAGAATTTCAAAGAAGTGTTTAGCAGGGATAGTGCTCTAATAAAAAGAGTCTATAAAAAGAAGTTTCTGTGAAAATCTTCAGGATTTAACAGCAGAAGGGGGGATGAAGGAGGGAGAGGCAGGGAAACAGGGAGAGGGAAGATGTGACTTAAGCAATGTCTGCTGAAAACCGCGTGTTTTACAATCTTGCGTAGGTGGACTCTAAACATTTTAATGATGCAAATGTCAGACTTGGATTTCAAGTGCCCTGAAGTATGAAATGTTCAGATGAAGGGCTGGAGTTTCTGCCCATCTGTAGCAGAGTTGCACTGCTATTTATAGGCTTGCTTTTCTTAAATATCTAAAATGCTTTCTTTGCTTCTCATAAACAGGCATGCCTTTGGCTGAATGTAACTGAGTCATCTGAATACACTGCAGCTCTCCTCAAATTAACAGGAAACTGATACCCTACATGTTCCCTGCTAAAGAACCCAGGTAGGCAGATAACCTTCCAGCACTGCCTTTCTAAAAAGTACAGCAGCTCCTGGACAAAAGGGGATGTTGTAGGTCTTGGACGTGGAGATTTTATGCTGATCCCAGTGTTGGGTTTGAAATCTTCCCAAGGCTCTGCCAACGTTCTCCTCCTCCACTTTTCAGACTCCACTGACTTCCCCCTGTATTTGTCAGGGAGGATCACCACTGGGCTTGCTGGGTAGAGCCATATTCAGAGAAGGCAGTTTGCAATCTGCCCACACAGTTAACCTGAACACGTCCTAGAAAACATGCTAGTTGAGGGCATTGTGTACATTTACTTTATCAGCTGTTTTTCATGGATGTCACTCGAGCAGTCGCGGCATAAAATCTGTAGTTTGAAATCCCTGTCAGAGCTGACTAGTGTCTGTGAACAGGGAAACGTGACCACCAGCCAAGCTCAGCGTTGAATACCGCAGACAGATATATCCACCTGACATTACAGTAATTACAGTACGGCCACGATAATTGTCTGGACTAGCTGGAATTGCATATTAGCCTCGTTTTCTTGACAAATAGGGGACGCAGTTATTCAGAATGAAGATAAGCACTGTGTTCATTACATCTGTCATCCCAGGAATCCTTTCAGGATGTCTAAGAGTAAGTTACGTATTAGCACTGAGACTAACGTGTTTAGACACGAGAAAGTGCTGATGAAAAGCAAACAAGAAACACAGGGGCAAACCTCTTCCCTGCTCCTTCATGCCACTTTCTTTGTGAGATACAGACTGTTGCCAGGAGGCAGCTGAGGCTTACATGGCCTTCCTCATTTCTGCATCACTTTTTCACACATCCCACTTTTCCTAGGGTCTGGGAGAGGCACCACTGGCTTTGTCCCTCTCAGAGTGACCTGGAAACATCACTTGTCTCAATGACATAGAAGATATCTAATGTTAGCCTTTCTCAGTAGCATCTCTGCCAATTTGGGGTTAAGCAGCTTCTGTCCCCTGTGCATGTGTCCCATTCACATGGGCCAGTGGCCCTCTGGGAAACCTCACTGTGCCATGCACAGTCTCCAAAGCATCACTCTTGAGCCAAGACTGCAGCAAACTGCCTCTCCAACCTCTTGCCTCCTGTGATTCCCTGCTTGCACTTGGCAGAGCAGCAAAGCCCTTGGGAATGTTTTAGATTTTCCCCAGCGTGATGCAGCATGAGGGCCAGATCCCTCAGAGTCCTGCCAGACACTGGCCACATTAACCTCAGCTAGAGAAAAATCAGTCAACGTTTTCCTCACCAAATGCCCGCTGTGCGTGCCAGTAATTTGAATGAATGTAAATACAAGTGCCTTAATTTCTCCAGGAAGAACTTGCAGAGCCCAGCAAGTTCAGAGCCCAACCCTTCAGGAAAATGAAGCACATCCAGTTCTTTGCAACTAGATTTCTCACAAAGGATTAAAACTGGAGTGCAGTGATGGCAGAGGGGACATCTTTCTAGCAAGTTAATTGAAAAAGGTTACCCCATGACTTGGGTGACCACTGACCCCTAACCAGCAGATCCGGTTACAGATGCCAAGTACCACAGTGCTCCTTCCCACTGCTCTCTGCATCATGGTGGGTAACATCAAGGATCAAAGCCTGGTTGCACGGGCATATATATAAAACCACATCCAGACCTCAATGTACTTAAAAATCTCAGTGAACATGAAGAGAGGACTGACTGGGAAAGGGGCGATGCTGCTGGAAGAGTCCCTTCCGATGCGATGTCGCACACACAGCACGAGGTGGTGCAAGAGTATCTGGGAGGCTACAGGCGAGTGTACGGCACAAGGTGACACTACAAATAAAAGTAAGACAAGCATGAGGAAAAAGCAACTTGCTTATAGGTAATGTGAGCTTAGAAAATGCTCCTAGGTTTCCTACACGATACTCTGTGAGTTGCGAGCTCCGCTTCACTGCAGCAGGTGTGCCGTCAGATTGCAGGGGTGTAGGATCCCGGGGTTTTTCATATGTCAAACTTGATCAAAAATGTAAAACCAGAA
Organism: Heliornis fulica; assembly: GCA_013399135.1. Lineage (NCBI taxonomy): Eukaryota > Metazoa > Chordata > Aves > Gruiformes > Heliornithidae > Heliornis > Heliornis fulica. Next base: position 250,867 of record VXBZ01004683.1, on the reverse strand, counting down.
TGAATGCAAGCTCTAGGAGATGGTCACAGAAGCAACCAACCGAGGAAACGTGCATGTTCTTCACCACATTAGACCTTGCTCACTAGAGGGCACCAACACCTCAGCCTAGTGACAACCTGCCGGGACCAGCAAAAGTCAAGAGTTCCTGGAAAAGCTGCCTCTGTTCACAGCTGGGAATAAGTACACAGCGAAAAAAAAATGGTAAATAACAACAGTAAGCAAGGTTGCTTCTGGTGAAAAGGAAAAAAGAAACCAGTTCAGGTCAAAGATTACGTTTCCACACTTGTGCTCAACAAGAAAACTGGAGAGCTTCCCAACTTCAACTGCAAACAACCAACCCTGGCAAAATTAATGGAAGAATATAAGATAAACTTTATAATATTTTTTCAAAAGGCACATTTATTTAATTAAGTATACACAGTTTGATATATCGGAAAAAGTGATTTCAGTACTGAGTGATTAACTAATGGAACACTGCTGGTCTTCAGGGTGCTTCAGAGATGAATGAATGCAGCTCAGACCTTCACCCTGAACCTGGAAGGATACTGCAGGTGAGTGTTTCTCAAACTTATGAAATTTGCTTCTGTTAATGTCTAGAAAAAAAGCCATGTTTGCTTTCCTTATCAATGCTGGGCAAGTCCACCCCGCACTTCCATGCCCACAGCAGAGGTGTTGCACACCATGGTATGACAAACAGCTTTCTAGCTCGTACAGGTAACCTGGTACCTGCTGGTTTGACATTTAGCACCCATGGAATACATGGTATGGGAGCCTCCAGGGTATCCCCTACCTGGCACACTGCTGTGTTGTACCCCAAGCCAGCTTGACCAGTCAACTCAGGACTTGTTGCTGGTGCAGCCTCTTGGCACTCTTCTTGATTTTGAGCCCTAAAAAGTCAACAATACTCTAAACCACAGCTGAAAACAGAGTGCTTAAGAACAGACTCTCCTGAAGCCAGCAAGATAACAAGGCCATTTAATCATCCAAAACTATGTAGCCTCAGCTTTGCTCCCTCAAGGACATAAACATCTCTTTTTAACCAGACTTGGCAGCAGTGGTCTTCCTCCTGGATTTTGGCTTTTTAAAACATTCATAGAAAAGCCAATCCTTGCATGACCTGACTGAAGGGGCTGGTGCCTGTGAGGGACCAAACAAACTGGTACTCAAAGCACTGGCTGGCACATGGGGAAACCAGCATCGTGCAGGCTCAGAACTTGAACATGTGCCTGGGGTGGTGTATCTGAGTACCCTTTACACTGCAGTGAACTCTTTTTTGTCTAAAAGGTACTTCTGGGAGAGAGGAATCCATCTATGCCCACATATCCTGACAGTAAAAGGAAACAGAAAGAAAAAAGCATGAAAAGTCTAGAAAAAACCCCACACAGCTGAGGGGACACCTGAAAACAGGCTTTCAACATGTAAAGTGAGACAGGGCTGTGCTTGTTCTGCAAGTCTTGGCAAGGCTGGGGTGTGAGATCTACTCAGAGTACACCTACATCATCAGGTCCAAGTGGATGTGAGAAAAACCCAGACTTCCTCAATGGAAGCCCAAGCATAAGAAACAAAAAACTGACCCCAAACCCCAACTAGATGCTTATGAGATCAGTTGGCATTTTGTGAGTACCGGTGGTAGGCCATATGCCTCTAGATGAGCATCCCACTGCCTAAGCCTCTGCATGTTTAGTGAGTCTGGGGGAGTCATCTCCAAAGCATCAATACCAAGGGGTACAGGGGCACTAACAGTCTACCAGGGGCATGCTCAGATCCAGCATCCCATGACACTTATATTAATCTCCTCACACCTGCCCCTCGCCAAGTGTGAGGCCTCAGCGTGGAACTGGGATCTGGCAGTGGAGGTTGTGCTTCGGGGAAGAGATAGGTGAGGTGGAGTGGGTCCAGAGCTGAGAAAAAGGAATGGCAAAATTCTGGCAAATACAACCTGTGAGGAGTAACTGAGGTGCTGTGGGCTTAGCCTTGAATAACAAACACCAAGGTGCACTGAAAATAGGCCCAGAAACTCTCCATGAAACATGTAGAAGAGCATCTCAATTCAGAGGGATGCAGTAGTAGATCTCCTGAAGCACCTTTCCAGGGTAATTTTGTGTAATTATTTGGTTTAGAAATCAGTCTAGAATCACGGGGGTAGTGAGCAAAGAATGTCTAGTATCTTCACCTGTTTTTGACAGCTGATGAAACCGGAAGCAAGGACCTAATCCCTTGACTCTGAGGTATTGCAGTTTTTCCTTCAGAGGGAAATTTGTCACAAAAAAACCCCAAACTGCCCAAAATGAAACAGAGACATGTAATGTTTTTGCTTGAGTACCAGTAAACACATGTGAGTTACCGTGTCCCTTGGGATTTCTCAGTGTGTAGGATGCAATTTCCTGCTCCCTCCTCCAATCCCACTCCTCTTTCATCCACCTACAGCCCCAGGTCTGCTTCCACAGATCAAATCCAGGCTCTAGCAGCAGGATACTTCAGCAAGTGACCTGAATAAATAGGCCAAGGCAAGACCAAAGGCCTGGGGTAAGAGTAATGGTCAGCCTAATCTTTAGCTTTCCTTTTCACCCTTAAAAGGCATTAGCAAAACCAACTTGAGCATCAACGCATAGGCTGGCCTACAGGTTACCAGGATCTTCTCCGTAATAGTCCTATTGCAGTGATAGCTGAATCACGCCAGGATGTTAAAAAGAAAGAATTTAGTAGGTAAACTTTAGGAAGGGGGGAGAAGACATCTCACTAAAGTGAAGAAGTCAAGAATCTATACTCCAGTGTGAGAAGAAAGCCCAGACCACAAAGGGAACAACTGCTCCACTTGGCCACAGTGGTCAGGAGAAAGCTCAAGCAGCAATGCCTAGAAGGGAGGAAAACAAAGCAAATCCAGGGAAAATGGGCACGTTGTGGGTACACAATGCCAAAGCACCAAGTCACTCCCTTTCTCTGTATGCCTATTTGTTTCTATTGTGCAGATCTGTTTTTGCTTTGCTTGATAATTCTCCATGCTGACCTTCTAAGGACAGACACATTAGGGAATTTCAGATGGTGCTGTAATGTCTTGGCCATTGAAAACTCTTCCTTATTTTGTCTGAAATGTTCTGTGGGTGCTTTCTTTAGCAGCCTTACTGGCTCTATTACAGATTGTTATTTAATTTATATTCAGCGTATGAGCTGGCTGGCAGGAACCATCAGGTAGTTTTATGGGGAGAAAGCTTTTTTTAATTATTATTCTTTACAGTCACTAATTTGATAACAGTAACTACTTTATCAATGAGCTGCTCTATTCCTAGTTATCCTAAATTTCTTCTTTTCTTACTCTTATTATTCATATTGTCATGGTGGGCAATATGTAACTAGGGAGAGAGGATAGAGGCTGAAAAAAGAGGTGACATTTTTCTCGTGCCTAAACACATGGTCAGCTACTGAAAAAAGGACAATTAAAAGTCCAATAGCCTTCCAGAAATGTTGCAGAGTCCTCCAAAGGGTCCCTGTGATACTGGTAAGAGACTTGAGGGAACGTGCGTGAACCCAACTCCAAGGGTGTGCAGCCACCAGAGTGACACCAAAGCTCCTGGTTCTGCCCTAACAGAATCACAGAATCACAGAATGTTAGGAGTTTTAAGGGACCTTGAAGGATCACCTAGTCCTCCTTTGACCTAAAAGGCTGTGTAGCACATAAATCAAGGTCACCATGACTAGCCTGGGCACTTGACACTGGACATTAAGTCTGCATGTGAGCACAAAGCCATAGACTCCAGTGGTCAGTTCAGCCTCCCTTGCCTATCAAAATGGCAGTTTTGAGAGCACACGAAGGGGACAAAGAAGCATCTCAAGTGCACCCTAATCCAGTGGGAACAATATGCATTAGCCATGACTTCTACCTCTTAGGATGCTTCCATTCCAGTTAAATGAGTGCACTGCTTCAGCATAAAACTCTGGTCCAGCTACTCACAGAGGAAACTGTTTTGCGTCAAGCAGATGCCCGCCAGCCCTTCCTGTGCTTCTCCTGTTCTCTGCTATGGCATGCCAAAGCTTTCTCCAGGGGTCTCTGCCCTCCGAGGGGCTCTGTAGCCTGCTGCACTGGAGCTGCCTGCAGCTGTCTGCTCTTCACACCGTAATACCTTCACTAAAGCAGCCTCATCACCGGCACTGCTTTTCCGAACTCTTTGGGACTGCTCTTCCACATGCACCACATTTGGGTCTTAAAAGCGTCTGCTTGAGACCAGGCCGTCCTCCTTGAAAGGCAGCCAGACTCCATACTGCTCTTGCCTGCTTATTCAGGCATATCAAACGTCTGCTTATTCTCCACCCAGGCCTCATTTTTATTTTCTCTTCCGTTTTAAAACTTTGTGAAACTTAAAAATAGCTCCCCGCAAGTTCAGAGAAAAACCCCAAAACAAACACAAAAAATAATAATAATGCAGCAACAAATCAGATAAGATGAAAACAGAAAGGGAAAGGGGGCAGGGCATGCCACAAATTATATCACTGTCAGCATGGAAATGCTTAAAGAATGCATATTGAGAAACAACAGGAATTAAGAGGCCACAGCTGTGTGATGAGAATTGATAAGAAACTGCCATCCTTTAATCAGGCATCCTAGGAGACCTGCTCCAAAGTCCCCTTTTCCCCCGATCCTCCCTAATCTCCAAACAAACAGTACCTGAAAAAAAAATAATAAAAAATCATCATAATAAGAAATGCAGACCTAATTTACTCCTGTTGTTCTGTATTAAACCAGGGATGAGCTGAATCAATGAGCAAATAAAATACACATGGGCAAAGCTTCTGAGACCATCAAGGGGGAAAGGGGAAAGAAAAGAAAAAGGGAGGGGGTTGGGGGTGGTAAATAACAGTATTAACTCCGTGCTTGTTACTAGTCCATCAACAAACATACTTTAGGGATTTTCTTGTTAAGCCAGGGGGATATATAGTGGTGGTAGACGATTTCAACCTTTCATGTTTATTTAAAGCTGTCCACACACTTTGACTAGAATGCATACAACAAAACCCACTCCACAGCCACCTTTCATGTTGCAGAAGTCACAGGCAAATGTCCCTTTTAGCACCAGCCATTTGCTTACTTGATTTCTTTTTAGACTTTTTTTCTTTTTATTTTTTGGCTGCTGTGCAAACTTCTCACATAAAAACCAGCAAAAAGCACTTTCACTCCTGCTGGGTTTTAAACCTACTGTTTGCTTATCTATCTATCTATCTATCTATCTATCTATCTATCTATCTATCTATCTATCTCCCTATCACACACATTGCACTGAGTACCCAAGAAATTTCCAGACCAGCCCAACTGCAAATATATATCTCAGCTCTACAGCCTGTTCTTTCCATTATACCTTGGTCTGATCTCTTCTGAATTGTCTGTAATGCTGCCAACTTCAACCGTGAGTTGGGAAATAGTTCGTGGCCTAATTAAAACCCTGGCTTCTGGGCTCTTGGGACTGTGTGCTATTTAGTTTTCCTGTAGAGAAAGGATGCCTGCACAGCTATAGGGAAAAGCTTGAAAGTGCCTCCTGAATGCAACCAAGAGGCTGGAAAGCCAAAATGTAAGTAAAAAGAACCTCAAATTCTTTGTAATATTTAAAATAAGAGCAAGGTCACTGAAGACTTGTGAATCGCCAGGGTTGGTAGGAACAAGTTTGCATAACGCCCCAGAGGCTTAATGTGTTGGTTGAAAGCAAACAATTAACAATAAGAAACGATAATAAAACCTAAAAGCAATAGGAGAGAAATATTTGGCAAAGAACCGAATTTGTAAACATGCTAATGCTCTTTGAATTTTGCATTTTTAAATAAAACTGTGTTAATTGGTCTGAATCCTATAGGAAAAATGAAGCTCTGAAAAGACTTTAATCTAGAGGAAAGCTCTTGAGTAAAGGACTCCCAAGCAGAGGCTGATTTTCAGAGGGAAACGGTTCTGTCTGTGGCAGCGGCAAAGTGCATTACACTGGGAAACTGAACGGTTATAGCTGGGTGTCTCCATGCAGACTCTGGTACCAGTGTTAGCTACTCATCACAAACAAACAAACAAATAAACAAACAATCAAGCATACCTATATCTCCTGGTGAAAGTTAACTTCCTGCCCCTAACACACAAGCTGTGCTGAGGTTGTGAAGGCAAATATTTATCATTTGATAAAGGGTTGTGATCTGCTGACCTCGGAATTATTCTTGATGGCAAGTAAAGCAGAATTCTTAATGGCTGTTGTTTCAAGCAGGGAGCCAAACAGGTCAAAAGTTTCCTGTATAATTTATGCCAGCCTGCTTTGGGGCTTATTTTATTTTTATCTTCACCAGACAGCTGTCCTCTGGTGGTGGGTAGGAACTATGGGTCATTTTGCAGGATCTACTCATCTGCCACGACTTCAGATGTCCACATGCTGAGTGTCTGGGATGGTCGTGGGGAAGGGTGGTGAAAGGGATGCCCTGAAGTTTGCTCACATTGTGGATGGGACAAGGGGAGAAAGCAAGCAGAAGATCAGAGCTGTGTATAAATATGCAACCAGACAAGCAAGAGCAATGCTATTTGTTTGCTCTCAACCTGTGTCCATTACAGCTTTATCACCTCCATCTCCCAATGAAAGTATTTCTCCCAACAAAGAGATTTAATTTAGCCCTAAGTTCAGCAGTCACAATTTTTCCAGATACTCCACAATGAAGTGTTTACTAGTCATTGGTTCTTTTTCATTCTTTTCTCACTTACACAGCAGAAAATGTTTGAGAACTAGGAATATTTCCCCCTTAGGCTACAAATCCCTAGTTTGTTGGATTGCATACCTGTGCTTTTAAATCAGCTGCCCTAGTCTGGTACTGCAGTCTTTTCCTCAATAGGTTGCCATTAATTTAGCAGCCACTACTGTACAAGTAACTTTAATTATTCATTTGTCTGACCAATGTTTTGGGTGTCTCCCTTCAACAGGTATTTCACATTCAAAGTTCAAACCAGACAACCAACTTCTTGGTAAATGAAAGGGGTGTGGGTGTGGGTACTCTGCTCTTAGAGCAGGAGTGTGTCATGATTTAGCACATGTGCCCCATGTGTGTCCTACCAGATGTGCAAAAGAGATCAAATTTTTTAAAAGCTAAAAAAGAGAAAGGGTACAAGAGACTAGTCTCAAATAAGGACAGCTGTTCTACTGCTTTCAGGAGGTCGTTCTCCTCATTACTCACATGTACAGCACGCACAGAAACGTTTCTCAACCTCAGAAGTTTCATGTATTCATTCTAGGAATGCAGTCGTCATCTTTCTGGGTACACAGTTCCAGATTTCCAGGAAGAAAACCAATAGGAAATGAAACAAGTGATCATATCTCAACATGTGTGTGAATAACCACTCGAGAACTGCTGGAATAAACAACAACAAGGATGGCAAAACTCTTCAATGCCTGCTGAAAGATGATCAACGGGTTAGTAGAAATCGGGCTCAAGCAGCAAAGAGCTGAGCACTTGTCCTTCATCGGGTAAAGGTTGCTCATAATTAATCTCAGACATATAAGTGGACCCAGAAAAGTCAATGTTATTTCTAAGATAAAATTTGTCCACCTCTTCACTTCTCTCCTTTACATGGTGCACTGTGTCCAAACAGCATCTAATGATTTAACCACAAATAGCTGCAAAACAAAAAATAAGCTCAGATCCTCGCGCTTGCTCACACTAGATATAACGGTGCCAAGATGTTTTTCTGAAGTGACTAATACTTTGAAGAACCTGTGGTTTCTAGTTTTTGTTAACCTGAGCTGACTCTCACCTGTCTCCTCCCCAAACTTTGTAGTGTCCGTCCCTGGCTCCCTTAGAAGCTCCCACCTCCCAGCACCTGGGGGTTATCATTGTTCGCTGGTCTCAAGCTCTGCTCCTTCTTCTCAATACATACAGGCTGCTGATGAGGCTCCTTAAAACTTGCAGTGTCATGAAGGACTAGAATACAGGTAAAGATAATGGGGAATGAATCTGGGCATTTTTTCTGGACACCAAGAGTAATAGAGAAGGACTTTGAGAAGACAGATGTGAGGAGGCACGCAAAGGGTGTATCCCAGGCCAACAGCTTTCTCTGCTGAGGAAATACTGCCTGCACCAAAGGACTTTGTCAATCTGGTATCTAAGCTGTCAGTGCCTGGGATGGGTGCTTTCTCCTACCCATGTCTTTCTCAGCAGCAGGAGCTATTAGCGGTGTTGCAACCACAACAGGGATGCCCAGCTGCAGCTCAGCAAACACAATCCTGTGCAAACACTCCATCCAAGCCGAGTTTCTGCTTGGGACTCGAAGGTTTTAATTCACATCGAGATTCAAAATGTGGATAAAATGAACAAATGAAAGCAATGGGATGGGATGTGAAAGATATCTATTGAAAGCAAGCATTTAATCCCTCAGCATCTGCCACTAATGTTAATTATGTGTTCCCTTAGCTCCTCTTCTTGAGTTTTGTTTATTAGAAAACAGTGCTGCACTCCAGGCTGCCTGGTTGCCTCTCCACAGTTTGGTCTTAGGGAAGAAATTTTTGCCTGCTTGAGCAAAGACTTTCCCTTGTTCTGAGGCCAGGAGATCTTCACCCATGGCAAAGAAACAGCAAAACAAACAGGACTAAGAGCAGACTGCTTAGCTTAGGACATGTTTCAGGCAGTTTACCTACCCCAGGGCCCCACTGTATATTGGGAAGGGGATAAATTCTTCCCACTAACTGTGATCACAGGGAAGGAGGAGGTGAACCAGAGTAAGAGAACACTGAGCTGTTCGGCAGCTGCTGCAGGGGCTGGTTTTATGTCCACTCAGCCAGGGGCTGTTGCTGGAGTCCACAGCCCAGGCTTCTGCTGGCAAAACACCAATACTTATACACCCTCCCTCTCGTGAACATGTTGCATCTTGATTGCAAAATCCTCTGTGAGGGACCCCTCTGTATTGATCAAATTAAAGCTGCACTTAAGGAACAGTATGCTGCCAGTTGTCACAGGTCCTGACACCTGCCTGAGGCTGCTGCCCTGCATTTACTCGTCTGCCATCTGGTGCCATCGATAAGAGAAGGCTCACATCTTAAGGAGGATGCTTCACAGCTTCCCAACTCCACCACGGCCTATGCAAGTTACTAACCACCCGTGATATTTCTGACATATCCATGTTGTCTCTGTCTACGCCAAAGGGCCCTGAGCCTGTTACGCTCCTTGGTCAACTGGTCACACAGGTAGCTCCTCTTTGCTTCCAAGATGTGACAAGCACTAATTAATTTTAAGTCACAGCTTTTTCTGGATGAAGTTGCTTGTGCAACTTGCTGATCATCCAGAAAACTTGCTTTTTGATAGCAAGTTGCTTGTGCAACTTGCTATCAAAAAACAAGGCTCTTAGCCCAAAGAGGGCTAGCAGCTAGGATTTGAGTTTGATGCCTTCAATGGATGTAAAGTAAGAAGTCTGCTGGATCCCTTTCTGTTTTGGGGAGTAAGTCTGATTGCTGGAGTCTTGAGCACGCTGCTTATTAACCGTGGTGTTGTTAAGCCTGAAACAGGCACTAGAAATAGCACCTGAGCTGCCCTTTGCAAAAGATCATTGTTTGCAGCCTCATTGCACGGACCCATGTTGGCTCCAGTCAGCTCTCATGCAATTTAAAAGGATCAGGGAATGAGCAGAGAAGGGACCTTGAATTTATGGCTGCTTCCCAGAACTTTCCTAGTTACCTGTCAGGGGCTGTTGGTCCTCTGCATCGCTACTCCGTCCCTCTCCTTGGGTCGAGCGCCTCCACCGCAGGGCTTGTACATGTACCCACTCTGAGAGGGCAGCTCGGCTGCTGTGGAAAGCGCCCTGAGCAATGCTCCAGGACCCTGACATGCCCTCCCAATTCCCCCCTCCACCCAGATCTTTTGTTGGCTTCGGACGGGCAGTCGCGCTTGCTGCGTGACTTTCTACATGCCGGGGGATACTTCAGATGACATGATGGACATTCCCCCTTTGAACCCAGCCCAAGCCCGTGCCAGAAAGGCCCATGATAGATTCCCCATGCCATCCTGCAAAACAGGCTGAAATATAGCACCTTCTAACCAAAGCCCAGGGTAAACAATACAGCCTGTACTCCGGTTCATAAACAGTCCTCATTATTACAAAGGCATTTCAAACGCGGCGTGCTATGGCTTGACCTTAAAAGCTATAGACAATCTAGTGGAGCACAGACGGTTTCATAAAGTACAATCACTTCCTGCAATTCTTGGGGCAGTGCAGCCGGAGCCGTGCAGATCCTGTTTTCCCTGCATTGTTTCCTGCATGTGAATATCATCAGTCTAGCGGTGCTCGTAACCATGGCACTCGTTAAACAGGAGAGGGGAGAATTCTGATAAAGCCATCCAGGACTCCAAGGATTTGCACGGGGCCAGCAACCTCGGCTGGGCAAGGCGGAGGTGCCAGACGTCGCTTCAAAAGATCAAACAAGCAGCACACAGAAGGAAAGAAGCACTTTCAGAATAGCTACTGGGTAAAAGTACCATCAGACCCAAGTTTAGGCCAGTAAAGGTGGTGAGAGCACAGCGAGCCCCCCACTCCTCAGTGGGCATGCTGCTCGTCTTTTGGGAAAAAAACTTTGCCTGTGGGTCCACATGTTCAGAGTCCAGAGGTGCTGGGCTCACTGCAGCACCTGTGCAGCCCAAGATTGAGCCTGCAGGAGGTGCAGGGGTCAGGGAGGATTACTTCTCTCTTGCTGATGCTCTCTGTCTTGCTCTCCTCCTCATTTCCTTGCAGATCAGAAAAGAAAAAGACACTGGGCAGAGATACTGGCTCAGTCTGACAACATAACCTTTGCAGTATGACCCGTTCGTGCTCTGGATGAGATTACCATTGACTTTCTGATTATACTATATATATATATATACACGAACACACATATATATGATATATGTTATATTATATACATTGCATATAATACATAATACATAATACATAATTCTTGTGTTATATTATGTATCAGTATTATAGATAGTCAACATGAGGCCTACAAGAAAGATGGGGAGAGGCTGTTCAGTAGGGCCTGTTGTGACAGGACAAGGGGTAACGGTTTCAAAATAGGGGGAGGGAGATTTAGATTGGATATTAGAAAAAAGATCTTTACTGTAAGAGTGGTGGAGCACTGGAACAGGTTGCCCAGGGAGGTGGTGGATGCACTATCCCTGGAGAAGTTCAAGGCCAGGTTGGATGAGGCCCTGAGCCACCTGATCTAGTTGGGGGTGTCCCTGCTTCTGCAGGGGGGGTGGGCCAGATGGCCTCTGGGAATCCCTTCCAACTCTAATCATTCTATGATTCTAACATGCTAACAATGAGACCTGGGGGCATTAGGTTTCCAAACACCACAAAGATGGTACATGCCCAGTGGTTTTCAGGACTGCCAAATCTTCTGAGCATTAAATTTTGATAGAGAAGTCCATGTAAGCAGATGCATGCCATTATACACTTAAAGAGCAAAAAAACCCAAACTGTAATGGGTTAATCATCCCACATCTGGACATCATCAGATGCCCCAGTTCTTTGCAGTCTCTACAAGATTTTGGTACTAAAACATCAGTAATACCCTATTTAACACTAGAAGGTACCTTGGTCAAGAAGACCATGGAGGTGTTATCACCCTTTAAAAGGTTTAGTTTGCAGACTTCCACAATTCATAATGAAGCAAATAGCACCAAGCCTGACCTTGGTGTACAAGGCAGCATCTGCAGAGTGTGGACCAGGCAGAGGTTACTACAAATCTCAAGGCAAGTAAAAACATAGTCACGGGGAAATTCTACATGAGCAATTGTTTGAATAGGGCTGGGCACAGCTCAATATGGTCTTAGAATAGTATAGAAAAATTGTGTTTCCAAGAAAGAGGGTGTTTGTCTAGGGTAGGAGTGGATACTTTAGTCACGGTGCTGTTGGCAAGGCAGGAATTGAACACAACCTTTAAAACATATGGAAAGTGAGATGGTCACAAAATGGTTGTTGTTTGTGAAAAGAGTAAACAAAACACAAAACTAACACCAAGTTCTGGGAAATAAACTTCAACAGCATTGTAAAAATAGCAAGTGAGGTCTTGCAGAAAGAAATTCTGGAGGAAAGAAGTACAGAAAAGTTACTACGGGAGCCAATATTTGAACAGTCACAAAGCAGTCTGAGTCACAAAGCAGAAAAAGAAGTATAGTTGAAGAGGAATTGGACAACACCAGGATGTTGTGGAAGATCTCAATGTCAGTGAAGTTAATGTAGAAGTGGAAGCACAGGCTTGCACTAATGAATGAACATGGAGGAATAGCATGAGCATGTGAACACAAAATGAATAGCAACTAGCAAGGGGTGTACAAGGAAACTGAACAACACAGGAAAACCTGTCACTTGTCTGGTAAGGAAGAGAAATAACAGCAGAAACAGAGAAGTCCATTCAAATCTTTGTAAAAAAAAAAAGCTAACTTTGAAATCTATTTAGCAGGTGGTAAGTATAAAGGCCAAGACAGAAAAATAATTTAAAAAAAAGATTCCCCAAACAATTTTTAGATTAGATAAATGCTTTCAAGTTCATGAGGTCTGATGAAACTCACAGTAGTGTAATTAAGGAACTAATCAAAGTAGACTGAGCTATTAGTGATTATCTGCAAGAATTCAAGGTTTAAAGAAGATGTCCCAAAGGGCTGGAAAATGGCAGAGAGAGGACCTATGTTTATACAGAGGAAAAAGGAAGAGCGAGGGAATTCAAAACTAATCTGCTAACTTTGATAAATGGAAAGATAATAGAACAAATAACCAAGTTATAATCCCCAGATAATAAAATGTTGGCAAATATTAGCCAAAGTAAATATATTTTAATTTTTTTTTTTTTAAGAACAAGGCATGTCAGGCAAATTCTTTCACTGGGTAAGGGTCACATTTTCCTACGTGATATTCTGAGAAGTAAAATAGGAAAATATGATCACCTGAATGCGTCACAGAGTGCCTGCACTAAGGAGATCAGTTACCAGACATTCACTGTCAGGTTGAGATGACATTTAAGGAAGTCCTTTGTGCATTTATCCTGTCTCTGCTCTATTTAACTTATTCATTAGAGGCAGGGATGGAAAACGAGCAGAGCACTTACAGTGCTAGAGCATTCACTAATGTTTTAGTTGAAGTAGGGAGGAGTTTCACATCAGCAGCATGAAATCCAAGCAAGAAGAGTCACTTCTTGATGCATGAATAAAATATATTGAATAAACAGAGAAGTGACAGAACACTAAGTGATTTGGGGGTTAGAGAGGACCACAAATTCAATATGGAAAAAAAATTCTTTTTTCAAGGTGTATCAACAGGAGAACTGCACATGAAACACGAGGCAATCAGCTTGCCCTGTGTGCCAGTGATGGGGCATCAGCTTGGCTCCCCTTTTGAAATGAGATGAATGCACTAGTGAGTTCAGAAGAGGGCAATGGGGATGATACGTGATGTGAAAAACACATTATTCAAGCAAAGGTTGGAGAAACTGTCTTTGTTCAGTACAGCAACATGAGCAGCGGGAGAACAAGAGTGAAGGAGAGATGCTATCAGTTTTGCAGTATGCAAGAAGGGTGTTACACAAAGAACAGAGCTTAGTTGTTCTCTGAGTTAAGGAGAATTTTGTTTATTTTACACAAAGATGTGAGCTAGCTGCCTGGTTAAACAAAAAAACAAAACCAAACCAAAACAAAAAACCACCAACCCCAAAACCAACCAGAAAACCAGCAACAAAACAAACCCAAATTTTTTTCATTTGAAGGATAATTGGAATGAACTACCAGAGGAGGTTGCACAAACCCTGTCATTGGAGGACTGTTAGTAAAACAGCTGTCAGGGTTGCTCTGGGTCATCTCTTGAGGTCCTTTCCAGCCCTGCTTTTGTATGATCTTGCAGAGTAATTAAGCCTCTGTTTAACATTATATGAATAAGTGACTTGAAAAATAGGCAGTTCTCCAAACTGAGCACATACTTAATTGTTTTGCTGGTCTGAGGCCCAAGATATTTCTGGTAGGTGTTAATTTATTCCAAAAATTCTTGCTAGCAACTATTCCCCTATGCACATTGACACCTGCAAAACAATAAAAGAAGTATTATTCTGTTTCCAAGCTGCTGCATTCCTTTCAAGCCACCCTGCCTTCCTCTGATAATACTAAGGAAATAGAAGATTCTCTGTTTGAAGTCTTCTTTACCAAACCAAATTGTTTCCTCATGCATTGTAGATACAGAAGAAACATAAGGTCATTGAAACGAAGCAGTGGCTCATACCAATAAAGTAGTAGGGACACAAAGTATACATACGAACATGCTTGCAGTTAATTCCAAAACATATATGATACATACAACACAAACATTAACACACTCCCCTTAGTCTTCAAATGCTGAAAAACCTCTGGTCTAACAGCAGCAAGACTATTACATTTAGTTCCTGGCATATCTCTACGTTAAACCTTTCTGTCTTTTGTCTCTGAGGCAGCCAGCACATGGTGGCCTCCATCACCACAAGTAACAGAAGAGTTCACAAGGGATGACTAAAATATCTTTGAGGACTTGAGACATACTGAGATTTAATTGACTTTCCAAAGCTAGACAACATCTTCCCCGCATGTGGGACCGAATCCCATTGGCTGGTGACTGCATGGGTAGGGTTGGAGATGCTGAGTACAGCTCAAGTACCAACAAATCCTCTTCTCTGCTGTTGTGTGTGTTTGTGTGTGCCTGCATAAAGCGGCTCTTTCCAGGAGCCTGAGTCACAATTCAGGTCTTCCCACTCCGTGTGAGGTGTACGAGCATACAACAAAGGACAGGGCCCTGCCTAAAGGTTTCCAAACCAAGTGCAAGATGAAATACCACAGGTGGATGAAAGGAAGGCAGGGAGGAACAACAGGAAACCATGAGTCGAGGTTGTGCTATTATCTGACAAATGCTTCTGCTTACAGAGGGGAATTTTAGCTCTTAAGATGCTGCTTGTGTAATATGATTAAAAATTTTCATCTCTGCCTTAAGAAATTGAGGAGAGAAACCAGCATGCCCAGAAAGTCAAGCAATGGGGTGCTTATATTGCCAGTATGAAGCATTGCTTCAATACCTTGCTGCAAAGCTGGCAGCAAAGGGACTTGAATCTGGACCTACAACAGAGTATGAGATAGAGCTGAGTCTGGCTGAGCTTGGACAGCCCTGAAGAAACCCAACCAGCATGGTGGAGATGGTGAATTGGGGCCAAGGAGGTGCTTAGTTCAACCACAGTCATTGCTGCCAAGCTTCTTCCAGACCCAGATCTATCAGAGAGATTCTGCCCTTTATTTTTTTGGCTAGAGGTGACAGTGGATGTCACCAGTCTCTTGCTCAGCTGAGACCTCTCCTTGGTTCTCCCTCTTTCACTGGAAACTTGGCAAAAGTGTGTGTGTGTGTGGGGAGAAATCATAGTAAAGGGTGTTCTCTCTCCAACTGCACTCTGTCTCATCTGTAAGACTTGTCAGCCCTGAGGACTCTGTTTTAGTTCCTTCACACAACAGAGAAATTGTCGGCTTTCTTAAGAACATTTTAACAGCAGCACTAAAATATTGGGTTTGAATTCACTTTCTATTAAACTTCAAACTGAATTTAGAAGACACTTAGGTTTCCCTGGCTTTCTGCAGACATGCTGAAGCATGAGGGAGGGGTTCTTTAGCAGCTACCCTTTCACTATGAGTTTTCAGATACGCTGCTGCACTAACAAGATTTCTCTCTGTGAAACTGCAGTGCTTTATCTGAATTAAAGTGAAAGTTGATTCATTAATCTTTAAAACTGCAGAGCACGTGAGTTGCTATTTTCTTAAATTACATATTTCTGTCAGGCCATCCATTTTCTTTTATTTCAAAGATATTTCTGTTTTCCAGCTTTCCTGGACATGTAAATTGGTATTTTCCCAGCAATTCCCCTCTGAATGCAGTTTCTTATTCAGCTTCTCATGCAGCATTCAGTCAGGCAGTTTCGGTTTGTAAGGTCTAATCCTTTAATTGTTTCACTGATGAAAATTCCAATAAACACGATTAAATCTCTGGCACATATTAGCTATTATGTCCTTATCAGCAATATTTACTATTTATTCTAGAGTAAATACACTGCCAGAGCACCCAGACTGTGATATGTAAGCTCATTGGAGATTGTCTTGTAGACCACTTGGTAACTACTTCTCAAAAAAAAGCCCCACCAAAACCTTGGGAAAAAAACTGAAGTTATTACCCTGATGAACCCTCCTTACCCATACTTTGGGGGTGAAGAAAAAGTCTGAGATGACAAGTGCAGACTCTTGGCTAATTTCAGTTTTGCCAGAATTTGCCAGTCCTACCAGTAGAGAGGCATGGGTAAAGAGGCATGGAGAGGTAAGCTCTGGAGATGTCACAGGACTCAGCATGTCCTGACCCATGCAGCCTGGAGTGCAGACACGAGACACAAATATGGGACAACACCATGTGTCCACTTTGTGCTATGCCTACAGATCAAGAGGGTAGCAGGTGGTGAGGTTGCGATAGCCAGTCTGGTCCCATAAATCAAAACTCTTGGGCACAAACACATTGAAGAGAGCTACTGGCAAAACCTGGGTCTCCCATTGGGAGACCCCTTCTGTGCTTGTCCATGAAGGCAGGGCAGGAGCTGCAAGAGGTAGGAGCCACTTCCAGCCACGGCTTCCCTGACACACACATGCACATGTGCACATACACACACACACCCTCCCTTCCCAGTAAATCATCTTTCTGCCTTCTTTTTGCCTGGGAACAGCAGTTTTTCAGAAAGGTAAGGGCATTTGCTTGGAGCTCATTACTAACCCACTGCAGGATCAGCAGAAATCTAACATGTAAAGTCTGTGGCTCACAGGAAAGCTGAACACCACCAAAATATTCTTAGTATACTTTCAAAATCCCGATTATTTCCACCTCCCTTGGAGAAAACAATGCCAAGTGCACCAGATCTACTGGGATCCTTTCCACAGTGGAGAACATGTGAAAAGAATGTTATAATCTGAGATAGAGAAGATTAAAAAAAGGGAGGGAGCGTTCCAATGGAAAAGGCAGCAGATTAAAAAGTTTTCCTCAGAGACCTATTGTTTTTTGCTTGCTTTTCGATGAGGAATACAGAAAACTATTATTTTTATTTGGGTGCAGAAAGGGAGCTCTAGCCTAGGGAGGCACACCCCCGGATGGTGAGTTGGGCTGGTGGTAGGAGTCCTCTTCCTCTTCCAGATTACAGAGTCAATAGCTGCAAGTCTGAGCTGTTAGGTATGGTGCAGTGTGAGGTGCTTTTTTTTTTCCCCCTTTCTTCCTCCATATTTGTTTTTGCCAAAAATAAAAATAATATCGGGAGAGTCTTGGTTTCATGGCACTTTGACACAAACATCAATACCTTGAAATATTTTGCAGGGTGGAATTCTTGCTGCTCACCCAGCCCTATAATCAACACTGCAAGTTTAGGCTAAATGATGAACTACAATGCACGTGCCTGCAAAGGAAAATTGGCACATAGCGCCTTAAAACCCAGTTTTTCATTGAAGCAACACTTGAGGTTGGGAAGCTGGGAATGACCAGTAAATTCCTGATCCTAGAGGCCTCCATCCTGCCTGTGAATTCAGTCCGGTCACTTTAAGTAAAGAGGTACCCCACAGAGTGCATGGGAGAGGTAGCTGGGTGCGACAGTCACTGACAGTGAGGACCGGGAAATTGCACACAGATTTACAGAAATATAGGAGACCTTTAAGATCATCAGGTACACCTATTAACAAAGCACTGCCAAGTCCACCACTAAGCCATATCCCTCAACACCACATCTGTGTATTTTTTAAATACCTCCAGAGATGACCACTTCCTTGGGCAGCCTGGTCCAGTGCTTGACAACTCATTCAAGGAGGAAATTTTTCCTAACATCCAATCTAAACCTCCCCATCACAATCTGAGGACATTTCCTCTTGCCCTTGTCCAACTTGTTAGTTGGGAGAAGAGACCAACACCCACCTGGCTACAACCTCCTTTCAGCTGTAGATAGCGGCAAGGTCTCTCCTCAGCATCCTTTTGTCCAGGCTAAACAAACCCAGTTCTCTCAGCTGCTCCTCAGAGAACTCACATTTCAGACTCTTTACTAGCCCTTCTTTGGGCCTGCTTCAGCACCTCAACGTCCTTCTTGTAGTGAAGGGCCCAAAAATGAATGCAGTACTTGAGCTGCGGCCTCACTAGTGCAAAGTACAAGAGGACAATCACCTCCCTAGACCTGCTATATCTCATAAACTAGGATGCTTGGCCACCTAGGCACACTGCTGACTCACGTTCAAACACTTAATGACCAGCACTTCCTGATGCTTTCCAGCCCGGCATCTTTCCATCCACTCTTTCCCAAGCCTGTATATACCATTGCATGGGGTTGTTGTAGCCCAAGTGCAGGACCCAGCACCAAGCCTTGCTGAACCTCATACAGTCAGCCTTGGCCCATGGCCAAGCCTACCCAAATCCCTCTGTAGGGCCTTCCTACCCTCAAGCACATCAACACTCAGGTTATCTGCAAACCTACCGAGGATACACTCGATCCCCTCATCCAGGTTACTGATGAGATATTAAGCAGAACTAAACCCGGTACTGAGCCCTGGGGAACACCACTTGTGACCTGCTGCTAACTGGGTTTAACTGGTTTAACATCATTCTTCAGGCTTGGCCATCCAGCCAGTTTTTAACCCAGAGAAGAATACAGCCATCAAAGCCATAATCAGCAAATTTCTCCAGAAGAATGCTGTGATAAACAGTGTCAAAGGCTTTCCTAAAGTCTAGGTATGTAACATACACTAAGGTTAATAGCAGCTTTCCAACAAGAACCCCAATGTGCTGCAACCCCTCTGTTTGCAGTTACCAGCCTTCTGCCTTGCCTTCATGAAAATCTTAGGGGAGGGGCATGTCAGCATCCACAGCTCTTTGCCAAAAGCTGCATCAATTGACCTTTTTGGGTTCCGCTAGCTGAATGGGAGCCCTCTTCCCCTACCCCTTGCTGTGATGATGGGCTTTCATTCCTGGTATTGGGATGCAGCCCCCAACCAGCCAGGCTGATGGATACCCAGGGACAGAGTCTCCTCTCAAGGATTCCTTTTATTGTTCTTCTACCTTTTTGTTTTGTTTTGTTTTGCTATGCTCGACACATAAATGACAAGTCCTTCAGACAGAGCCTGCCGGAAAAGCCAAGACACATTCAAATGCTCTTTTCATTGTTCCCAGAAGATTAATGACACGTAGGCCAACGGGCCTGTAGCCCTGTTCCCGTAACCTGTATGCCAAGGGGGAACAAATGAAAGCATGTAGCTGGAATTTCCACTCAGCCTGTCTCAACAGCACGCAAAAAGCTAGGACAAATCAAATTATAACTACAACAAAGAAGTTCCCATCTACTTTAGAAACAAACAAACAAACAAGAAAACAAATAGAGTGGCCTGATTTAATTGATGATGTCAGGCAGCACTAGCTGTGTAACATCTGGGCTGTGCTTGCGTTTCGCTGGAGGCGAAAGGTTCAACCTTCTCGTGTCTACACTGCGCTAAGCTCTAGCCAGACACCAGCGAGGATCCTGTGGACTTTGAACATCTTTCAACCTAGGCAGCCTGCTGCTGAGTGTCTGTGGCCAGCTCCCATGCCTGCTCGCAGCTCCCATAAGTCCATCTCGTGCTGCGCCACACGAGACCCCCGCTGTCCCTGTCCCAGCTGAAAGCTGGTGTCCATGTGTTTTTCCAAAATTCCAGTGCAGCAGCCAAAGCCGGCTGGCAGATTAATTGCTTCACAGAGTCCTGTCACTCAGAGCCATGGGTGTCCCCCCGGGCTAGGTGGCTTCTTCATTCCAGGCTGCCAGTGTGGGAGAAAGGCAGTCACTCACTTTGAAGGGTGTCAGCAGGTTGCATACCTCAAAAAGCAGGCGTTAAATAAATACGCAGGTCTGGGGGCAATGTTTTGTTATCTGACTCTCTCTTCCAAAACTCTCACTGCTGTGGTTGAGTTGCTAGTTTGGGGAGCTTGGAAAAACAAAACAGGATCGGGGGAGCCCCAAGTAATGGCAAAGACACCAGGTAAAGCCAGCAGACTAAGGCGAGATACCAAACCCCAGAGAGCCTGGGAAAATAAGGAAGGCAGGGTGCAGCCCTGGAGCGAACCACAGGGCCAAACTGCCCTGGCAGTACAGCCATGCTGATCCCAAAGCAGCTGTCCGCCCCCTCCCAAGAGGATGCTGAGAGACTCCATTAGCCCCTGCTCTCTCCACAACTGAGCTGGAGCCAGGAATACAAAAGCTAAATCCTAGTTGGGCCTGACAGAAACCACTTTTCCTCTGAAAGGGTAAAAGTTTGAATGCTATTTCCTCACACTCTGACTAGCTCATCTCACCTTTTTCCCCGTGAAGATGGCTTTGGGCATGCAATCCAGCTTCCAGCTAGGGAACAACAACAACAAACCAACCCAAAACACCACAGCTGAGCCCTGCCTCTGCCAAGGAGGCTCAGGTAGTCCCGGTACAAAAAGTAGTCACTGGCACCTAAAGTCTGCACCAGAAATCCCTCCCATGTACTGTTGCTGAGTCATTTCTACATAAAGTAACACTTAGTAGATGTAAGTGAAATGCACATAAATAATAATTGGGCCCCTCCAAAATTAATCAACCATCAAGTAAAATGTGTTGGTCCCAGCACCATAAACTATCACTCCTTAACCTGTATTTACAGGGGTACAACAGCTTTGAGCAAAACCAACTAACCAGTCATCAGCTGTGTCTGTATTCCAGTCTGGTGGGTTTTTTTTTCAATGATTGCTTCTGTCTTTAAACCTAATTTTTCAAACTTGCCACCTACAATAAACCTTTATGTTACACTTTTTTAAAGGCAGCACACACTAACAAGAAGCCTGAAAATCGTAGCCAAGATACAACTAGCTTCAGGTCACGTAAAGAACTGGTAGTTAAGATCATCTACACTGGAGAATGGCTTTACTTTCACTGCATTTGCTGAGGTCTGAAGTACAGCACCAGAGCTAAAAGGAAATTACCATTTGTTTACTTCCACTGTGTTTGCTTCTGGGGAAACTGGAGAAAGAAAAAAAAAGAAGAAAAGCAATGTTTATATGTTTGCAGTGGCTGAAAGACATTTGTCAAAAGTCAAATATTTTCAGACAAGAGTGCCCGCAGGCAAATGTTATCTCCCAGATAACAACAGCTAAAGGACTGCCCTGATTTTTCCAAGGTTGCGGCATCAGCAACAGTCACTGTAGTGAAGCAGTGTTCAGTGCCTGAAAAACATCAAACCCACTGTTTGCATCCATCACCAAGCAGTGAAATGAGGACCAACAGCCAGGCAACCCATGCCTAAAATATCGATTAGCATCATTGCCAGACCCCTACAGCAACAGATCCTTTCCATTTAACTTCATTTCCCCTCCTTATTACAGCCTATGATAAGATCCCACCAATCAAACCAGGTGATGTTCTCTTGCCACAGCTGGAACTGACAGACCTGGCCATCAGAGCAGACTGACTGTGCCCAGCAGCTGTGCTGGGTGGGACACAGCGTGGGTTCACTCATTGCAGGTGCCAAGGATGGACTGGTGCAGCGAGGGCTGCCTGACATCCATTTACTTCTTTCTTTAATTTTTTTTCCCCTTCTAAAAAAGGAAGGTTTGTATTTTAAGAAAACATCCAGTCTGGATTTAGAAGTTGCCAGTGAGGAGAAGGGATTACGCAAGAAGATAGGAGCAGGAGCTGTTTGTTCCAAAACACAGCGCGGGGAATACACACGCACTTCACTCCGTGTGTGGGATGCGCGCACGCACGCCACACAACAAGAAAACAAGCCGCAGCGCTTAATCGCTTTGGTACGCGTGAAGTCTAAGCAAGTGGGCTGGCAAAACAGAGACAGATGGCAGTAAATACACAACTAGCTATTTTAAGGCATCACTCTGCTGATTTCTGAATCCACTGCAGATTTCTGAATCTCTTCACCACACACCCCCCCCGCCTTCAAACAGCAGCTTTTCCAGCTCCCTGCTTTCCCACAGCTCAGGGATGCCCCACCAATTGACAGGTCAGAGGGGGCTCTCTCTGCTCATCTGAAGACAATTCACCCTGGGAAGGGGGCAGGGGGGGCGCCACTGAACTCTCTGCTGCAACATCAGCAGCCTGCTGCAGCAAGTGTCCAGAGCAGGTGAGCAAATGCTGCGCACACACATCACTATCCCCACATGCCATTTGTCTCTGGAAACGTCACACAGCAATGCACTGGCATGCTAAAGTCCATGCTAGGAGATATATATAGATATATATATATTTCCCTTTTATTTTCTCCCTGAAGGTCTTGGAGCATGTTCCAGTGGTTATTGTTCTCAGGGCCACACAAGGGCAGTGCCCCAGAGGGGCTGGGCTGGAGCTCGGCACGATCCACACCCACATTCCTTGTCGGTGGAAGACGGATGTCTCCTCACAACCTCTATTTGCACAACTTACTGTATATTTCCATAGAAGGACAAGGAGCATCTACCTATGCGTAAGAAGCCTCCTGGATGGCGAACGCTCTTACATATGCACCCAAAACAAGGGATTTGCGAAAGAGAGAAATTCCCCGCGTGCTTCTCCTCTGAGGTTTTGTGGGGACTTTTCTGTTTTCTTGCTTTAAGCGACAGAGTCATTGTATGAGTAATATTGTCCCATGTATTTTTGTTGTCATTCATTTCTGCTTCCTATGATTTTCTTATCAGATAAACTTCCAGAGTTCTAGAGGAGGATTTGCACACAAAGGGACTCTTTCACAGATGCGTAGCCTCTCAAGTTCTTAAGCCAGAAAGGCACCAAATTTGCCATTTTCAGATGAAAACGAGATTCACTCAGAGGTGATTAATCATGTTCTAATTTTAAAAGGTGCAACCAATCCTGGATTGAGGTACCAGCAGACTACTGCCTGTATTAAAAAGCACAAGTTTATCTCATTACAGGCTCTGTGCGTGTTCTTCACCGAAGATCAGCTAAGGGCAAGGTAATGGAGGCTTCCTAGCTGCCTTGAAAGTAAGTGAGAGGGGATAGAAGGCAGGCAAAGTTTAAAGGTAGACTCAGCACCTTTCATTAGATCAACAGACACAGCAGGAGACAAAGCAAGCAAGCTTTGGGGCACACCAGAGTTGATAGGCTCCAATGCTCTTTAAGTTATCATCAGCTCTACCTGATGCTTCTCACTTCTCTCAAGAGAGTAGATGAGAACTTCACAGGTACACATTGAAGTCCAAGAGCTGAAAGGGAGAGAAATAACCTGTGGAACCTTTCTGACCTCTGAAGGCAACCTCCTCTCTCTGATATATATAAAATCTATTTGGTGTTGATAAAAAAAATGGGTGTATTTGTGCTTTCTGTTGTTGCTGATATGAGACCAGCTACCCAGATTTATCTCACCTCACATGAACTGACTCGGTGTTAGCCATCCGGCATGACCTGGTGCGTCTGGGCTCCCGCTGCAGTCAGTGCAAAGGGATGAGCTCTTTAGGGGATGATTCAACCCATTTTATAACAGATAAAGATATCTGAGGCGAGAGGGATGAATCACCCTATAGACAGGCTTCGCTCTCTCTGCTGAGGATAGAGGGATTTTGGATGACTAGACTTAGTCTTAAGTAGCTAAAATTAGATGAGGTGAATCATAGCCAAAGGTGATTTTTTTTCCTATGCTAGAAGCACTGACATTACCCACCTAGCAAAATTAGTGATGCAGCATCATCTGTCACTGTAAACCTGGCCCATGTCTTTGCAATTCAGTAATTTGAAGTGTCATCTGCCAAATATTCAATTCCTCCTACAGACTGCCCACCCTTTCTGGGACCTATTGTACCCACGATTGCCCTGCGCAGATTTGACACCCCTTTGCAGCCCACTCCCCATCTCAATGACATCGGCTGAAATCCCTGTGAAGGGAACAATCCTCATCTTCTGTACATTTCCAGTGAGAGCTAAGGCAACACTGAACATCAAGAGAACAGACCCTCAGATTTAACATCTTCAACACATCAAAGAGGCTTTTAAGCCTCTCCCATCGAATCACAGTGAGAGCCCAGTAAGCCAGTACATCTGCTCTTACAATGGTAAACACCAAAACTTGCTGGATGCTTATATGGAGAGCCACAAGGAATTGTCTCTGTGGTACATACCTATATGGAATACAGTTACACTTCATCCTGTTATAATGGGAGATCCAATAAAGGTCTCATCCTAAACAGGCCTCCCCAAACCTATTTTTGTAGCATTATGTAACAGAATTACAAACATGCTGACCATCAGCATACATTACCAGCTCTTTCTGAATTTTAATATATCCCTGACCTCACTGACAGCCTGCAGTAATGAGTTTTATAGTTGAGTTATATCATGCTCCTTTCCTCAGCTTTCTGCTTGCTAACTTTTAGTTTCTTTAGTTAGTGTCCTTGGGTAGCAGCTAGGGCATGTTAAGAATTTTCCAGTGAGACAGACTGGAAAAAGGCAATTAAGAGTGAAAATGTCCTGGAGAAATGAGTTGGTTTGACAGTTTTCTGATGAAGTTCAGAAGAGAGGGTCCCAAAGAGGTTTCCTGACATAACACTGGGGAGCTGAGTGCTACAGAATCACAGAACATTAGGAATTGGAAGGGACCTTGAATGATCATCTAGTCGACCCCCCCGCCAGAGCAGGATCAGGGATCCCTGCTCCAGGACAAGACATCGCTGGGCTGTCAATGGCTAGGAGACCATACGCCCCAGGAGCCCTGGCTCCACCTGATGTCTTGTTGCTTAGATCTCATTCCCCAAAGGAGATTTAAAATTTCCCTGAGTAACATGCATCAGTTCTGAAATTTTTGTGGAATTCCCCTTTTGCAGGAAATTTGGAAAGCATGCTCCTTCCCTCTTCCTGAAAGCACTTCCTGCTTCGCTTGCTACCCAAACCCAGCAACTTTTGACCCAGTGTTTTGACACTTAGTCTCACTTTCTGACATTAAGGAAGCATTTGCCACCTTTTCAACTTCCCTCCTCAGGGTTCACAGACGGTTCTGACTTCGTTTCGCTTCACTTTCCTGAGAAATGCCTCCAAATCTGTGGTGTCTATTCCGAGCAGCCATCACCCGCAAAACTCTCGCCACCTTTACTGGGGGAGCAGGGCGAGGCAGGATCAGTATTTCCCATGTAAGGAGCCACATAAAGGTAAGATGCTTGCCACCTGACTAACACCAATAGCCACCACCCAAGGGGTGTGCTGGGAGCGCCCTGGTGCGTAACAATGCGCAGTATTTGGCAGTACTTCAAAATCTCGCTTCTTCCCTTGTGGTATGTCTCTGGCACGTAACTGCAGCTCTCTGCAGAGCTTGCTGCATGCCAAGTATGGGAATAATGACTTGCTGGGTTAGAAATGCAGACCCCCTTCTCTTCACAAGGAGAATTGTGAGATCTCTCTTATGTTCCTGGCTGGGCTGAGAAAAGGAACCTGAAGGCACTTGTAGTGTTAGCTGCCTTTAAAGGTTCATTTCAGCCTAGTAGGCGCCTACTGCTACAAAATTAAACAAAAATATTCCCACGCCACAGAAAGGGCCAGGAGGTCTCCTAATGGACATTTTCCTTTGGTGTCCTCCTTCTGAAGCAGACTGAGGTTGCATTAACACATATTTAAAAAAAAAATGAAAATTCCCAAACCCTGACATCATGAGCAAACCAAAAAAGCAGTATGGTAAATTCATGCTTCTCATAACCTTCATTTTTTTATATTATTATTTCTCATTCCACTGTAGGGAGTGAAAAAACAAAACAGAAATAGGTGCAAATGTGTTTTGTGGTTGGTTTTTTTTCATACAATCACAGGCTGTAATGGACCTTAAAGATCATCAAGCTCCAACCCCCTTCCATGGTCAGGGACAAATCTCAATAGACCAGGCTCCACAAGGCCCCATCCAGCCTGGTCCTGAACACCTCCAGGGAACTTAAAGCAGCCACAGCTTCCTTGGGCAACCTATGCCAGGGCCTCACTGCCCATACAGGGAAAAAATCGGTGTGTGCTAAACTAATACTAGCAAGCCTGCAGCCACCCTATTAATATCATCTGCTGGGGTGCAGAGTTCACTCCACCATACCGGAGATGAAGCAAAGGGAAAGGATTTGTTTAAAGGCAGCAGACATACAAGTAATTAATTTGCAACAAGGATGATGAACCAAACTCTGGCAGTTCAGGGCAACTTAGGCATCCAAGACTTAGGCATTCCAGTTGCAGCTTGAAAATCCCAAAAGCCTGGAAGATTTGAGAGCCACAGCTGTGACTGATGGCTCACCTCTTTTCCATTTCATGGTACTTTGTGAAGCCTGACCTCTGGCAAGCGATGGACTGACAATCCTCCCTCATAGCCTCACCTCGATGAAACCAGGCAGAAGCACAGGAAGCTTATCACGATGCACCATCATAGCCAACCACCACTGACAAGTGCACAAGCTTTTCTTACTGTCTGCCTTGAACTATATATAGACAGCCAGGCCTGGAAAAACACCAGTTGGGTCATCCACTCCAGTCGCCCACACCACAAAGATTATTTCCTTACTTTATTCTTGCTATTGTCTTATCCTATCTGGTCTCACCCACCCATGTCACTGCCTCTGCTACAGTTTGACAGTCTATTCCAGGCATGCTCAAGGTTATGAATTTTTTTCCTTATGTCTAGCCTGACTCTTTTTCCATTTTTAATTTTAGGCTAAATTCTGTTCAGCCACTTTCTTGATAATCCAGATAATCCTCTTCCTTTCTTTCATGCAATTTCCTTTCACTATTTATATTGCTATCATCATGTCATCACCCCCCAGCCTAACTTTTTCCAAGCACTCCTGGATGATGCACTCTGTTCCAGTATACTCCTGCACTCTTCTCCACTGGTCTCCCAAGGCTTTCCAACTTGCTTTTCTGCCATTACAGTAGCTTAAGCTTTCACACAGCTTTTGGGAAGCCAAGTTCTCTGCTCCCACCTAGCCTGCCAGTGCCAGAGGCTAGTAAATTTACAATACTCTATTTGCATTATGTTTGTCTTTTACACCTTCAAAGCAAATCTCTGCCCTCAGCATTTTGTTTGTCCTCTACACTGTAAGATCCCCAAAGGTACAGGCCAAGATTCTACTCGATGCTGCGACAAATCTATGACTTTCTATGAGGGGACAAGGTCTCGATGAGTGCAAGTGCTCATCTATAGGCTGTACTCACCACAGGGCTAAAGACCCTGTCACTCAGCCTGTCAAGAGAAATATCAGATTCTGAGAATAGCAGCAAAATAGTTTTTTTTAAACATTGGAACTTGTGCCTTTATATCTGTCATCAGCCAGAAAATATTCATGTGGTAAAAGACAGGATAAAAAGGGAATAAAGCAAAACATTTGGAAGAGGATTTTTTCCCCCTCCAGTGGCGTAATAGAAAAATTAGAGACCAATTTTTCAGTGATTCCAATAGGATTTAGACAGTTTCACGTATAGCCAAAAGCCTACATATGTTGGAACAGTTAAAAATTCATTACTGCAAGAAGCTCCATCAGATTGTCTGTGTGTCCTGTTGTGGCTTAAATCTGCTTTTCACTAGCTGGTTTACAACTGACCTACTACCACTACTTCCTCACCAGCCAGTTTGTATCTTGGCCTGTAGAGATACTGTTTTTTCCTTACAACGTACAAGTGATTCTTTCCTAAAGGACCGTTGTTCTTTTTTTTTTTTTTTTTTTAAAACTGTCCCTTCCATACAATTTCCTTTTTCTAATCTTCAAATATATAAATCACATCTTAGCAATTAACTCTCTTCCTTCCTTGCCTCTGTCATTTGCATGTTGCTCATCAGTGATTGGAATTTGAGCCTTGTTTTTAATGGACAGCATACTGTAGTTATTCAAACACTGAGCTTGCTGCCACCACTGAGGTCCCATGAGAAAGGTTTTAAAAGTTATAAGTGCTAGTTAGACCATGACTTCTTTGAATATCAAAGGAGAGCGAGGTATCCGCATGCTGTTTCCACTTTTTAAAGCCTACCCTCTTTCCTGTCCTTGTACCACTGGAACCTTATGGACAGGTTGTAGATTTTTTCCAATATGACAAGTGGGGAAAAAAACCTTTACTTTCAAAGAGGAGCTTGTTCTAGTGACATAGCTGAAGGTAGCACTGTGCTCCTTAAAACACTAATTTATCTCAGGTACAAAATAAAAAGCAACAATGGGAGTTTACAAACATCAACATTTCTGATACAGGACCATATGTGAACTCCAAGACAGATGCTTTAGATGATCCTGACTGTAATCTGGTGGTTTCACCCACTCAAACTAAGGACAGCCTCTCTCATCCCCTGGCTATGTCATCCCAGCTCATTCTACACTGTGCAATTACAGAACAGACTGGAAATTAGACTTCATTTGATAGCTTCAGGTTGGCTTCATAGCCTCTAGAGCTAATGCAAAGGATGGAGCATGAACACTAGTGCAGAGGTGCTGGAAGGGGAGAGCGAGCAGGAGCATGGTAGCCCTAAACTGGCCCACAGCAAGTGTAAAACCACACCTCAAGGCAGGACTATCCATGGACTGTGTTGTTAGCCACAGGTGTCACTGATTCTCAAAGTAAACCAAGCTTATGAGTTGTAATAACTCATTGATGTAGTTTTTCCATCTGTTGCAAATAAAACAGCCATATGAGAGGTGCCTCTAAGAAAGCAGGGGAAGAGCAAGGGCCTGTAGTGAAAGGATGAGAGGTAATGGGTTTAAACTAGAAAAAGGGAGATTTAGGTTGGATATTAGGAAAAATGAGGATGGTGGATCACTGGAACAGGTTGCCCAGGTAGGTGGTAGAGGCCCCATCCTTGGAGATATTCAGTATCTGGCTTGATGGGGCTCTGAGCAATCTGATCTAGTGAAGGTGTCCCTGCTTACTGCAGAGAGCTTGGACTAGATGACCTTTAAAGGTCCCTTCCAAGCTAACACATCCTATGAGTTTATATTCACCACTGCATTTGTTACACTGTAAAGGTCCCTGCTCCTGGGCAAGTTGTTGTCTCCATTTCTCCATATCCCTAAAGCCAGTTTCTCTCTATATCAGGACTACTCAAATACTTCCTACTCTCTATGGGCTGGGCAATATTTTGATGCAGCTCCACTCCCCACATCTCTTCAACAAGACATTTGTCATCAGTTAGCATTCTGCCTAAGCATTTTGGGGGAGAAAAAAAACCCCAAAGTCCCTTTTTTATTCCTACGAACTGCTTTTTCCCCAGCTTTTGTTATTTTCTTTCCTACTACCACATGGAAGCATGAGGGAAGACCCTAGATGAACTTACAGAATCAAGCAGCAAGATTATCTCAGTTGTCAAAATAGAATTGAAGAAGTCAGACACAGACCTTATTTTCTCTCTCTACCACACATACAGTGTTTAATCAGACAGCTGCCTAATGCAATCTCTTTGTCTATCAGTTTATATAATGCTAAAGTAAGGATAGTAATTACCTTATTAAAAACAAGGCTATTGTGGCACAAGTTAGAACAAAATTAAAGAGACTGGGCTGCTGAGAAGGTAATTATTGAATGTTTGCAAAACTCTCTGATTATTAGATAAATGGCAGGCATAGGGACATTAATTGCTGCAGTCAAATGTGTTGAGGTGATGTTATATATAGGGAATTAGTGTGATGACCTTGAAGATGAGGCATCTGGTACCATGTCACCTTGATGGTCCCTAAGAGTTCAGCAAAATCAAATAATTGCACCAGAATTATGTTTTAGTTCTTCCAGCAGATGTGAGGAGTAAGAAAAAGTCAATACAAGGGAAGACTAGGACATAATTTCCAAGTTGTTAGGAAGGAAAGCAGTTACAGACAGAACCATCTTAGAAGGTTTGGCAGCAAGCAGAGCTGAAAATCTTCAGTCCAGGGATACAGACACTGGGATAAGAAATATAAGATTTTCCATAGGACTATTATTGCAGGAAAGTGGGTCAGAGAGTCAAGAAACCGATTAATGAATGGGGAATAGTATGCAAGGCAAAAAACAAATATCAGCATTTTTCACCCTTGAAGCTGTTGATAACTTGAAGCTGTTTCAATAATGATATCCTAAACCGATGACAATGTTTCCTCCCACCATCCGACACTATCCTGTTGCTTTGTGTTTTAAAGCACTGTCACTTACATGGAAAACAAGAAAGAAAGGTCAACAAGAGAGGACAGGATATGAAGGAATGTCGCGCAACCAAGTCAAGGCTTTCGAGCCTACACAGGCCCTCTGTAGTTTGATCCTGCAAGCCTTCCCTGCCTGAGGTGGCTGGTGTCCATGCAAGCACTGGGGTGAAGCCAGCAGGCCCACCTGCATCACCGGTGCTCCTGGAGACAGGAGAGCAGCAGTGTCCATGCATGATTCCAGGGAAATACAGCACCAACAGTTAACCCCTAAATCTACACTTCTGGAGTCTTGATACAGCAAGGAAACCATTTTTTGACTGATCCTCATTGTAAGCTTCCATCTCAGGCACTTAGCCCAGAAAATGAAGAGAGGGAACACCCCTGTTTTTACCCCATCCCTGATGGCAGTTGCAGCCTATAGCAGAAGTAGGAAAGAGTAACACCACCACTGGGGAAGCCTGAAGGAAGATTACATGCATCAGTTCCCAGGGACAAAAATATTCTCTGTGGAGCTGAGCTTTCAGGTACATTGGGCCTGCAAGTCTCCATATGCCAGAGACACTCTCATGTGCCTTAGAGCAAAAGGAGATGATGGAATTCACAACACCTAACTATCAGTGCTGTGCATGCTCTTTGTATCAGCCCAGATTCATGACCATGTCTGCATTCTCCTCTGTTCTTACTGCCTGGAGCACAGTGCTCCAAAGAAATGAGGAAGAGTAAGAAGTGGGGAGTGGGACCTGCGTAAAACCATGGCAGAACACTGCTATTCCTATGATTAAAAAAATTAGTTTAAAAATCATCTACAGAGAACACCAGTCCAACAGTCCTGCCTTGCTAAAATTATAGTTTTTCTTTAATAACAAGCTTTTTTCAGGTCCAGTCTTGCCACCTGTGCAGATTACAGAAAGACCATACCTGAAACCACATAAAGACACAGTTTCATCACATCACTTGTGTGCCACCTTCCCTCAGTTCAGAGTAAAGATACAAAAGCTGTACTCTTGAGCCAGAGTGCTTCCTGGACAGCATATTTTCTCTGGGCTGTGCATCCAAGGATTCTGAACATCTTGTCCCTTAGGTACTGGTCTGATGTTTAACACACACTGTTTGAAAGAGCTCGTGCCAGGAGAAGAGCAAAGCATCAAGGAGTAATGAAAGCCCTCAGACAAGTCTATGTAATTTATGTTAATTTCACTGTTGTTGGCATCA
This sequence comes from Heliornis fulica, assembly GCA_013399135.1. Lineage (NCBI taxonomy): Eukaryota > Metazoa > Chordata > Aves > Gruiformes > Heliornithidae > Heliornis > Heliornis fulica. Next base: position 219,522 of record VXBZ01004683.1, on the reverse strand, counting down.
GGATGAAAACATGGAAGTGACCAGCTGACAAAGGTGGATTTCTAAAATTCAGGGAAAGCCACAATCAAAAGGCCACATTCTGCAGCAGCTCCAGCTCCTTTGAAGACAGGAGATTAAGACCAAGCCTCTTAAAGTTCATAGCCACTAAACTGTTAAGGGTCAGCGAAGAGAGTAGCTGTGTAAGTAATGTAGACTATTTAACAGACTAAAGCTGTCCAGCTGCCTTTTTCTCCTCCCACCCCCTCCAAAGAAGTCAGAACAAAAGGGCAACCACAGAAAGGGAAGAGACCACACACACCTGGTAGATCAGAGTAACTGCCAGGAAGAAGCAAATTCCTTCTTGGAAAGTACTAGAAGTATTGCTTGGATTTTCAGAAGTGTAAAAACACAAAACATAATGCCACTCATGAATGTCCTTGTCCTCTACTTCCCACAAACACTCAGATCTGGCCTGGTAGTCAGCACATTCAACCTTCTCTCTGTCTCATTTGTGCATATGGCCCAGACACACCATTTGTGTGGCTTTAGGCAAAGCGTTGGACTATTTGGGGCAAGAAAAAGAACTTCTTTTTGGTTTTAAATGGCTTGCACAGTGCCCAGTGGTAACCAATTCCAACCCTTAACAACATCAGTGGTAAGTCACATAAAATGTGACATTATTAAATACATTTTCAACTCATTGTAACTTGAGAGAAGCTCCTTAACTTCAGATCAAAACAAAGGTATTGCAAATTTTGGCATATTTAAATTGAAGAGCTTGCTTTCTTCTGCTAAACAGTGTTTCAGGATTGTAAAAGCTACATTCCTGTAGAGAGGAAAATATTTTGCTGTTTGGAAATAGAATATAAAATTCCAACTTAGAGGTGTGATCTGACCACATTGATACCACTTTCTGTTGGCTGAGATTTCACAAAACGAATCACAGTCCCATAGGCTACATCAGCCTTGTAAAGCTGGCAATACTTACATGTAGCAATAATAGGCTCACAGTGATCAGAACTGGATGCATGTTTTTTGTTGCATTGAAATAACACTCAAGCATTCCTCCCTCTACACCAGGATTCCTCTAACAGCATTTAACCCTGTCCTCAATGCCTTTTCACAGTGACCATGCAAATATTGAGGAACTACATTGTAAGGTACCATCTGCCCTGCACAGCCAGAGTATCAGGAGTGCAACAAAATGCAGAAGCCCCTTTGGATACTTACAATGATGTCAACACTGGCAAAAAGAGAGCAAAGCTACAGCCCCAGGGAAAAGACCAAGGTGAGCTTTTTGGCCCAGAAGACATTATACCCCTCCATGCCAAAGTCAAGTATCATTAGACCCTTAGCTCAGCAAAACCCATGAAATCACCCTCACCCCTTCCAAAAAAATCCTCAGATAAGAACTGCTTACTCTTTAATTGTGTAGCAACCAACTACCTTCATTACTAACTGGAGTACAGCAATACCATCTCACATCTTTATTCCTTTGCATACCCATGACACTCAGTAGCATTAACATACACAAAAGCCATTTAGAAGAAAATATAACCAAAAGGCCACCTATGTGAGTGTATCAGCACTCTTCCTCATCACCTCTGTACAGAAAGTCTCAGATATGACACCACACTTTCTATAATGGTGCTGCTGCACGTCAGCAGATCAATGCCTTTCTACCTCCCTTATCCCTGAAGAACAATAAGTCAAACTTTGATTATTTCTTACCGACATAACTCCACAAGAAGCTGTTTTAGCTGCAAGCTGACCAGGCACTGTGTAGCTCCTACTAACACCCAAATACCAAGTGGGAGCAAAGGAACGAGAGAAGGGCAGCAAAACACGCTCACCTGGCTGTAAATGGCATTGGCTGCTCCCAATGAATCTGGTACTGAAGAGCTACCAGGTGTGGGAAGTGGAGCAGAGCTTTTTAAAGCAGCCTAAAAGACTTTGATGAGGTCTGTTTACTCTATACAGCTTTGAAAACCACTACTTATTTGTCCCTACACAAGAGACATGCTGGATCAGACTAGCAGTCCATATAGCCCAATATTGTATCTCAGACTGTGGCCATAAGTAGGTCATGCTCTTCAAAGACAGCAAAGGCCACTTTCTGTGGCCTCTTCTGCTCCTCCTCCTTTGAGATGTATTAGAGACAATAGGGGACAGTTTTCTTTATCCTCTACTTGTATACCTGCTGTTACTGAGCATGATCTCTAAACCTGAAGACATCTGCCCAAAAACTTTCTGTGGCAACAAATCCCAGACCTTCATTGCCAGCCACAGAGGAGAAGTGCACTCTTTTATGTGTGTTAAGCTGGTTTCTTGCAGCAAGCATCCCCCAGTTTGAGCATTAAGGAATTAGGCAAATAACCTTCCACCTTTGCCTAATCCACCATCTTTGTGACCATCTTCTCTTTCACACCTCCACCTTCCTTCTTTCCATGCAGAAGCAATTCAATCTTTATAGCCTCTCTTCAGAGGACATCACCCAACCAGCAATCTGTGAACTGTTTTCCTTTCCCTTTTCTGGATCTTGTCTAACCCCACTATATTGTCCTTGAGATGAAGATCTGCAGAGCAAGTGAACACCCATCCTGGGGACTCTCCACTGCTGACTCTAATCCTCAGGCCAGTGAGTTTCTTCAACAAGCTTTACTGTGACAACTTGTAAAAAGGCTTTTGAAAATTCATCTTTCTGCTATGTCCACCCTCCTGGAGACCTAGAGACAGGCACTCCTTTCCCCAAAGGCAAATATTTATTTGCCAGCTGAACAGAAGCCAGCAGTGTGCCCAGGTGGCCAAGAAGTCCAACAGCATCCTGGCCTGTATCAGAAATTATGTGGTCAACAGGACTAGGGATGTGATCATCTTCCTATATGCAGTACTGGTGAGGCTGCACCTTTAGTACTGCATTCAGTTTTGGGCCCATCACTAGAAGAAGGACATTGAGGTGCTGGACTGTATCCAAAGAAGGGTGATGAAGCTGGTGAAGAGTCTAGGGAACAAGTCTTATGAGGAGTGGCTGGGGAACTGGGGTTGTTTAGCCTGGAGAAAAGGAGGCTGAGAGGAGACCCTTGTACTCTCTACAACTGCCTGAAAGGAGGTTGTAGCCAAGTAGGTGATGGTCTCTTCTCCCAAACAACAAATGATAAAACAAGAGGAAATGGCCTGAAGTTGTGCCAGGGGAAGTTTGGGTGCCAGGAAAAAAATGTTCCTTGGAAGTTTGTTAAGCATTGGACTAGGCTGCCCTGGGAAGTGGTTGAGTCTCCATCCCTAGAGGGCTTAAAGAGATGTGTAGATGTGGTGCTGAGGGACATGGTTTAGTGGTGGACTAGTACTATGCTATTGGCTGGATTTGATGATCTTAAAGGTCTTTTCCAACATAAACAATTCTATGATTCTTTCACAAGAGATGTGTGGGACCATCTACTGCCTTCCTAGGGATGGAAGTCAGACCTGTCTGGCTCCCCAGTTCTGGTCTGTAGTTCCCAGTTCTAAAGGCAAATTAAAAGAAACATTCTAAGACAAGAGAATTTCCTTCTCCCCTGAAGAATGATGGTCCTGTCCTCTGTCCACTTCACATGATGCTGCCAGTAAGGCCTAGCTCAGTATTTATAAAGACTGCATACAGTATTTTGTCTGTTTATTCAGTAGGTTTGGGGCTGTCATAAACTGCAGTAAAAAAGGGCAATGAAGTCATTTTAGAGACTTGAAAAAACAATTTGGACAATCCCAGGGGTCCTTGGGTTTGCACTCACATTCTTCACTTGTAAGGCCATTTTCTAATTCAGAATGACTTCCTAAAAGCCCATTCTTTCACTCCTTTCTGCAAGAGGGCACAAGCATCCTGCATGTTTAACTGCAAACATACAATGTTATCTGCTCCTTCTCTCTTATGTAAGTTTGCAGGAATGCTGAAAGACTTTCCGGGCTCTGAGAGGTTAGGGGTTGGAATCAGGTCCCTTGTATATCACTGCATTGGGTTTTTGGGACGTGAAGTTATTGCAATTAAGATACTGGCCGGATGTGTGGGCTAAAGAACCCGACTGATATCACAGGCATTTATTGATAATGCAACTTCTGAGGAAGAAATCTGGGGAATTGTTGTTCTTCATGCTTTCCTCTGCAAGCAAGCAAACCATATGGATTTATCAGAAACACACAATGCTTTATCTAGCTCAAGAGAAAAAGAATAGTGTTTATTTTAGTGCAGAGGAATGTTCTCTTGCAGTTTGGGGAGCCAGTTGCCTGAACTGGCACCATGTACCTTTTGGCCTCCAATAGACGTATTGCTCTGGTTTAATTCAGTGCTATCTTTAACTTGATTATTATTTACTATTTCTGTTGTGATAACGTCTCCAAGCTGCAGTTAAGGAGAAGGGCTTCACTGTGTTAGGTGCTGTACAAACACACAACTGAAAGATTACTCTTGCCATGAACCGTGCAACTAAGCAGCTCCTAAACTGGCACAAGGAAAACATCAGCTGAAGGCTGGGCCAAGAGATCAGGGTTTGCTTCCCTTCTCCACCCGTGCAGTCTCAAGCAAGTGGCTTTCTCCCATCTCATTTAACTTGTGCACCGCTGTACTGAAAGCCCAGCTGAAAAGTAGTGAAGGGTGGTGGGAAGAGTTTCCAATCTTCTAGTTCTTTCCTCTTGTGTGGTACCTGGTAATTCAGCAGATGATCTGCATCTGCTTTCTCCACGCGATGGTGGGCACACATAAACGCTGAAAAACCTGAAATCAAAGCAGTCACCTGCCTGACAGTCACTCTGCAAAACATTAGGATGATCTTTCTGTGAAGAGAAAAATCCTTTCCCAGAAAATTTACCAGGGTCTTGGGAATATTTTTTTTTTTGGCAACAGGCATAGAGTAGCCTTCTGCTCCGACAATACTTTGGGCCCTTTCTTACTGCTCAAGAACATCACCCAAAAGGCCATTAGTAAGGATAGCATTTGATTTAGTCTCACCATTTACCACATTGAGGCCTGAGGTCCCAGTGCTCTTGCAGATGGAGCTTTTTGCCAGAAGAGGTTTGGTTGGGTCAATGTCCACCTGTCTATATCTGGCAGCAGGGATCCAAATGTTTTCTACGAGCCATTTGACCACCCTTGAGAAACAGACTTCGAATGAGGCCAGAGGGCTGGTAAAAGTGTTTTCTTTTGTGCCTTGGGATGAGTCATGGCTCCATAAACCCATTCACGCTTTCCAGTGCACGAACTTGAATTCCAGGAGTCTGAAATAAGTGAACACCCATGCTCGGCGTGGGTTTCAGGCAATCCAGGAGAGAGAGGGTGAGGGAGAAGGAGGAGGACCGGCGTAATAACTCTGTTCCAGCATTGGACTCATGTTCCTGATTTTGTGTTGAATCTCTCTCTGTTTCAGCAATATTTCAACTCTGTCTAGGTTTTGATATTCCCCAGGTGGAGATTTATTGAGTCATTTCCATCTGTGCTGCAAGGACGAGCGTTAGATGGTGTTGCCGAGGAAAATGGAGCAAAACAACAAATGAGGGGAAGCGCCTTTTCTTGCGGAGCTTGGATGCTTTCATTAAAGTGCAGCAGTACCTTGGTCTTCTTGATATATTTCCCCACCTTATGCTGAAATCTACTGCTGCAAATAACCGTGCAAATAACCTTGTGGAGCAAAGAGGCTTGGTGTGAACTTGTACCTTTGGTAACAAAAAAAAGTCTGTAATGAAGTACATAAAGTCCATCTTTATAGAGTCTGTGGGCACAGTATGATGACTACATTCAAAATTCAGGAAAGAAGCTATAAAGAAAAGCTTTGTTGTTTACAGGAATGCATCGAAACCACTCCATTGCTGGAAGAGGTGTTCGCACACCAGCAATTAATGTTTGCTTCTCTCACATTACTGTCATTTAAGAACAAAATACACATAATAGACAGGACAGTTCTATAGTTTGTCCATCTAGGTCATAATAAAATATATTTAAGACCATGTGTGTGTGTTTTCTTGAAGTCACACTGATCCCACAGCCTCCGCATGCTGCTTTGGTTGTTCCCTGATGGCTTTGTCTCTGTGGGTTGCAAGCTCTCTTGGGAGGACTGGCTGTAAGATGGAGAGATCCTTTTCTGCATCCTGAAGTAGACAGAAATTTTTTTAGTTGCACCCTAATCTTAATTTATACAATAATTAAAATAGTCGTCTCCTAATAGGACTTACATGAGTTGTTTATGGCACGCTGCCCTTATTGTAGAAAAGCACATCCTTGCAGATAAGAAATGTCAATTAAAATGTGAACTTTGTAGAGCACAGATAACAACAGCTTCATACACACATATACTTTTTTTTTTAAAATGGTACTTTTCTGTGTTTTGTTATTTGTTTTGTTGTGGGTTTGTTGTTTTTTTTTAAACACAGCCATAAGTAGTAAAGGAAAAGTAATGTGCAGGAACTGAGGCAGCAAAAACACAGAAAATAGCATCATAATGACTGTGTTATCTTATCATAGCGGTGCATAGCTTTGTATGCAAATGTTAACTCAAATGCAGTCAGCTCTCTACAGTAAAGAGCATGTACGGGAGGAAACGTAAGAATAATTTTATATTGCTTCATTGTCATAACTGTCTTTCAAAATAACATCAAAAAACTACGCCAATCTGTCTCTAAATTAACAGACACTTTCCCCAGCTTTCAGCTTGCTGCTTCTATACTGGATATCATGCAAAACTTGTTAAAATGCAACAGGGGGCATGGACTGAATGGAGATGGAGGCATATTACACACTCCCTTGTGCCACTGTCACCGGCCGTTAGCAGAAGGCGAGGGGGAGCTCATGCAGCTGCCCCAGTGACATATTAGAACAGGTGGATGATTTTTACAATAATTTGATTTCTAAGCCAGCCAAGTCCACACCTTCCTAAGACTGCCATTGTTTGGAAATGGTTCTGTCATGATGTCCCTTAAGACATAAGCAGGTAAAGCGTGGCCCAAACTAGTCTTACCTGTCCGCCACCTTCATGGCAAGTCAATGAAAGCTTTCACACAGAGATGCTGCAAACAGGATCCTGAGTAAAGCCTATTTATAGCTCTCCAAAGAATACTTGTGACCTGCTTTTTGAGGGCTTTTCCTCTTCATTTCAGAATTTTACATAGGGGGAAGTTAGAGTAGAAAGTCCAGTAAATACCCACAGAAAAGAATAAAACTAAGCGAGGAAGTAATTGATTGCAGCAAATTTACAGATGCAACAATTGTTATAGGACCTTTTTTCACAGGTTTTTCACTCTAATAGAAGTAGTATTTGCTTTTAATGTAATTTAAAATACAATTGAACAGATTGTGTGGTAGCAGCATGACACAGGGGCTGAAAATGGGCCCTATGTTTCTAATGGCCACATACAATTAAAATGTTTAAAGCAAGGCAAATTTTACTTCTCCATTCAGAAAAAAATGTCTTCTCTGAAATCCTACATTTAGCAGAAATTCTGCCTGAGATGAGCTGCTTTTTCCCCTTCTTCTGAATTCCTGGCACTATATAAATCAAACAAATTCAAGATAGCAAAGCCGGGAAAATCATTATTATAATCATGAAACCAGCAAAAAGGTCAACAAGGAGGAGAACAACAATAGGATTCTGGTAACTGTTTGGAAAGAAACTATTCTTGCTGCAGTCAAACTCACTGTTTTCATAACAACAAATTAAATTCCAAGGTAACTCCCCAGAGGCTTCAGCAGCGTGGCTGTGTCACTGCAGTAGAAGCCACTCCAGCACAATGTACTGTATCAGTAGGAAAACCTCCCAGCAGCTGAACCGCCACGCAGCTCAGCGGTGTTTGAAGCTAAGCTGGGGTCCAGCCCACACCTTTTCAAAGCACCACATTGTTGTTATTCTTTTCCTCCCTTTCCTGTCTATTTCCCCATCTTCCTCTTACTTTCCCCTGCCAGGTGGACATATTTTAGACTCCATTCATAACATGGGAAGCTGCACAAGCGAGCATTGTTGTACCAGTGTGGAGATGGCTGTGGATGGCTCAGGCTTCACTAGTCAGGTATGAGGCATTCAGAGCAGCATCCACCTTGTCAGTATTTTATTTTCTTATTGGTGCCTGGTATGTACCATAAAAACATATAATTAACCAGGTGTAAGCTCCCATCTTACACTAGGGAGACAGGTCAGCAAGGTGAGTGTGCTGCAAACACCCAGTGTGAGAGTGGCAATTGTATTTGCTTTGACTGTTCAGCTTCAGGGAATGAAAAATCAAGACTAAAGCTTTTGTCATGGTCTGGCCTCTCTGAGACTCCTTTTATTTATCTATAAAATGCAGTGTTCTATATAACAGTGTTCTGAATGGGAGTTGCCAAAGAACTGCAGGTATCAAAGCAAATTTCTTAGTATTTTGCATTGATTAGCTTAGATTTTTCCAACTGCTGTGCAAAAATTAGTATATTTTATCACTTACTGGGTGAATAGATGTGTCTACAATACTATGTTAGTCCTTCTCTGAGCAACAGGCAGCCACATAACCAGCAAATGGCCAGAGTGTAACAGAAAGAGAAATAACTATTAAAAAAAATTTAAAATTCACCCCCCAATAAACAACATGCTACGGCAATAGAATCATTGGGTTAGATAGTCTCTGCCCGTCAGGAGGTTTAAAACAAGCGTTGTTATGAAATTAACAGCTACAGAAGTCTCACTGGGTACTAAATACCCAGGTAACAATAGGTGACTTTATCATCAGAAGCTATCCACTGTGTAGCCTTGAGGTCTGGTTAATAAGATCTAAAATAGGCATGTTCACTGCGTTGTTTCATGGCATTTTCAGATAAATAGAATCATAGAATCATATAATGTGTTATGTTGGAAGGGGCCTTTAAAGATCAACTAGTCCAACCCCCCCTGCAGTAAGCAGGGACGTCTTCAGGTTGCCCAGAGCCCCATCAAGCCTGACACTGAATATCTCCAGGGATGGGGCCCTCCATCACTTCCTTGGGCAACCTGTTCCAGTGATCCACCCCCCTCATAGTGAATAATTTTTTCCTAATATCCAATCTAAATCTTCCCTTTTCTAGTTTAAAACCACTACCTCTCATCCTGTCTCTGCAGGCCCTCGTGAACAGTTCTTCCCCTGCTTTCTTATAGGAACCTTTCAGGTACTGGAATGCCACTGTAAGATCTCCCCAGAGCCTCTCTTCTCCAGGTTGAGCAAGCCCAACTCTCTCAGCCTGCCTTCATAGGAGATGTGCTCCAGCCCTTTAATCATTTCTTTGGCTACTTCTGGACATACTCCAACAGGTCCATGTCCTTCTTGTGCTGAGGGCTTCAGGGCTGGACACACTACTCCAGGTGAGGTCTCACCAGAGCAGAGGGTCAGAATCGCCTCTCTCAATCTACTACTTTATCTTGCAGAGCAGGCCCAATATCTCCAGTCCTTTTACTGAGGCATCCAGTTAATGTAACTTCATGATTTCATGAGAGTCACAGTGATGCAGGATGAGCACACCATAATGAAGACTCAGTAGAGGTGGCAGGATAGGTGGTTTGTTTCTGTGCTTTCTGTGGGCTCATCAGTCTCTCCCTCAGTTTTCCAAACTGTAATCTCATGCTAACTGTGCTCAGGAAAGTGTGACTGCCTTTTGCCAAGAGTCACACACTCCTGGGGCCTTCTGACCCACACCCAGTTCTTCTGCAAATGGAAATAAATGGAACTGAAGGGTCTTCAAAATAAAGATTCTCTTCTTCAAAATAATTTTTCATACCAACATCAAAGTGTGAAAGCAAGAAGCCAAAAAAGGGAAGATATTCTTAAAAGTTGAACTTAATCTACATTACATTTTACATCCAGGTATCTGGTCTGTCTCCTATGTACTTGATCTCTCAAAGCAGGTAGCTTCTGAAGATAGTCCAGAACTTCTGAGCTAAAGAAACCTCTAAATTTTTCTCTCAATGTCTCTAGAGATTTCAAGTGATCTATCAAGTTCCTAAATTAATTGTTCACAGGAGTTGCTGTTAATAACACTTTCTACTCTGAACTGGTTTTGAAGAGAGTTGGAAAAAATAGTGTTTGATTTCCTACCAATGTTTTTTCCATCGGAGGCCATTGTCATGGTCCAACCATAATTTTTTACAGTTAAAAATTGAGCCTGTGCACTTTATTCTCTCACTGGGAAAATAAAAAATTCCATACTTGAATATCTGTCAGATTTCAGAAAGTCTGTGTGTGTCATTTTATAGTATAGACTCTAAAATCTGCTTTAGCAAATGTCCTTTTTTCTGATGATCCTTTGAGGTACAACTACAAACACATATAAGCATGAGGCAAGATCTCAATATCATTTAAGAAAAGAAAGCTGTGAATGGTTTCATATCAAGTCCTCTGTGCACTCTTCAGATGGTACACACTGGGTTCTACTTCCTGTGACGTCAAATTCTAGGGTGAAACGGGTTGGTGAGAATATCGCAGAGGTATGGAAATCATTGTCTGAAGAAAGCAAAGGAACTCCTGGGAACCCTTAGCTTCATTTAGGTTGCCTTGTGCGCAATATAAAGAAAAAAACCATTGCCTGCCTGTTCACACAGTAACTTTTCCCCTCACTTCTGCTAAATGCCTGCCATGAGTAAGTCTTTCTTGGGATGGTGGAAGAATAACCCATGAATGAAAATTGCAAACAATAGGTAGCCTATGATAACAGCAGCATTGTGGATGAAAATATTCCCAGACTGTCAACTTTATGTAATTTAGATGTTGAACTTGTGGTGCAACATATCTTAATTTATTCCTAATTCCAAGCATCCCTAACACATACATTTGCAAGTCTGCTTGCCAGTAGCCAGGCCAGCATAGTTACTAGAGAACAGTTTTATTTAAAAGGAAAAACAATTTTGTTCTTTCCAGGAAAACATCCTTCTCCACTTCCAGGGATTTACAGCACATTACAGACACCTTAATCACCATGACTCTTAAAAAGATTTGTCCAAAGTTACCAAGCACAACAGGACATGATTCGGGCTGATCAGATCGGACTGGCATAGGAAAGCAAACCCAGTCTTGACTTACTTCCCTATTGATAAAGTTCTCTGCAACCCACCACATCATGAATTCCAAATGAATTCTGTAGAGAAGACCATGTGTGAAAATGAAGGGGTGAAAGTCTATCCCTGTTGAATACCACAGCAAGATCCCGACTGTCTTTAATTCTCTGTTACTTAGCTTATTATGTAGGCCATTGTTAATTAACATCATCATTCAAATATCTCCTGACTTTGTAGAAAATTCAAGCACTTGATACTTGTTCTGCTTTCTAGAGGTGAAATGCTAAATTTACAATCCCCATTTAATCATACGTTTCCTGTGCATTCCACCTGAGCACTGATGATGCAAGCTTTCTTTCTAATTACAAAGGTGAGCTGAAGAACCAGTGATTAAAATAAGATCAGCTTTTCCTTAAATACCATTGTACTTCAGGGAAGTGATCAAAGCCAATAGTTGCTTCCAGAGATATGTTAATTTACAGCAGGTGAACTTCTTAAATTAAAAATAGCAAACCCTCTTTTTCTTGCTTAGACTTAAAAAACAAAGAGCAAAAAAATCACCCAGTTGAGTCTATTGGGCAATTCCCCTATAAAAAAGCCTCTGCCTTGTTTTCAGGCTAACAGGGGACTCACAGCCTAAATAAGGTTAAAGGATTTGCCAAAGGGCCCCAGGGAAGATTGTGTTCTGTCTATAATTTTGTTGTCAGAATAATACTCCCTCGCCCCTTTATTTTTTAATAAAGAAAAGGATATTTCTGTGGCATGATCAGTTCACACTTGTAAAGTGCTTTCAGATCCACGCTGAAGTAATATGCCTCATAGACATGTAGACCTATGCATTCCTAGGTGTGTTCCTTTCCTTCCAAATCCCAGTAGATTGAGAAGCATGATTACGGCATCTAAAACTGAAACTAAACCCAGAACAATCTGCCAAGTAGGCTGGGAGAATTCTAATAACCCTGATAAGAGTTACTGCTTCGTTTAGGAGAAGCCTGAATGAAGCTCAAAGTCCGATTGCTTCTCAGGGCACCTGGAGGAGCTGCTGCCTGGAAAGGAGAAGACCACCAAAAAAAATCTTCCCTCCAAGCACATGTCATACGCCTGCGGTAACAGATGGAGATGGCCGCTCACGAGATATCTTGCCTTGAATCTGGGGCCAGCAGCTTTTAGGATCAGTCCCACTAACCTACAGTGGAGGCTTGCAGTGTGCTGATATGAACACATTTTCATGATAACTGCAAAAGAGGGCAGCAAAGTCTGCTTCCAAAGCAAAATGCTGACAGAAAAGCAGCTCATTTAAATATCTATAAATCTGTGAGGTATTTAGAGCTTCTGATTCACCGTGAAAGCATTCAGTGCATATCTTCTCTGATGGCCGCAGAAGCCAAGTGTCACAGGTTGTTTTTCTTTGGTAATAAGTGATCCTATTAATGACTATTTGAGTTATCCTTTGATGGAGTAATTTAAAATCAGAGTGCCCAGCTAATCGTGTTCAGATCTGACACCGTCGTATTTAGCCATCCAAAACAAATGACAGTATGGGCTTGAACCATTTCTTGTGGCCTGGAGACTCTGAACTCACTTTGACTTAGTACAGGTGTTGAAATCACTACAGGATTATCCCTGGAGGTGGGTAATCCTTTAAAGGTTCAGAGCTTTGGTTTAGATAAAAATCTAACCGTTTGGATGTTTATCTGAAACCTTATCTCAGTCATCTAAACTCCTGGAGGCTGAACACCCATCAGCTGAACATCTACAAGAAAAAAAAGTAATAGGGCCTCTTGTTTCTACAGACTTAAATCCTGATCCTGACATCTCTGAATAAACAAAACCTCACACTGATACCAACTCCCCTTTGAGTTGGGGTATCAGGAATGGGAAGTTCCCTTTCATCTAAAGGTGATCACAAACATTATCTGATGGGGGGGAGGGGGGAATGAAGTTTTGATTGCAAAAAAAATAGTGTTTTGGTTTTTTTTTCGTTGAAAACCCTTACACTTGAAAATTTCCAAAGGAGCTTTTCTTGAAAATCAAAATATTTCATCCCTTTTATCACCCAGAAAAAAAAAGGATCTTGATAATGAAATGCTGTCGTTTTAAACCCCTACTGAGTTAAAAATCACGGATTTGTTTCCCCAGTTGTCCTCCATCCTGTAGGATGCCATATGACTGCTACCAAGGTGCCATGCTACCTCACAGGAGACAGAGATTGGGAGTGTGAAACAAGCAGACTGACGCTCCCAGCACTGAATTGCATCAGCACAGAGAGATTTTGCTTTTCCACTACAGTACCTCAGATTATTCAGTTTTCCACCAAATGCTTTACTCCTTTCTGGCACTTCAATGAATGCAAGAACATTTTTAGTAGGTGGTCTAAAAATTAACTTGTGTCTATTAAAATGTGAGTATAATAGTTTAGGGAGGAGGAAAGAGGGGTGTTTGAGGAATTACTCCTAGCCTCCGCTGACATCCCTTTAGTGAATGGTCTGGTTACTTGTTCTGCTGTGGGATGTCTCAGGCTACGCCAGGGGTGTATGTATGAAGGGACTGGGCACATCCTGGGTACTAAGTGTGCCCAGAACCACTTCAGGGATTTATGGCCATTGCTTTCTTTCCAAGGCTTGCTGAAACTGGAAGCTTCACTAACTCCCAATTCCCACACCCAAAAGGAAAAAAAGCTGCCTCAAAGGAAGAAGCATGAGAAAGAGAGAAACAATCCAGCAGGTGAAACAGTAGCTGAAAATGGTAGGCATGGGTTTGGTTCCCTTCTCCACCACAACCTTTCTCCTTCACCTAGGGAGTCCTTCAGTCTTTGTGGTTCTGCTGTTGATTGTAGAGACTATCAATCTCCTCTCTTTGGTGACCAGTGATAGAACCTGAGGGAACAGCATGAATCTGCAGGGGAGGTTTAGGCTGGATGTTAGGAAGAGGTTCTGTACTGAGAGGAACTTTGAGAGGAGCTTGGGCACTGGCACAAGCTCCCCAGAGAAGTGGTCACAGCACCGAGCTTGGCTGAGTTCAAGAAGCATCTGAACAATGCACTCAGTCCCAATGCTCTGACTTGTGTGGCCCTGTGTGGAGCCAGGGGTTGGACTTGATGGTCCTTACAGGTCCCTCCCAGCTCAGGAGATTTTGTGACTCTATGATCTTAAAGGGTATTTCAAGCACAGTCAATCCTCCCCCCAGTGAATCAATTTAATATGGTAGCCAAAGCTACAGATGCACAGGGGACAATCAAAAAAAAAAGGACTGTGCCACTGCTCAAACACATGTGAGCACTTTATGAAGGTCTGGGCCACATGTCTATACTACTATTTGCAAGCTGAGCTTTTTCCATTTTCCTATCACATTAGCCTAAAGGAGAATTATCATTGTTTTGCAGCATTATAGAGACTGGGAAGAGAATTCAAACACTTTCCCCTTCCTTTTCCCACTAACATGCCACTTCGTCTCAAGTTCACAGGGCAATTCTGTCCATTCCTGCACCTTTGAGAGCTTGCACATAGCTGCCACACTGCTTTTGTAGCGGTACTCTTCCCTTGGGAATGAAAAAAATAGTGCTTATTTGTTTTGGCTCTATCAGTAGGGTCACAAGATTAATAGCCATTAATTAAAAAGATGTTGGATTCTTCTTTGATATGGCAATTTAAAGTTGATAACTGGAGACAAAATGCTATTCAGAGTTTTGCAGAATAATTATTCTCTGCCGCCCGTGGTATAGTTGTCTGGTTTTGGCAGCAAAAAGCACTTGCCTGAAAAGGGAGGGAATGATTTACTTCATATTATTATATTCTGTGGCTCAGGAGTATCATACTTCCACTTATGTGGCAGAAAATTATTGTAATTCTCACGACATTTTTTCAAGCATCATTGTGCTTTTGATAACTTACTCTGTCAAGCTTCCCTATACAAGCAGTATGCTTGTTTTCTCTGGTTAACTACCTTTTATATCTACAGCTGTTGTTTCTCATCAATGTTTTATGCTTCAAATAAAAATGCTAATTTACCTCAGGTAGAAAGACAGTCCTTTTTTTTTCCTGGGTAGCTGTGCTGTCACTAAGCTGGTTTCAAGTAGGTCAGGGAAATATTACGTTTTTTAAAGGAGTTTTGCTGCAGGGTTATGTTGCTTCTGAGCTTTACTATCAAAGCCCTGCCCCTTGCTGCAGCTACCCAGCAAACAGAGCCTTCATTCCAGAGTTGCAGAAGCGGAGGGGGTTGTTGCAGGGGGCGGAGAAGAAAACAATTTGAGACCCAAACTCATCTGGGTGAGTCATGAATGAAGCACAAGGCTGGATTTGCCCACGCTCTCGCCCTTTTCTCTCAGCAGTGCTCGTGTGCGAGTGTTCCTCAACTGCAGAGTGCTCCCTCTTCTCCCTTCACTCCCTCGCCCGCCCTGCTCCGAGGGAAATTCTTGTAGGATGCTCCCTGTTACTCACCTAATCCTATTAAACTGGGCATCACGAAAGCTTCCAGTGATTTATCAATCAAGAATTGTTTTTGCAGATCTACTTGCTACTTGCAGCGAGGGCTCTTCAGCCTTGTCAACACCTGGAATTTTTGGCTGAGGTTTCTCAGCTCTGTGGTAAGTGGCAATGGATCTTACCCAGGTTGTGCACCACCACAGAAGTGCTGTCTCGGTTCCAGCCAGGTTTTAGCTGCCAAAAGAAAATGTAATGCCATTTGTCTCAGTGAAGGTGTCACTTGAAGCTTATATTTGAACCCAACAGACAGCAAAGAGCACGTACATGGTTATGAGTAGAAGATTGCTCTCGAAGAACTCTTCACCAGCAGAGAGGTATTGTACTGAAGTTGTGTCTTGAGGCTCATGGTGAGGGTTTAGGCTTTTTTCTTATTATTCTCATTTTCCTGCAGTGGGTGTCCAGAGTACAAATCCCTGTAAGCCCATATGCTTTCAGAAGCCATCTAGGATACATCTCATTTTGCTCCAATTTGCTATGACTATTTGCGCTTACCTCCTGCCGTCCATATACAAGTGATAAACACTAATACTGGAGATGCCAAACATTTGCAGTGGTTGCCTTCCACGAACAATACTGCCAGTTCAGATACATCCTATGAATTATTTAAAGATGACACATTTCCCAGCTAACTTTAAAAAGCAACAGCAATTAAATGGCTGGGCTGCAGTTATTTCCCTGATAAGATGTGGTAAAAATTGCTCAGCCATGTGTCACAGCAGAGCAAGCACCTTTGTGAGCTACACCCCACCTGACCGGAATCCAAGCAGAGTGGCAGCCACTGTTTCACAAGTCACCACAGTAGCATCAATCATAAAGCTGCTCGTTACTTTATCATTACATTAATGCTCACGTTATCAGTACATTTAAGTGGAACTTGTTTCTATAGTTCACAGTGAAAAGAAAAATTATTCCATGCTTGTAAATGAAAGGTAGATATAGGATGCATTTCCATGTAGGAAACATGACAGAGGACACAGTGGAGGAAACTGGGAACATGGGGGGGCAAGTGGACAGGACCAAGTGTCGACACCAGTGGCAGAGAGCTGCCAGGCCATGCTAAACACAGACAAATTACCTATCTTTTCGTTTCAGGCAACAGTGCTATTCATATGGATAGGAATCCCTGCCTGGCTGATGCTATTCAAAGTATTCCACCACCACCAAAAAAAACCCAGTAGGGTTTTTTTCTGCTATGTCAAGACAGGCAAACTGGTTCAAAGTATTTAAGCCAGCAAACACGTCTGCAATGCAGCCCAGCCTAAAGGCAACAACAGGCAAATGGTTTAAAGAGGCTACCCCATCAAGCTTAATTTTAGCCCATAAAATGCCTTGAGTAATTGGACCTTTAGGTGAGACATTATAGAAGTACATTATTTCTTAAATAGTAGCTTATTTGGGGCAGTAATCCCAAGTTCTTACAGGTTCATATTTGCAGAGGCTTTGTTCAAGGCTCTCTCCCCCATTACTACCACAAGAAACAAGTAAGTGCTCACCTCTTGGGCTCACGCTCAGAAGACACAATGGCCAGACTGCATTTCAGTTATTTAAAATGCTCTGGTTTTCACTGCTGAAGGTGTAATCCTGCATTTCTTTAACTGACATGGTATCATACACACACACCAAACGGCACCAGCCAGCGAGCAAGCCCTGACTCGGAAAGCGTACGCTTCAGCTGACAATGACGTGCTGTCAGAAAACTGGATTAGCTCTCGGGCTAGGTGAAAAGGGAGGATTAAATGAAATCCACAGATATTATTCCAGGCTCTGAGAACATGAGCGTGGAACAAAACATTACATACTAACCTAAGAAACCAGATGGAGAATGTGAGGGAAGCAACAAGGCATAGGAGCCTAAAGGGAAACTGCCATGTATTGTACAGCTCCTCACAGAGCGCATTGTGGGGCATGATCCTGGGTTTGCTGTAGAAATGTAGCTCTAGCATCTTAAACTTTATTTTTCTCATCCAAAGGTTTATATATGTATAATCTGGAACACATTACAGAATATCTTCGTTCTGACTCTGAAGGTAGCCTGAAACCACCTGAGATTATCTGGGTGTCTTAATACTGACCCCCACAAGAAAAGAAGTGGTCATCTGTTAATTACTTGTCTACTAATAGTATTAGTAGAACCCTGCAGCTGCTGCGTTTGTCCCAAAACATCAAAGTGTGGCTGTACCCTCAGCTACTCCCTGCACTGCTGCTGCAAAAGCCAAGGTGCTTTACAAGGCAACCATGTGGTGCCAGCTGCAGAGTTTGAGATGCTGTTGAGTTTTGCCACATGAGAGATCACCACTGGCTGACCTTTCTGCCACAGCAAAGAGCAGACATGCTGCCTGGATGAAAACTTTCCTCACAGCCAGTCGACTGAACATTTCCTTCCTCTGAGTGTGACATCTTCCAGCTCCCAATACTGTGTGATTCTGTGATTTTATCAGAAAAGCAACAGACTGTAATTCAGAGAAACCCCTGTGCAAGGCGTGACAGGCTGCTCAGAGCCGCCCTCACCCTCCCTATGTAAGTGGCTGGGTCACCTTACCTGGATGGTGCTACAGCTGCCAACCCATGGCCATGAATGGCTCAGCTCAGAGCTGCTTTACCAGTTCAAAACACGGGTCTCCTGCAGCTCACATCCTGGGGAGCTCCATCCTGGTGCCTGCACAAGTCCCAGGGGACTCAGGGCTCATTTCACTGTGAATTAGAAGGGCAAGCAATTTTATTTTGTTTTGGATCACTTGCCACCAGCTATAAAAAACAAACTCCCATTCAGCTCTTATCTGCCAAGCTCCGTATATGCGAATTTTGCTTCCTGTTATTGCAGCAACGGTAGGGATGGAGAAACACTCTTGATTTCCTTTTTCAGAAAAGTTTTCTTTTTAAAACAATTGGTATTAAACAGAACAAAACAACCAAGAAACAGCATGCTCATTTCACAAATTTCCAGTAACGTTAGAACTCTGGACATTGTTTCAGCTCTTGCTGAGATGAAGCTTGATTACATTAATGCCAGGCAGGCATTTAATTTAACTCAGAGGCACTTTCATTACAGGCTTCCTGAGTATTGAGAGACTGACTCTGCTTGCAATAGCAAGGGTGGGCTCTCAGCCTTCTGACAAAGAATGTCTGTAGGGTTTTCATCCATCTTCTAGGAAAATAGGTGTGTACTATCATAATGTGCCTGTTCATGTGTATTTTCATATGGGTGTGTGCCTCTATCTGCCAGCAGAGCTATAGGTGTGTCCTTCTCTAGTTGCTCTTGAACCCACTGATTGATCTCAGCCAGCCTGGTGAAGGAGCATAGACTACAAGGATAATCAAGGTCCTGTAAATGAGACAGTTAAATGGAAGAGATATCTCAGGAAAAGGCTGCACGGTGAACTCCCCAGAAAGCATAGCTAACAGAGCAATTAAAAATTCATTCAGGGCTCACAGAGTGTTCACAAACCCACGAGCTCATAGGCACATCCCAACCATACCAACAGGCTTCCTAGTGTGCCCACGCTTGGTGGTGGGATTGGGATGAAGCTGAATAAAGCAATGGTACAATCAACAGTAATGCAATCAGTACTGCATCCTTGCTCAATTATCCTGATGGATAGGACCTGGATTACCCAGAAGACCACATAACATTACAGGCCCTGTGATACTCAATATCACAGAATCACAGAATTGTTGGAATTGGAAGGGACCTTGAGAGACCATTGAGTCCAACCCCCCTGCCAAAGCAGGTTCCCTAGAGCAGTTTGCACAGGTCGGCATCCAGATAGGTCTTGAATATATCTCCAGAGAAGGAGACTCCACAACACCCCTGGGCAGCCTGCTCCAGTGCTTTGTCACCCTCACCTTGAAGAAGTTCTCTCTCACATCAGTGTGGAATCTCCTGTGGTCCCATTTGTGACCATTGCCCCTTGTCCTATCCCCCACAGGCCACTGAAAAGAGGTTGTCCATCTCCCTTTGTCTCCCACACTTCAGATATTGGTAAACATTGATGAGATCCCCTCTCAGTCTTCTCTTTTCAAGGCTGAACAGCCCCAGCTCACTTAGCCTTTCTTCACAGGAGGATGTTTCAGGTCCTTAATCATCCTCATGGCCTCCACTGGACTCTCTCCAGGAGGTCCCTGTCTGTTTTGTACCAGGGAGCCCAGAACTGGACACAGGACTCCAGGTGAGGCCTGACCAGGGCAGAGCAGAGGGGGAGGATCACCTCCTTTGACCTGCTGGCTACGCTCCTCATAATCCACCCCAGGATTCCATTGGCCTTCTGGGTGACCAGGACACACTGCTGGCCCATGGCCAACATGTCATCCACCAGGACCACCAGGTCCTTCTCTGCAGAGCTCTACTGTTATTCCCCAGCCTGTAAAGATACCTGCGGTTGTTCCTTCCCAGATGCAAGACCCTACAAAATATATATATATATATGATATATAACCATTTAACACATTGGTCAAACAACATCAGCCTGGCTGAGGGAGCCATGCTAGTTCTAGGGTCCTCCAAACTAATATTTGTCAGTGTCCCAACCTCGCCTTAAATGAACCCATCTGTGCAGTGCACTGGGTGCCCGTTTCTTTCTAGGTGAACACAATGTTCTTGTTTATACACAAAAGCAGCTTGAGAGCTTTTCCTTCCCTCATGAGTTTAACTAGGGCAGACAAAATAAGCAGAGCCAGTAAAGAAAACACCACCTCCTTGCAAAGCAGACGCTCTTTGGACAGGCCCAGTCTCCTGCATCTCCAAAGACCTTGGGAGAGAGGAATAAAACCTCCATGTCTTTCCTGCGATATTCTAGTTGCAGCTCAGCTTCCTGGTGTACTTTCTGTTACAAGAGAGCAGGATGGAGAAGTGGAGATTAGATATAAACATGACCATTGACATCACACAGTAAATGTCTGATCCATCCCTCTCTTTCCATAATGGAATCTGGATCAGGTTGCATGACCCACTTTCTGCAACTACAAGTCAATGAGGGACATGGGATCAAGAGCATGGCTGCCCAGTAACAGCACAGTCTTTAGGGCAGGATAATGAATTATTGGAGACTTAAGTGACATCGTGATGAAGTGGCATAATCATTATCTATTCTACAATAAAACAGCTTGCACTTCTCTTGGAGAGCTCACCAGAACTGTAACTTTTCAGTTTAAATCTTATCATAGCATATGAGCAGCTGGTTTACGTTTTGTCCATTTCAAGGAATTACTCTCCTCCATTTGTTTCTCAAAAATTAATATCTTGCATCATGTCTTTGATGGTTTGTTTTACATTTCAGGAATGCAAAACAATTGCACAATAAATCACTGGAGGAATGTACATAAGGGTTATTTGTCATGGTTATAAATAAATGAACTTTAGCAATACTTGATAAACAGAAGATTGTGGACAATTCAGGCAGGCTTTTAAAAAGATCAGAGCATGACTTCAGCCCTTTAGTAACAAGCTTTATTTTATTGACCCATAACCCAGTGGAAACACTGCAGGAGAAGTAGCCAACTGCCTCTATGAGCTGGCAGCTGATTGCCAGGGGCAGGCCAGAAATCCCATTTTGGTCTTCTACAAAGTGCTTGTGCCATCCAGCTCTGGCAGAAGCAGAGGTGCTCGGCACCTGTGAAAACTTGTCTGTCTGAATACTGTGAAGAAGCTTCATCCTACAGATGCCTCAGTTTTAGGAACTTATTTACTATTAAGATTAATTGCAAATCAAATTTGGTCTTATGCCCATTTGGGTCAAGCATGTAAGCAGTTCATTAAAGATTAGATTTCAAACTTCAAATCGCAATGTCCTTCAGTTCTCAGCCACATTAAGAACCAACCACCATAAGGTAAAGCCTTGTTTTCCTTTGGCACTACTGAAGTTAAATGCCCTGCTGAATACAATTAGGATTACCCATTGGTTTAAATGCTTCTTGAACCAAGGACTGAGAAATAAAGTGTATCTAGGCTTCAGTTTACCATTGAAAGTATTAGAGATGCTCAAATTTTTATGGACTCTCAAAAAACCACTCCAGTTCTCCTATCTTTTCAGGGACTGGTCACCTCTGTGGTAATTTTAGGCTCAAAACTTTGGCAGACCTTGGCAGTAAGTTTACTGGTAACCGGAACCCCATTTACTGCTCCATTCACTTATACAAGTTTAGTTGAAGATTGCTTAAACCTTCACCTTTGAAAGGCTAGATTTGGTCCAGCTCAGCAAGAAAGGAACAGAGCAAAAGGATAAGCTGAATTTTTAACAAGGGAAGCTTATTTATTAAAGATACATCTCTGAGAACATGCACATCTTTCTGAATTCAGGGCCAAGACTAAAGAGCACTGCAGATTAATCTGATTTCAAAACCAAATTTTAATATATACACATGTATTTTTGAAATGCAATGATGGGAGGAGCAGTAATTGTAACAGATGTGCCAAGCTTTCAGTAGCATATTTCTAAAGTGCAATTACTGGCAGCTGCAAAGTAGCCACCTTTATGATAATAGGATGCAATTAATTCAGACAAGTCTCTATCCATCGAGGTGAAGTTGCACAGAACACAAAGAGGAAGGAGGGTAAGCACTTAAATATGCGTGCCATTGTGTTGGTGGGTTTGCAGTTACAGCTAGACCTAGACCTCTGCTCTTCAGACATCGGTATCTGAATTGCTGTTATCTGCCAAAAACCCTTGTGTGCAGTGCACAGCTTTTTATTGTCTATTGTTATTATCTATCTAGACATCTATCTTGGGAATAGCTGAAGTGTCCTTCACTTTTCTATCCAGGGTGTGGTGGATGATAGGGTAGGGCTAATACCAAGGCTCGCAGACGCCACAGGAGAGGGGAACCTCCCCTCCCTGCTCCCTCCTGCTGGAACTGGTGTGCAGCCGATGGGTTGATAAACCAATTCAAGCCAGCAATCCAGCAGGAAACTAACCCAGGGAGGGTGGGGAAAACAACCCACAGACAGTCTAGCAGACTGAGTAAGTCTGAGCAAACAGACATGCTCCAGAGCCAGGGCAAGGAAGGAGCAAAACAGCAGTGCTGGGAGTGGGAGATATAGGGAGACAGCCCCCGCACTGGTGGTTAAATGCAGTATTGGCCTCAGCCTTAAGTCTGACCTCATCCTTATTTCTAGGAACAAAGACTTAAAGCATATTAGGAATGACAGCTTCTTCCTCCAGCATTCGGTAGTACGCTACATAAGGGTGTCAGTGTACTGAAACACAGGGGGTGTAACGTGCTTGGGGAAAGCATCAGGCTTGAAACAGGAGATTAGGCACAAGGAAAGACAAATCGGGTGACGAAATTTGAGAGAAGACAGGACTGTTGCAGCTACACAAACAACCAAGCCCAGACTCCACATCAGCTGCTTTCCTCGTTCTTATCCATGTCCCAGCACTGACCAGCACTTCAGAGCAAGCAGCTGACAGGATAACAGAATCAGAGATAGAAGGGCAAAAAACAAGAAGGGAAACTTGTGTTAAAATACTGATTTTCTGAACATAAGGGACATAGAGACAAACATACTCCTGAATTCAAGCCTCTGCTAAAGCCCAGCCAGTAGCACTGGCAGTAGGCCACTACACCCACCACAACCCCTCGGTGGTGAGGAGACCAGCCAGCCAAGGCCTGCACGCTTGTCCCCCATGTGGAGCCCAACAGGCACACTGGCCTCAGAGGGAACATACCACTTCCTGCAGGACAGTAGATCTGGCCAAGGTACAGCAGGGACAAAGAGGTCTTCAGTGAGCTGGCCCAGCTCCAGGTCTCCCTGAGACCAGGGAGTGGAGCATGGGCAGGGGGATCCCCACGCACATCCCTGTGCAGCCTTGTGCACCCCTGGACAGCTGCCAGCTCTCTGACAAGAGGAGCTCTCCCACATTTGTCCAAACAGGCAAATATGACAACTATCTGCCCAAAAGGGTTTCTGGTTCCATGACAACATACCAAACATGAATTGCTCCCACCCTTCTCAGGAGAGATTTGCAAGGCAAGAGACAGCTCTCCATGGGGAAGAGGAGAGCACTTCAGTGCTGCTGAAGCAACACAGGCAGGTGCAGATCGTGCTACTGCAAAACACCTGGTGATTGTCAAAACAGCAGAAACTAGTCAATTGGTGTTGATACTTCATTACAGAGCATCTTCTCCTTTATAACTATTAAATCTTTAATCCTTTACTAGAACATTTTTTTTTCTCCCCTCACATAAACAGCACTTGGTTTCCTGGAACAGAGCAAAGCTCTTTTTTAAAAGTCAACCACAACCCAGAAGAGCCACAGAGAGAAGAGTAAGCACTGAGGCATCCTCTTTGCTTTGTTGTTCTCATTTTGGCTTGATAAACCTTGACTTTTCATTACCAGGAGGCTCCAAAACCTCCATGGAAAGCAAGTGAAGAGCCCCAGGATGCAGGGGGGATTCTCAAGGTGGAGTATGGGCTACAGATGCTTTCACCCTCCAGCCTACATTAAACATATCACAGTGAGTAACTAGAACCTTCCTCAGTTCAACCCCAGCCTTATCCTCATGCTACTCTTCAACCAGACCATACAGGATTTCTGGGCATCCTCTGAGGAGTAGCTAGGCCAAAGGTCTGCTTGTCCCCACTTAGGCAAGCATTAACTACTTTGCTCTGCTGCTTTGCACAGAGAAGGGGCTGAGTCCATTTGATGTGCAATCCCACAGCAAAGCTCAGCAGTCAACGTGGATTCACATAACTGTGACAAACTGATCCACTTTTGCACCCTTCACACTACCACGTCTCCCACACACACCCACCATAAACTCTTGGAGGATGCTCAGTCATCTTCAAGGCCTCACTTGAAGCTATGGGACAATATGAAGTAATGAGAAGCCAACCTTGTACCTGCAGCAGCACTGAAGTGTTTCTTCTGCTGAGGGTCCTTGCTCCCAATCACCTCACATGCAGTGCAGCTTCCCTACCCCTCAGTGCCTCTTCAGACAGCAGTTACAGCATAAATATTCTGCCACTATGACCGTATAAATTGTTGTAGTGCCTTGGATATCAATCAGTGGTTCGTACATTAAGAATATCACTACAAGTAGAACTAAAAGCTCACCCATCCCTAAGTCCTGTCTCAGCTAACACAGAAAGTCCCACTCCTGGATCCAGACAGGAAGTGGTACCTGCACACAGCCACCCATACCCAGCACCACATTCCCTATTTCCCCCCCAGTATTCTTGCTCATTCAGAGATGCACAGATCAAGGTAATAAAAGTTACAATGAAAAGGGAGACCGTTTCTCCAATAGGACACACTGAGGATCTTCTGTGGCAGACTTGTGTTACCAGACAAGAGCAGAACTACCATTTCCAGTGAAAGCCAGAAGTCAGACCCTCTGGGTGTACACAGGTTGGCTGATTTGTATCATTTTGGAAACACAAGCGAGCTTTAAAATTAACTAAATTTTGTTGGTGTCCTACTGCTATGGTTTCAAGAACACCACTAAAACTCCATACATAACATTCTTACTCATATACTCTGCTTTCAAATGGCCAGTTGGAACCCCAGAAGCTCTCTTGCTGAAGGTGCCAGAGACCAACCATCTCATCAGTGCCGGTTTCTAACCTCCTACGTTTGTGGGTATCCAGTGAACATAGCTATTTGGGTCTGACAGAGCTCTTGAGGTTTCTTCACATAGACTTTGTTGCCTAAAGAGAAAAAGGCTTGAAATACGTTACTAACTATGATATTTTACCCTGTTGGCGTTCAAGTCCATGTTGAGGACTTGAACAGGACTGTTCCCTGAGCAAACAGGGATCCTCTTCTTCAGCCTTGGGAAGCACTGAGTGAAACGGAGATCCAAGCCATCTCATATGAGCTCCACTCCAGAAAGGTCAACAGCCTTGGTGCAATCTAACAAATGTTGGAAGCAGAGCTTATCCACCTTCTGCCTAGAGGAGATACTTGGATTTATTTCTGATTGGAAAGCTCAACAGATGGGTTTATCTACCTCTTTTAGCTACTGCATCCCTCTATAAAGACTGATCTTCTCATACTTTGCATGATATTGTTTTCTAATGATGAAGCAGTCAGACACACAAAAAAATGCTTGAAGAATTCAGACTTGAAATGCATACCCTGTAAGCTTACCAGAAAACAAAATTTATGAAAGCAAGCTTGAAAGAAATACAAGTTGGCTGGAACAGCCTGTTGAAAAAAAAAACAAACTCAAATGGTTACTCATAGAAAATATTTTCTAGTGTACACCCAGACTTTACGACACAACAACAACAATAGTAATACCACCTAACTTTCATCAGTAGATCTGAAAAGCACTTTACAAAGAGATTAAGCATCCTTAGAGCAGCTACTTCGCAATAGGCCCTTTTTCAGCTGCTGACAATATTTAAATTAAACAGATTAAGTGATATTATTAATGTAAAAGGCTTGGCAAGTGATTAGTTAAGTTGCTACCTGGAGCAAAATATTATGCTTAATTTTGGAACAACTGACAGCTATGGCTTATAAGGGCATCTGTTAGCATAAACAGTAAACCGAACAGCACAGAGGTTAGCTTGCACAACCTAATTTTGGTTTTGCCAGTTGTACACAGCATGTTTTTTTCTCATGCAGACACTGTTCTGCTAAAACCAGTCATGAGAATGGAAGTGACACAGGGAGAACAAAGCCTTAGCTTTCCAGTGTTGCAAAGACTATAAAGATCAATTCAGTAATCACAAGAATAAATCAGTGAACATCCTGGACCTGGCACTGCAAATAGGACTTCAATAGATCTGCCTGACAGGTGGAGATTTAGGCCTACCCATAAGTTATTTTTTTTTCTTACAAACTGTTGTTAAATTTTGTTATGGTGCAATATCAGGCCCTACTAAGTGGTAGATAGTACACTAGATAGGCACAGTGGGTGGTAGATGTGTATTAAAGATATTGCATGCAGCAATAACATTTCCTAAACTTTCTCTTTCTGCTACCCAGTGCACAATTCAAAAAAGCACAAAAAACTACTCACAGGTTGGTGGTGAGTAGGTTTGAAGGGCACATATTGCACTGGGAGATATTTTGTCTGTGTTGAAGATAGACAGTCTTACCTGCTATAATCATCCTAGGAAGTCATGCAATGCTTGTAGACTCCAAAACTTGGAGTTAGTGGTTATTTTTCAAGTGCTAATTGAAATTTAAAGCATAAAAAATAATGACAGCAAGACACAAAGCTTGAAAATACAACCAAGGGGCACTGTAAGAACTGGGATACTAAGGAATAAGTAACAGCACCTCAAGCTGCATTATTAAACATACCTTTATTTATGATAATTTGTTAAATGTGAGAAGAGAGATTTCAGTTTTTCTGAGAATGAGTAGAAACCTCTACTCAAGCTCCAGAAAAGAGACAGCCTTATAGTAGGATGAGTTACTCCAACAGTAACTTAATACCAACAAGCATTGAACCTGGACAAGGGAGAACTGGTATTCACTAGAAGGAAAAGACCCTGCACAACAGAGTGTGCAGCAGAGAGAAGATACTTTTAGTCAAAGCACTATGGGAAGTCAAGTTGATTTATCAGTTTAAAATGAATTTTGAAATTATTTTGAAATTACTGTAGGTACCTAAAGTTGGTAATACAGGTGTCTCTGTATGAGCTGTTTCCTTTATCACTCACAATGCAGAATGTTCTCCCTGTTGCTATCTCTCAAGTTTCCCCCACCACCACTACCACACCTTAAGCATTCCAAAAAACCGGAGCAAAAGCTCCTTCAGACTGCTTTGCCAAAGCTTACAAGATAGCACTGGTACCATTCTCACATGAGCCCATTTCAGTGGAATTAGGTTATACCTTTCTTCTCTCTTATACGCCAGCCCTAGGTGGGGCCTTTGTATAGGTGCCAGGAAAAGTCAAGCAACAATTGTCAAGTAACCTCAGACTGCTATTAAAATAAACCCTAAAACAAAGCATATCTGAATAAGAAGTTGTAAAACTTCGACAGATAGCATTTGCTAGCAAACTAGATTTTAACAAGGGAATCAAAATCTCACCATGATAGGCAGGGAGACAGTTGGATTCCAGAAAAGAACTTTCATATTAACTGCATGATGGAATATCAAAGAGGATTTTTTTTAAATTTATAGTTAAGGGAAATTGCTTGGTTTTGCCTTGCAATACACATTAGTCAAACACATAAGTGATAGGGCTAGAAAAGAAAAAGAAAAAACCCTGAATGTTAATCTAAACATGAGTGAAACAGAGAAAATAGATAAACAAAATAGGAAAGGATATAGGTTTAAGCTACATGGCTCTTACATCTGAGGTGTATCTTGCAGTCCTCAAAAAACACCAAGCTTTGCCCAGGAAAACTCTGCATTTTCAGTTTAGCAGCAGCCAAATATGCACATCAGTTCTCTGTAAAACTAAGTTGACCACAGTCATCAGCTCCAACATGCAGATGCATGCCTGTGACACAGAGGCAAAACAACAAATATATCCATGCCATGAACAAGGTTTCTACCAGTCATTTCTATTAGCAGAGCACCAAGGTAACACTTAACTCCTACTCTTAGGTACATTCCCCTAAAGCATCAGGTTTGTATCCATAGCACAAGAGTAGCATCACAGCCCAAATCAATTAACATACTTTGATCAACAAAAACATACTACTAAACTTTCCAATACTTCAGAAACCATACCAAGGCTTTCTAATACCTGAGGAGAAACAACACACAGCCTACCAGAAAGATGAGGAACAAAAGCTGCTTCTAACAGGCTCCTCCAAAGACTGTTCAACTCCAATTTTCCAGGCAAAACCACTCTCCACAAACTCTACTAGCTAATCTTCTAACACAGACTAAAAGCAAGACTACTCAGCAGCAGCCACATTTATATGAGAGTTTAACATAGTGTAGCATGATGTGAATCACCTGAGCTGGGTGCTCTTCAAGACCCTCACATGGGCTACGTTTGCTACTCTGCAGTCATTATTTTTCAGCTGGAGTTCTGGTGCCAGATGCACAGAAGTAGAATGACTTGCCTTTGTGTCTGGCTGATGGCAGATATAAAAGAAGTCTGATTTTTGATTGTCACTCAGGCATCCTAGCTGATAAACAATTTCTTCTACTTTAAAATTTAGTAACTCTACTTTACTGGTTCCTTTCTTCCAACAAGATGAAGATGGAACATTGGTGGCCACTGTGGGATATTCATTGGTTTGGTGACCACTTCTGCCTGTGGACTGAGTCTCAGAAAGATTACACAGTCAGTCCAGATGTACAGAAACAACTTGTTCTAGTGGAAATTGATGCTTTGCTGGATTAAACCACTTTGTTAAGGGACAGGTATAGCTGGGAACAGATCGGTCCTTTGAACTGTGATTCATTAGGGTTGCCACGTGGTATGTGAAAGAATAAAAAGCTGAAGGCTCAGTGAACATCTCTTCTTCAGTGTGTATTGTGATGTCTTAACTGCAGAGCTGCTTCTGCTGCACTGGCTTCGCTGCTGGAGCTCCTGTATGCAAAACAAGTGCAGTGGAACAGTTGGTGTTGGCCAAAGCAGAAATTTTGTCTTCAGATCTGATCTCACGTGAACTCCCTTTTGGGATCTCTTTAATGCTTGTATCAATGCTTCTGTGTCATCTTCCGTCAAAGAATCGCTAAGGGTGAGCTCCAAGAGCTGCAGAAACATCTCTGAAAATATGAGGAGGAAAAGAAGGAAACTCTCCGTAAAAGAGAAATCATCGGAGATTCCACTTTGATCTTACTCTATTGTTTTGGTTTTGCCTCTTTTCTCAAAGTTCAAGTATTTTCTCGCCTGTAGCAATACTAACAAATGGAACATGTTAACACACCCTCCTTCTTGTTGCTGATTGCTGTATTGATAGGCTTCAGATCAAAAAGCAGATGGAAAAACAGAGGTCTAGTTTACAAACTTTGTTTAAGCAGACAAGGTCTTACATTACCTTTAGCGATACCTTGTAAACGTTTATCGCTGCTCTTAATTATTAAAACATAGAGACTAATTTTGCATCTGCTTCTGGAAAGAGTCGATAGGGCCAGCTGTGAAAGCTTTGAGGACCCATGCCTGTGTATGGTTTGGAGCACAGCTCCCCAAGATAGCTCAGTTTCTCTGTGTCGCCCAGCGTGTAGCACAAAGCCAGGTCAGGTCTGCCTTTGCACGCAAGTGCAACCCAGGGAGAAGCAATTTTCACTGAGAATGTTTCTTGCCCCAAAAATGCTAATTTGCTGGCAGAAGCTTTAAATTGGAGCTGTACAAAATCCAGAGAATTGCCACAAGGCAAATGACATAAGGGGGTGTAGGAGTAAATACCGCAGCTGGACGTATTCAAACGCAGCCCGTAGTATTTCCCACTTCTCCCCCTCCTTCCAGGAGACAGTTGGAGAGTTTACCCTCCTCTATGACGAATCACATTCCAAGAAAGTTAATGGCTACAAGCATTAAACGAATTATTAAATATCATCACAAACGAGCCATAACTCCTTGAAACAAAATGAAGCTCCAGACCCTCTCCATGCCTTCAGGAGATGGCTCCTTGGCACTGCCTCTTGCCAACCCTCTCTGCCTTTGCAGGCCCACCCCACAGGCCTCTGGGACCACAAAGGGTTTCTGAGCAAGGAAACCAGCGGCAGCAAAAGCCACTAGAGGGCATTCAAAACACAATTTTTTTCCAAATTGTTGGGTGCCCATAGCACCCAATAAGATCAATTAACTGCTGTTATGCGGACACGGTAAGTTGGAGAACACCTACACCTCTCCATTCATGTTCGTTCAAGATCTAATGCAGGTAATATTTGTCCTGACGCTACCACAAATGCTGTTCCTATGTAATTACAGACAGAATTACACCACAGGAGGCTCAAATCCCATAGTAACAGGTTACTTTGGAATATAAAAATTCAGATTTGCATCTCTCATTTGTTTTGCCTTTTACTTGGGGTTCCAGTAGACATCAAAGTAAATGGACCGCACCACCTTTCATATTACTCCTCCATATATGTGTGCAAACTTGTATATCCAATTCTTGTAACTCCAACACAGCCACTCACTGGTCTCCTTGCTTGGTTGACAAGATGTTATTCAGCAGGCACCTTTCCTTCTGCTACCTTTGCCCTATTATCAGTGTTATTGTCTTTCTGCAGATTACTTTCTCAATTAAAGAGGGGGAGGTTTATTTAGTTTGCTTATTTATTTGGATAAAGGTTTGCTTAATATGTAATTTTCTTGCTTATGAGTTGCTGCTGAACCTGATTTTGCTCAAATACAGGTTTTGTATAAAATAGAACAGTATCTCACCAACTTGACAGATGTGAGGTTTAGTACACTACTGTCTTTAGATTACAAATTAACTGACTAACAAGAGGCTGGTAACACAGTTCTGTTGTTTGAGGACACAGCATAGTGTTTATTGAGGGCCACAGTCTCTTTATTTAGTAAGTCTCTATTTAGTAAGTCTCTAAGCCTCTTTATTTAGCAAGCTTAGTGGTGACAGTGCAGTCATCACTGGGACAGCTTTTAAAGTCTGAATCAAGTGTGTGGAACAACTGCATCTGTCTGACTTGAAGGTGCTTTAAAACAAGAAAAAAACATAGCTGCAGCTTTTTCATAAAGGTCTGGGCATTTCTTCCTGTGGAAGTTTGTGCTTAGTCATTGTTTTCTTCCTTTGAGACCATTTTACCTGTCAGGATAAAAGCACCCAGCTATGAAATAAACCTCAGTCAAAACCAGTGATGGGATCTTCTGGTCTGGTTTATTGGACAGCAGGATGTTGGGCCTCAACCTCCATGAACTTTGCCTGCGGATAGACTCGGGTTTGAAAAGTTAGGCTGCTTCCACTCTTCCACCGATCCTCCCACTACCATATTCATTTCTCAGGACTGATACATGTGGGACAGGATGGGTCGTAGGGACCGTGCAGACATGGTTCTGAGAAAAACCTTGTATACTGCTACTGCCACTGCCAAAGAACTTGGTGCCCTAAGTGTGGGTAGTTTGCACTCCGTTTAATGGAGTGGCTCAGAGGATGGAGCAACAGGCTTATTCTGAGCACCAGGCATTGCTGGTTGTCTCCCCACCCCAAGGTCTTGCTGGGAACAAACCAAGGCGGAGTCTAGGAATCATCACTGTGCCTTATACAAAGGACACTGGGATGGTGGAGCACCAGAGCCACAGCTTCATGAGAGGTCTGGTGAAAGACGCTTTCCGCACAGACCTCTAACAGAAAAGGCCTTTCTGGTGATTTATTTCATTAACCTCTGTGCATGACCTCAGTGGCATTATGTCTGTCACATAATTAAAGTTGTCTGTCTCCTGTGTGAGGATGCCCCCCAAGCCGGCTTCTTACCCCATGACAGTCACTCTACCCCTCATTTTTCCCTCCCCCTTGTCCTGAATTTCCTTGAGTAGCTGCAGGATTTCTTTTTAAAAGTAGCTGCTGTAATAGAGAAGAAGAGGATCTGAGCTCTGTGTGGGAAAGTTACAGCACTACTTTTTACTTAGGTGGCGACTAGAAGATGTAGGGCAATAGGATGCCATAGCAGTATGAACGGGCAGTTGCTCGTCACAACCAGGCTTGTTAAAGGAATACTTAGCTGATCCACATCAGAACAGAAGATAAATCCTTCGTCCTTATATGCAGCTCTTATATTTTAAATCTAGTCATGGATGACAAGGATTCATTTTTCCTGATGTTCAGTTTTCTTAATATTTAAAGAAAAAGTCAAGCAGGGAGGAGAGGTGGAAAACAAGGAAGTCCAGAGCTGTCAAGTAGTCCTGAGTCTGTTTCTGAGAAAACATGGGTTCCTTTTTTCTTGTAGCTGCTCTCTTTGGGCAGTCTGCAAGAGCTGATGGCTTTGGCTGAGGAATCCACAAACCCTGTGGCTAAACTTGCAGACTCTGCCACCCAGACGTGCACAGCTTTGCATGCAGCATCCTATGGGCTCTGCTACCAGTTCTGAGCAACCAAACTCCCTAAAAGTAATATAACATACTCACAGTAAGTGCATATTTGAATCCCCACTGGCAGATTCGATGAGCCCAGTTTACATGATGTCTTCTGATGGACCATGCTTGTCAACACCAAACTTTTTTATTAAAAAAACCCAATCCAACAACCAAAACCAACATCAAAGCTACACCGATATTCCAAAAGTAATTTTGTGAAGTCTTCTCCCATACTGCATTTCATGCTCTAGCTTTGCTTTGGTCTGTCAAGCTGTTCTCCCCAAAACCAAACTAGGAAGCTACAAGATGGTTGCTCAAGGGCTGCTGCTCTCACTGAATTGTAAAGGACCAGGTGCAGGAAGAATGCAGACTTGCACCAAAGATTTCAGGTTAAAACAATCCCAATACTTTGAGCAAATGTGTGGCAATGATGGAGTTAAATCTATTTGGGACAGGGTTGTCAAGAACCCAAAATGTCTGTAGTACGGAGGTGCATACCTCTGGGTGTTCCAAGTGTGGTGGGATATGCAGTGTATAAGGGAAAGCTGTGAGTATGTCAGGTCTCCTCTGCAATCTGAGTTTGGAGTATATCACCCTTACAACCTCAGCTTCTACATATAATCCCAAAGGTTGTGGGATATTTTGTGATCTATGGAAGGTTTTAGCTCCTGACCCTGCCTCCACATATACTTCTGTCTCTTTTAATTCATTCAACTCATCTGAAGATTTTCTTAGAGACCAAACAAAGGTCCCTGACCTTATCAACACCTGAGGTTTATGATCCACCCTCTGAATTCAGCAGGACACCCCGTATGTTCTTGGTTAGGGGTCCAAGTAAGTCTCTCTAGAAGAAAGTCTATGGGAAGTCCTTGGTTAGAGGAATACTTTGGACATGAGCATACTGCTGTTTCCACATGTGTCTGTAGTACTAACCTAATATGAGTCCAAGCAGTAACCCTTATTCTGGTGCCCTGTGTGTGGCTGAGAAATGTGCAATACTCAACTCACTACAGACAAAACCTTCTTTTTATTCCTAGGTGAGTGCTGTCAGTGGGGTCTGCACCGAGATCCCACCACCCACCCTGCACTCCCTCAAAGAAGTGCTGCAAAGGGGTGGTGGCTGTGCCTTGGGTCTGTGCCTCCTGCTCACAGAGAGTGGTTATTGTTGCAGTCTTTTAACCATGAAATAGTAATGGCCTGCGGCAGATTTTAAATCAAATCCTAAAGGGAAGAACACAACCATGGTTTGGACAAACAGCATGTGACAAAATGTATAGATCTTATAGCATTATAATAAAAAATGCAGTGTGGTGGGATTTCAGCTGCTCATTGCTGCATTGTTTTTCCTGGATAGAACTGCTCTTCTCTTTGGAGCTGATTAATTTTCTAGACATTGAGTGTGATTGCTCAAATGGCTTAGTGGAAGTTATTAGGGTTATCTGGCCAGCCCCAAGACACAAGTTTTTCAGGATCTGCCATGTGTTTCATTTTCCCTTGTCCTTCAGGATTGTAACTGCGCTTGCATTATAAGTTTTTCACTTATTTGGCATGTTTAAATTTAATATTTTGGAGGGGAAACTAGGGTAAGGAATTCTCCTGCTTGTTTCTCAGCACTTCAAATTGTGAAGTTTAACGCCCAAGAGGCAGCTCACTAAATTCTCCAGCACTATTCTGGGAAATGAAAATGAAAATCCTTTTTCTTATTTCTTCAGTCTACGCCCCACTGTCAGTATTATTCAGGAGGAATTAGGGCAAAAAGGAGAGGAAGAAAGAGAGGCTACAGGGAACTGTCACTGTGAAGCAGGGAGATATCTGGTGGCGTGAGCAATGACAGTTCAACAGTCCTCCCATGAAGCTGCAGGTTGCCTGATCTTTAGGCCTGCTGTGGTCCCTAAAATATTTTCTTTGCTGGTGTTCACACCTGTGTGATGGACAATTTCAGGAGGCATTGTCTTGAGGTAAAGTTTGTGGCTGAGGAGTAGCTTTGCCCAGCGCACCAGATTCTCTCCAGAAGCAGGGATGCTCCTTCAGCTGCTCCCAGTGTGAGGCACAGGACAGAGCTCTGGAGCTTGGGAATTCTGCGCTCACATATTCTCCTTTCTTGACACAAGCCTGTTTAGTTCTGTGCTTTTTCCACTCTACCAAAAGCTGCCACATGAAACATTAATCTCCCTCTGTGCCTCAGGACCCTATTTGTAAATTCTGGTCCTTTCTCCTGTCCTTTATTTGCCTTGTGGTCAGACTATCAGCTACTTGGAGGATGGGCTGTACCCACAGTGAAGAGATCCACTGGCCTAAATCATAACCAATAGTAGCACGGCACCAGGAAGAAGTGTGGTTAATCCAATAAGTGAAGCTCAAGCAATTAATTCTGAGAACATTTTTCTGGGGTCATTTCCACTGCCTGATGCAAACGGACACTGATGGAATCTGCATTCCTTTCGGGGCAGCCTGAACAGCTCATCCTATTTTTTTTCTTTTAATTTCCGCAAGTATTTGAAAATGTAATTGTGAGGGTCAGGGATTGCTCAGGGTGACATGGTTGGAGCTTTTTAAAGTTTCTGACTTGATTCAATGCAGCAGAATTATATTCCAGGGGAAAAAAAATTAACGGGGTGTGCCTAGTCATGTCAGAAACAGCAGGATGACAGCAAAAGTTCTACTCCAGACTTCTCACAAAATTCCCAGTAAAAATGAACAAATGACAAGGTTTTCCTGTTTTATTTTTTGTTATGAAGACTAATTTAAAGATAACTGCAAGATAACTTTTGTGTCAGAATAGGGATCAAAATGAAGTAATATCCTTTAATAATTTTCCATAATTAAGATATGGAAACTTAGGCAAAGTGCATCTTACCACTGACATCTCTGCACAACCCTGTTTCTTTTAGCCTGCTGCCCTAATATTTTACCCCTCTCACTGTTTTTGCACTGGCCACTTCAGTTTTTTCTTTTAATTTTTTAAGCCTTCAGATAATGTTATTAAGTCTTAGATTAGACTTGCTTGTTCCAATAACAGCTTCAGCAACTTGTCTGAGATAAAATGTGTGTAATCTCAGGGACAAAAATTCTCTAGTCACTGCTGAGTCAAAACTTGCCTGAAGATAATGTTCTTGCTGGGAGAGTCTAAGAATACCAGCAGGATTTTCAGGAGGAGGTAATATTTTTATCAGACTAGCTGATATAGCTGAAAATGCAAACAGGCATACAGAAGTCCTTCTACAGGTCAAAAATAGAAGCTGAAAAGCTTGATATAAGTTGAGAGAATAATTCCTCTAATTTTAACCCAGTTATGCTGTACACTTAGACTGTAAGAGAGAAAAGCTATTCCCAGCTGGTAGGTGCATGATTTGGAAGATACGGAATGATACGGAAGATGCTAAGGTTGAAACTGGGCCTGTTTTGAGTAGGGGATAGTTCAGTTCACCTTCAGATCTCCCTTGTAACCTCAGTTGTTCTTGGGGATTAGTGTTTTTATGCTACCTCTTCCCATACATCTTGCTCTTTTTTTTTTAATGATAAATCCCTGTTGCCTAAAGAAGAACAGCACCCAGGGACAAGGTCACCAGACAACTCCTTCCTCCCCTTTTAGCACAGGCCTGGGGGTGACATGGGACATTTTGCAAGTTTTTCATTCAGATGTGGGCTGTTACAAAATTAATTCCCATTGTGGGAAAGATGTGCCCAGAATGGAAGAGGAAAACACTAAAATACAGTGGTGGGACATGCATGTGTGTAGGGCAAAGAGGAGCAGATGTCAGGGAGCTGCACTGAGCAGGGTGCAGGAGGGTGTTTTACATGTACTCACAAGAATGGTCATGCACACATCCACGGAGACATTTGACATTGAGGTCAATCATGTCCTTCAGCTATTTGGAGTATGGCATTGCTGTGGGTTTCAAAAGGATGATCTGCAAGTGCAGCCAAAGACGGCTCATTAGAGCACCTGCCAGTCTTTATCAGTTGTCAAATAAAGCAGATGGATTTGGTCAGCAAACCTGCAGATAAAACATTAAAGGTTTTGTTGTGGGTTTTTTCTCTTACTTTGGGCCCCACTTCAAAGCTGGTTTCTGCTTTAAAGTTCTGACTCGGTCAGACAAATAAAAGAAGTTTAAGTTTCCAGTTAACGGTGTTTATTAACAAAAAGCCAACACAGTTGACCATTGCAATTTTTAGCATAGATTTTTTAGCTCAACCTCCATTTTTTTTCATAAAAGGGAAATGATTTTTCAGAAGTTACAGCAAACTAAATCTATGAATAAAATAGCAAACATTAATGGCAATCTTCCAGTAACGAGCACTCATTAGCCTTTTTCCATGGAGTTTAAAACAATTGTGCCTCTCTAAACCTGGGTGGCACGA
Source organism: Heliornis fulica (assembly GCA_013399135.1). NCBI lineage: Eukaryota > Metazoa > Chordata > Aves > Gruiformes > Heliornithidae > Heliornis > Heliornis fulica. The sequence continues at coordinate 182,797 of VXBZ01004683.1, read as the reverse complement.
GACGAACGACAATTCCCATATGATCATAAGATGAGGCTGCTCTGCTTAGTGGGAAGTTCACAAGAATGGACACAGGAGCTAATTCAGGAGAGCTGCATCCTGCCTGTTTGGGCAATCACCCCGACAGTTATCCCCTGCACTTTAGAGGAGCCCTAAAAAATGCTAGATTTTATGTAATTCACTGCTGTACCTTTTCTGGAGCTGGCATTTGCCACCATAGTAGCTGGAAGCCTGGAGCCTTCCAGCAGGGTCGGTCACTGAGGGGCAGATGCTTTTCCCACCTCCGCTGCAGCCTCTTTGGACACGAGGAGCGATGCTGCGTCTGGTTTGTCGAGCCTGGGCTTGTGTGGGTAAACAAAATCCTTATCACTCAGGTGTTTGTGCAGCACAAACATTAGAAAGAAACACAGATTACATCAGAGGGAATTCATTAAGGAAATGCAAATTCATCTTCTTGGCAAGCTACTTCTGTTTTCCATTCAGCTCTAATTATGATTTGCAATTGTTACAGAAAGCACCTCTACATATTCATCCCTTTGCAGCAGCTACTTCCTAACTGAAGTCGCCGCTGCTGGGATTGGACGCTGCCTCAGACATATTTCTGATGCTGAGATTAGGAAGTGAGCATCTTTCTGGGATTCTGGCCAAGGGTGTAAATCTCAGAGTGACGTGGGGAATGGAGAGGTGTGAGGGAGGCACTTGAGGCACAGGCCTTATCTGGGTCTGATGATTTCAGGGAGATACCTTTTGGAGAAGTAAAGAAATTACAAGCACTTGCCAAAGAAGATAGTAGTAAGAGATTTGACAAAATTTAGAAAAAGCTTTCTGGTGTCAGGGAAGAAAACACTGTTTCCTTCCTGGCAAAGCTCTCATTTATCACCTGGGAGCAAAACTAATTAAGTGACTCAAATGAGAACTACAAAGCAATGCTTTTAATTATCTCTTCTGTGTAGTAATTCTTTGTCACGCAGACATGCAAACGATTTGCTGTTCCCAAAAGATTGTGTCTGTGATTAAAGTGAAGAAAACAGGACAAATTTTACCTTCAGCAGCACAAGTCTACATCCTCTGTAAAGTCATCAAAAGCAATGGAATAATGCAGGATTTAATATGTCATTGAGAGTAATTCCAGACTCAGATTATACTAGTTTATCACCGTATGCTTTTCCCGATGCCTAGGGAATGATATGCCTTAAATCTCACAAGCAGAGATTCTCAGCTGGTGAGGAGTACCCACAGATGATACAACAGCAGACCGGCAGCATTTTAATACTCCAAACAAATCCACGTAGGTCAAAACAAACCCGAGCCTGAGATCCCTGCGTCTGGTATTTCAGCTGGCATTTTACCTGATGAGGAGGGAGAGCAATGGTGGGAGGGAGAGGAGAAAGCAGGAGCAGCACTGGCTCTCAGGTGGAATTGTAAGTACTAACTCCTTTATGGCAGGGCATTAGCATAGAGCCAATGCCAGTTAAATTAGCCCACCATTGTACTGGATAAACAGCGCCTGGGTTGAGACAACAAACCTGTTGATCTTATCTGTCAACACCCAGATCATCATCTGGGCTTTGACTTATCGTCTGCTCTGTCAACGGTTCCTCCGTAGAGAAAAGAAATGGCAGTGGCAGCACTAACAGCAGCCTGCAGCGCACAACAAGTTTTGCTTCTTTTTGCAACCTGCCAGGCCATAAAGAGGTGCCATTTTAAATAAGAGGGCATGCTGTTACTGGAGAAGAGAACCTTTGGGGCATTTCCACCGGTGGGATTACAGTGAATTCCACCTCCGACAACAGTTTGGTGGTACAGTCATCACAGACTTCAGCACTTGCAATTGTACTTTCTCAAGATCCACCAGAAACCACAGAATTTTAGTCAAACACTGTGTTTAAGTTTGCTTGATTTCCCTTTGTGCATTTGTGTCTGTGTTTAAGTTGATGGAGAAATAAAATAAACAAATAAACAAACAAACAAAACCCAAAGCACAATGCTTACATTAATGGAATATTGTGGGTAGAAGTTTATTCAGCAAAACAAGTGGACTCAACAATGTGTTTCCCTTCCCTGCAGCTCATGTTTCATCTTCTGTTTGCCTTTCCTTGTCCTTCAGGGTTCTACCAGAAGATGGCCTTTCATCATATGGACCCAGAGGACTGAGAAATGGGATGTACCCCTGGACAGGCATCAGCTCCTTAACAAACATAACCTAGTGCTGCAACATACTAAGTTGGAGAGGTTCACAAAGTAAGGATTTATCAGGGTGTCCAGGCTGCTGATAAAGGGTGACCTACTTTCTTACCCAGCCATATTGATATTCCATTGACTGCTGAGCCATTGGGGTGCACAGAAAGAGGTGAAACAACCCCTGAGCACAGGCAGAGGAGTCAGCATCTCAGCCAGACAGGACAAGGACATGGGCTGGTAGGTTTGATGAGCACCCACAGACCCATGGGGCACAAACATGGGTCTTAGAGGGAAACAGGGAGGGATATGTAGCTGATAACGGGAATTTGCAGAACAGTCTTATGACAGGCATATGTGGAGAGTGCCAGGTGGAAGTAAGCCATGACTTAGAGAGGGAACATCCACTGAGATTTGCCTGCCTAGCCATGATCTGCTCTCTGAAACATATTGTCAGGGTTCAAACTCTTATTAAAAGGATCCGCCTCTCTCTTTCCGAGATGGTTTGTGCATCCTTGAAGCCTGTAACTGCCTTGTGTCTTCAACAAGGAAAAGAAAAAGCTACTTAAATTAAATAGCTTTGGTACAAAGAGGATCTGGCAGTGACCAGCTTTATATTATTAACATTTCCCAGGAGTGATGTTCCACAGTGGCAGGCTGATGTAATTACCAGAAGTGAAGTTGTAAGTCCTATTGAAAAGACCAAGAGATTTGCTAGCGACTTCAAAGAGGTAAAGATTTGTGTGGATTTGCACGGGGATAGAAAATGCAATGGGTTAGAAAATCAGGTCCTCCAGTGTCTTTAATCTTTTGTGGGCTTTATCCAGACTTTTTGTTCTACAGGGGATTTAAATTAAGTTGGAAAAGAGACTTCCTAAACTTTCTATCCGAATGTTATATTATGTGGGTTTTATACTATTAGCTTAAAAATTTGACATTTTCTAAGCTTTCTGGATTAATGGCTTGTGGACAACTAATACTGGCTTAGTGTTGGCAAGGAATTTACTTTCGTGATGTGGAGATAGATGATGATCTAATAGTGAATTGCCTTTATGCAGGAAATACACATATATATTAAAAGATGAAAGATATTGGAACAAACCAATAAATTATCAAAAATGACAGGTCAGGATAAAGTATACTGGAATGACATTTAAGAGAACTTGTAGTACAAAATATGTTACAGATAGTAACTGTGAAAGTATATGACAGGATGTTCAGACTCTTTCTGGTCCTGATTTTCTTTTAAAAGTAATGGTTATATAGAAATTGTGCAGATTTGTTTTGAATTCACACAGAATCACAGAATGTTGCAAGGGACCTCAAAAGAGTATCCAGTGCAACCCCCCTACCGATCATGTGCCAGGTTTTGTGATATTTTTTTTGAATGGAGGTCACTCTAAAATGTGAAAGAGCAGTCAGCTAATGTAAAAAAAAACCAACTCATACTTGTGATTTAGCATAACTTTCTGCCTAATGGATATGGAACAAAGAGGTTCCTACTCTCAGACCAGACTGTGACCAGACACCCCAGAGGATCCCGTGGTCTGAGGATCATGACCAGTTTACAGATAAGGTGGGAATGGCACTTCTGTAAAGTAGCATGAAGAACATTTGCAAAAAATACTCAGTATTGTGAAGAATCTCTAAATTGCCTGGATTAAGAAAAAGATCCTTTTCACCACAAAGATCACTTCAAAGATAATAAGCATCTTTTAAAAGATTTCCAGCTCCAGTAACATTTCTGGCTTCAGGGTTCCAACATACTTTGGAAGCCCACTATTATAAGAAACTATGTTGGTTCAGGTCAAACAGAACAAATTAAAACTTTCTTCAGTAGGCAGCTGTTGAACATCTTCCATGAAAATAAATCTTACATGATGATCTCCACCATGCCTTGGTTTCCATCCCTATTCACTTGAAATAAAGATACTTGCTCCACGGCAACAGTGCGCAGTTAAAGCTGGCTTGCTTTTTAAGACCTCTGGAGAGGAGCCCACATGGTGGGCTGGGGATAAGTATTTGCCCTCGAGCAGTAGTGGAGTACTCATGGACCCCAGCATCACAAAAAGAGTGGGCAGAGAGGACTCAATAGGAGCTGAAAGAGACATGGGTTTAACATCAGCTGTGGGAGGTGATGTCCATTCTCCACCTTCTTTGAGTGTTTTTCTGTCCCATCATTGTGGTCTGGGAGTGCTGCAGCCAACGCTGAAGTTAACAAGCAGGGACTGCGAGATAACCTAGATTGTCCATGAAAGCAGTGCAAAAGGGAACACTTGTTTTCTATTTTCACATCCAAGAAAGAAAAGCACTGCTTGGGACTTTCTTCCAGCTCAGCATTCTGAAAAGATTCTATCCTTTTTGAGTATCCTTACAAAGGATAGATACAAAGACACATATCAACTCTATGACTGCATCTCTCTTCCCCATAGATGTTATATCAGTGTTGACGCAGGAGAGCAGTGTGGTTGGGCATACAGTACATACCATTCCCTGGGCTAACTTACTCATCAGCCCTGCCTGGCTGAGAAAGAGCAAGAACAGAGAAATATGGCAGATGGCACATGAGTCTTGAGAAGAGTGTTGCCGTTCTTTGCTTGCTCAGACACAAAATTGCCGCTGCAGATGACAGGTGTCTTGCAGAAACGCTGTTTTAGCCACCATGGGAGATGTGCCTTATAAGCTGGGATCAGTCTCATGGAGAAATGCCTCCTGCTTTGCAGCCTGCAGGTCCTCAGATGCTCTTCTGCAGCCAAGGCTGCACATATGGAGAGGTACCCAGAGAGTCTTTGGGCATGGCTTTGCTGAAAGTACCAATTGCTAGATGCTCTTTTGAAAGAAAGAACGTTTTGCCAACACTGGCATGCAGAGACATTTAGCAGCTTTAATATTTAGCATGAGGGAACCAAGAGCTGGTCCACAGAAAGATCATTTCATGGCACATGGATTCTCCCTTGCCTTGGTCTGTTTTATTGTACTTGCCTCCTGCAAAAGTGTGTCACCTGTTAATGAGGACACACTGGTTCCACTCAAAGTAAATGGACAGGGAATTTTGGTTCTGCCATATTTCCCCTCTGTTTTACTTTCCCTGCCCTGAGAGTGAATAACTCTGTCCTCCTCCTAGCTCAGGACAGAGCAGGAATAGTTGCATTTTACCACAATGAGCCCCCACACTGCAGCAGCTCTAGCAATGCATGCCTTGAAGGAAAGTTAGAATAGCCTCTGAGCATTTTCTCTAATATTTATACTCTCCATAGGCTCTTCTCAGTGATGGCCAGTGATAAGACAAGGGGCAATGTGTCCAAGTTGGAACATGGGAAGTTCCACGTGAATGTAAGGAAAAACTATTTCACTGTGAGGGTGACAGAGCACTGGGACAGGCTGCCCAGAGAGGCTGTGGAGTCTCCTTCTCTGGAGACATTCAAGACCAATCTGGATGTGTTCCTGTGGGATCTAATCTAGGTAATCCTGCTCAGGCAGGGGACTTGGACTAGACGATCTTTCGAGGTCCCTCCCAACTCCTAATGTTCTGTGATTCTGTGATATAGGTATACTGCACCCACATTTCTTCTCTGTCATAAGCAACCTACCATATAGGTGATGTCATGGTCCATTGTGCCCATAAACTCTGTCTCCTCCATTGAAATATCCAGAGCTGAGTCTGGAGCTGAGTATCCATAAAGTGAGATGTTTCCCACTGTGCTTCTGGCTAGAAATGCACTAGAAATGGCTTGTGATGAAGACGAGGTCAACTTTTCCAGAAACAAATGGCTGCAGAAGATGCCAGACTTGAGGTGATTTAGTTCTTCTTTGTTAGATCACAGTTTGAAAGGAGAAATTGAGTCAAGAAAGTCCACAGCCACAGGAACCAAGGGTCTTTCTGAGGATTGCACTTCAGATTGACCTGTGCTCACTACACACTGCACAGCTTTGCATAATAGCTGTGCATACTGGTCCAACTCAGTGGCCAGCAACCTTACCAGTAACAAGTAGCATGCTACCACACAGTGATTACACCCCAGGGCTAGAAGGCACAGAAACAGACATTATGTGAGAAAATAGGCTACTTATTTTTCTTCCACCAAGAGATGCATTAAGGCTTACTTCAAATTAAAACCTAGGCTTTGATTCTGCTTTAAGAAATAAAGATGTTCTCAAAAGGATACGTGTAGAGAGCAAAGAAAACCTGTCTTAAAAGTCAAGTGAGTGAAATTGCCTATATAAATCTGTAAAACCATTTGGAATATTAATAAACTCCAGATATTATTGCAGCTACAATGTGGTCAGCCACCTGCCAGCTTGTAAGATATCATTGTGCAAATCTGATATAGAGTGGGTGTGGGTTAATAGAGCTTCCATGCCTTCAGCTTCATGGAAACACCAGGCTCGGTGAAGCAACCCCAGTAGGAGATGAAGATCCAATGCTGCAGTTAAACTTTTCCCAGAAGTCAACATGGTTTTTGTCTGTGTTCATCTTGGTCTCATTTAATATTTAAAAAAAAAGTGCTGAAAATAGATGCATCAGAGTTAGAGATCTGATTTCTCTTGACTCAGTGATAGGTTTCCATGGTGTGAAGACATGGGTTGCAGTAATAGGTACACTGTGGCAGTCTGTGTGTAGCATCAAATCTTGTAGAGCGTCTTGTTCATAACATCGAGGATAAACCAACCACTTGATTTGGGTCCAAGAAAGACACTGTGAGGAGCAGAATATCGATTTCTTCTGTATTGTGTGAGATATAACCTGATTCCTAGGGCTACTGCAGACTGTACGGCAACAATTTTCCCACTGCTTCCCTGCTTCTGGACATGGGCTTCCCATGGGTCTCTTCTCCCCTTGCATACTATGCTATTTGTCCTGGCCCTCAGTCTTTGCCATAGGTCTTAATTTGTCAGATGATATTAGGAAACTATTTTGAAGCCTCTAACAGTCAGTGGCATGTAGAGGTGATGCTCTAGGGCCCTGTTGAGATGAAACATTTACTGCTTGGCTTGTTTGTGATGACAGGGACCTGGCTGGTCTTCTCTTCCTATGCAAACTGGCAAAGCTCTGGATTTCAACAGCGGGGAAACCAGCCCTGTCGGCACCACTCCTCCTTGTTTGTGGTGAGGAGCAGCTTAGCCTGAGAGTACACTGTCTCAGAGCAGCGCTCTCCTCCCAAAAAAAAGGGAGACCTCTGCTCTGTTGAGCTCTGTTGAGCTCTGCTACAGGAGAACCTGGTAACATCAGTGAGAGGGACTACCCAGTGCATGCCTTGTCTTCACGGGCCCTGGAAAGAGCATCTAATGAAGGTGGGCACTCCTTCCCTCCCAGTGGGGACATGAGCCTCACAAATAGACACACTTCTAGGCACTCAGAGTGACATTTGACAGAAATCATTTCTCACCCATCTTTCCCTAACCCTGGCACACGAGGCACTGACAGCAAGGCAAGGACAGACATCATCTCTAAGTCACAGGCACCACAGCATTGGTTTTTAATGACAACATAATCCCTGTGCCCGTGCTCTCAGTCTGCTGAGGATACTTTCTGCTGTGCTAGGCTTTGAGTGCAGTCCTACCACACCTCTCCTAAACTGTGATTGCAAAAATAGTCTATGATTATAATCACCCCAAGAGACTCCCCGTTGCGTGTGTATCTGACATGCTATCAGATATCACGTCAATTTACCTGAGCAGAAGCTTTAGGACAAATAAAAGAAAGTACTTTTTTTCTTTCTTTTTTTTCCTCAGATCACAGAATCACAGAACTGTAGGGGTTGGAAGGGACCTCAAGAGATCATTGAGCCCAAATCCCCTGCCAAAGCAGGTTCCCTAGAGCAGGTTGCACAGGTAGGCATCCAGATAATTCTTGAATTCCCACAGAAGGAGACTCCACAACCCCCTGGGCAGCCTGTTCCAGTGCTCTGTCACCCTTACCTTGAAGAAGTTCTTTCTCACATTGGTGTGGAACCTCAGATATTGATAAACATTGATGAGATCCCCTCTCAGTCTTCTCAAGGCTGAACAGCCCCAGCTCACTCAGCCTTTCCTCATAGGGGAGATGCTCCAGGTCCTTAGTCATCCTTGTGGCCTCCACTGGACTCTCTCCAGGAGATCCCTGTCTGTTTTATACTGGGGAGCCCAGAACTGGACACAGGACTCCAGGTGAGACCTGACCAGGGCAGAGAAGACAGGGAGGATCACCTCCTTCAACCTCCTGGCTACAATAACAATAAGCTACAATAAGCGTAACAATAAGCAATACAAAAAGCTACAGATAAGCATAACAATGCTCTTCTAGAGCTCCTTCCCACACCAGAATTTGTGACAGCCCAAAGTATAAAGTAGTTCATAAATAACAAAGTCTTGAAAGATGAATCCTCCTATTTAACCATAAACTGAATTGATTGAGGGCAGAACCACCCCACCGTAGGGGGCAGGTAGCTGTATGCTTCCCTGGTTCTACGCCCCTTTGCTGAACACTTGTTGCTGACCACATGAGTGGTAGCTGCATGAGACAAGTTTATGTTCTTATTTTAAAGCCATCTTCCTGGTAAATTACAACCCAGAATGCATCCTGGCTGCTTCTTGCCATTGCTGATACCTCATTTCTTGCCTCGGGGGTGATCTGTGCATGAGCCCAACAGAAATGCCAGCGGTGTGCAGGGATGCCCTCTGGCTGCATTGGGGTTTAACCCAAATACCAATCTGAGCAATCACATGTTACCATGTACACCAAGTTTCCCCTAGTAAATTCAACTGGAAAGAGCGCTTGACGCTGCCCTGTTGGACAGACCTTACTGGAGCGGATTAGTCGCCACATCCTGTTCAGAACAAGCCACCAACTGCAATGGTGATAGGCAGTCAGCACTGTCCACACACGTACTCTGTGCTGTTCTGGAGGCAGCACAGAAAAAGCCAGAAAACAGAGGCAGTTGTTAAGAGGAGTGTATGCCAAAAGGCTCATGCTCAAATCCAGGCTGTCCCAGCTAAAAAGGTTTCCCCCTCTGTTGCTCTGCGGGTGCCTGTGTGCCTTTCTGGACTCAGCTAACCAAGTGGAACATGATCTGGGTGAGAGCAGGAGGTGGAGGCTAGCAGGATGCGTTCTGCTCCTCCTCAAGGCTGTTGCATCACGGCCTTTGAGTCAACACATTTCAGACCTCCCAGGGAGAGAAGAGCTGGTTCTTTACCTGTGCAAGCCCCAGCATAAAAGCCACGGACAGCTTTCCCCAAGGCGTTTTACTGAGGTCATACACGACAGTCACAAACATTTCCCAGGTTACCAAATCTTGTGGAAAGCTGTGGTGTGCCAGACAAATAATTATTTTTTAATTACTGTAGAGAAGAAGTTAGCTAAAAGATGATCATACACAGCAATGTCTGAGTCACTTGACCATGACTTCCCTCAGTAAAAATCAGATGTGGAGGAAGAATCCCACGTCTGCTTCCCCCTTTTTGAACCCAGAGGCTCTTCCTGCAACACCAGCTGTGAAAGCAGTTTTCTGGGGACCCTCCTGAAATGGGGGAATTCCCAAACAAAGAAATTTCTGCATTGGGGACTTTACATACATATTATGGGGGAGAGAGAGAAGGGTTTGGAGGAAGGGTCAAACTACCTAGCAACATAGCAGCAGAGGGCTTTGCTAACTGGCATAATTTAGGAGAGGATAGAGGATACTCTGGGGATGGAACAGAGAGCTAGAAAGCTTTCACTAGACACCCTGATTGTATGTAAAAGGAATCCATGGGGATACTGTCCCAATACTTATTACCAGGGATTGTTAGCTGGTGAAAAGTCTTGATATCTGGCCAAGCAGCAAAACAAACCCCCAACAACCAAAAAACAACCCGATGGATGTGCTGCTTTCCTGCAGGAAACCTCAGGCAGTGGCTGTTGTGATGATGCAGGTCCCTAAGTGCCAGCTAACAGGCTTATCGGGAGAAGCACATCAGGGCAGAACGGCAGCAACGCGCTGAAGGTGCGCAGGGTAATGCTTGTTCACCGGGGGTAACGCTCCCGACAGCATTTTGTTGGAACTTGTGGCCTTGGTCGAGAATGACATTTTGTCATTCCTGCAAATGAACAGAATTCCTCTCACAAAGAATTTGAAGTTCCAGCCCAGCCAAAATTGCTGAATGCTGTTAAACAGGCTGAGCTTTCAGGCTGAAAGAGCAACAACTCAGGGAAAAGAAGTAACGAGTTAAGAAAGCAGCTGTGAGGCCCCAGCAGGGTGTAAACCACAAAAAAAAAAAATCTCTATTTTCCCAGTTAGCACCTTGACCCAACTCTTTCTTTTTTTTTTTTTTTTTTTTATGTTTTTTTTTTTAATGTATTTATTTTCCACTAGGATAAAACCTGGTTGTATACAGGAAGTTATATTCTTACTGTCTCTGTGGTACAGGGCACAAACAACCTCTTACCTTCTGGGCCAGGTACATGCTTGGCTGATGCTCACATTATGCCAGGCTTTCTGCAGAGCAGAAATAACCAGGTAACTAAGCATAGCCCTCTTTCTTTTGCACCTGCATTCTTCTTCCAGGAAAGCATCCACTGATTTCACCATGACTCTCTGCTAGAGACTGAATTCATGCACTGTGGAGGAGACCTTTCAAGAGAGGGATCAACCATATTCTGCCTCAGTAAATACCTGTGGCTGTGCTACTGTTTGGACACAGAAGCTAAACAAGTCTGAAGTCAGCTGATTTCAGTCTCTCCATGTAAACCCCCACTGTTAGTGTGTACAAGCCAGTGAGACAGTTGAATCTTTGGCAAACAGCAGCCCCCAAGTTCATTCTACAGCTGTGAAAGTGCCTGAATCCCAATCCAGGTGCAGTCTAACAAGTAGCTGCAGGTAAACTTCTGAGGCACAGAACTTCTTCCCTCGGTTAATTGATGGTCAGATCCAATGTAGTCTTCATACACACACAAATTATATATATATATGTAAGCATGTATAGATAGACAGAAATGTACTTACGCATCTGTTTGTGGTTAGACACATTCTCTGTGCATCTTCTTGACAGTGTTGGCTTCTACTTAAGGGCAACATTTCAACAAAATATAATTATTTTGTTATGGAGAATCATGTCACTGTTGCACAGGAATGGAGATAAACCCAAAAGCTACTCCTCCTCACTTCCCGGAGCAAGAAGATTTTCAGGTTTGAGGCTTCTGACAGGAGGAAGTTGTTAGAAGCTGTCTTCCAGGCAGATCTCCTATCTATGTTTGGCTGTCCCTGTGGTAAGCACACTCACAGCTCAACTGATCAGCATGGCCAAGTAACTTCGTTAGCCTCGTTTCAGAGAACAAGATGCAAGGAAACAGCTGGGCCTTCAACCAGCCCTGGTGTTCCACTCCAAACTCATCTGGGACATGCCCATCAAGCACATCCTGGGGAAAGAGTGAAAAGAAACAGGTCTGAGTCTCCCCTGCTACAGCCATTATGGTTTTGCAGTATCATACGCCTGAGCCAGCTGTGTCGAAACCTGGGGCTGGATATGAAAAGCTTCATTTTTCACCCTGCTCGAGCAGACATGCGTCATCACCTGATGCATAAAATGGGAATGTCATGCAGGTCACAGTTCCAGTATATGCACCTTCTTAAGGTTTTTAGAAATGTAAGAACACTGCCTGCTAGAAACAAAGCCATTTTAACAGGCTGCTGTGCTGAGTATTGCATATGGATGCTGTTTTGCCTCAGAAATTCTCCACAGGCGGTCGACTTTTTTCTTTATATCAATTTCAGGTGCATCAAAATAGTATATTTCATTCTTAAATATGTTGCTTCCTTCTTATTTTCAGAGGTGTTTGAGGTGTTTTTCCTTGGTTAGTACCTGCCTTTCGGAAGTGCAGTAAACAGTGTGAGTGGATCCTCCTGCTTGTGAACCTGGAGTCCTTGTTCAGCTGCAGACTTGCACTATAATAAACTGAGCTTTTTCCCTCCAGTTTTGTTTATAGACTGGCTCTCAAACTCCCTAGATTTAGTGACTAAAAGGTCTGTAGGCGAGCTTGTAGATTTTATCACCAGTGAAAGGCTGTGGTGTTTTCCAAAAACCTGCTGATCTATGTACAGTAATCTGTACCTGAACACCCAGAAGAGTCCTCTTTTGGTAAGTATAAAGTACAATTTCCTTACATGATACTACGTCAGGTCCAAGCCAAACTGAGAGAGAGTTAAACAATTAACCCGAAAGCTCTTATTCAGATTACATAGACCGGTTTGATGATCTCAGGCAAGGACAGTAACTCACACTCCACTTCTTACCAATTATAGAGGCATCTCTTAACACTGACTCACTTTCTGTTCAAAAACTACGGGCAGCCTGAAGCCATCAACCTGCCAAAGGAGTGCCAAAGGCTGGACAGATGTTGAACACCACAGAGCAGGGACAGCACCCAGCTCCCAGTCTCCGTGATTTGCAACCTGTGCCTATGAGAGACGGCAGATTTAGGTCCCCGCTTTTGCTCAGTGTTGGATTTGGGGGAGTCAGGAGCTGCTGTGCAGAGGCAGACAGTGCACTGCTGATGCTAAATCACAGTGTGTCCTGTGTTTGGGGGAGCATTTTTTTTTTCTCCAGGTAGGACAGCAGCTCCTGTTACACAAACACTGTGTCTTGGTGTGCCTGACTTCCATCTGGGAAAGAAATCTACAACCCTGCATGTCATTTCGCAGAAGCGGCTGATTTGTGCTCTTATCTATTATCTCTCTTCATCATTTCCAGACTAACTCATGCACAGGCAACACGATTTATATAGCTCAGTGGAATGAGTTATACAAATGAAATGCTCTGTTATCCATATTTCTTTATCCTGTGTCATTGTGGTCATTCTTTAAAGAGAAAAAAATCTTCTAATATATCTTTGGTGATAAGAAAAGGCTCCCTTGTCTCTTTGTCTCTCACACACACTCATTTATCTGTTGTGCATTCACTCATCTCCTCCTCTCTCTCTCCCTCATGTGCTTTTGCACCCTCCTGGAGGTCCCGCTTTCTGACGTGTGCATTGGTACACAAAACACCATTAGGACAAAAGACTTGAACACGCTAATTAGCCTGGCTGATTTTTACTTGGTCTGGAGAGCCTTAAAACCTGAAAAGGCATTGAATATCAACGGAGTGGCACTTTATCCAATGGGGGAATATTTGTTTTCATAGGTGAGCTACCCAGTACCAGCAGTCCTGACCTGCCTGGCTATGGGGTGGATTGAGTTAGAAGAAAACACTACTTTCCCAAGAACAGACACAGGTTATCTTTTTTTAACCTTCCAGTTTGTTTCCCCTACTTGTTTGTTTGGGTTGTTTTACCCTCTACCCATTTGAGGTGTGTTCTGGTTCAATGCCCCTGTAAAGGCCAGAGGAATGAGCACTGTTGAAAGAAATCCAGTACTGAATTGCCCTTGTGTTGTCCGGACTTTGTTATGGCTTCAGTTCATTAAAACCAAGAGACAGACAGCTGGAAGAGGGGGAGACCAGCTAGAGGGGGGCACTTGGGACTGGACCATGGCAAGCCTTCTGTAGGGGCCAGCCCTGTTTTCTTTTGAAAAGGACATGATGAAAAAGTCACAGCTGTGAAATGGCAGCCTGAGTGGGAAATGACATGTTCCAGGCAAGCTGGAGAAAGAGTGATAGATGCTCTGTGCCCTAATTTTCCTAAGTGTCTCATCTCCGGTTCCCATTGGTGCTGGAACTCTATCTACAGATGGGAATGTTGCATCCCTACCTCACTTCTCCAGTTCTCTGAGGTCTGTTGCTTTTTTCCTCCACACACCTCCCATTCATCACTGAAGAGTGACCTCAGCAGATCCCATTGCTGGTGTGGTCAGCTGCTGTTGTGGACATCTCTGAGGGCCCATGGGTAAGAGCATTTCTCAAAGTGGAACCCAGCTTTAATGCCTTCACTGTCTCTATCCCAAACAGACAGGCAAGGCACAGGATAAAGACTTCAGGAGAGGAGACATTGTACCCTCCCAAAAAGTGCCAGGGAGAGATGCAGCCCGCTGAGAACGAACCTGTAGTAGTTTGTCTCATTTTCTCAGAAAACTGAGATCTTCCAAAAGTTGAATTTTGCATAGCTATTCCAGATCAAACTTTCCAGGTCTCTCTGGTCTACCTAAGCAAAAATTATCAGGATGACCTAAAATAGAAGTAAAGTCCTTGAGGCACAGTAGCAATAAAGTGACTTTTTGCTATGGGTTCTCTAAAAGCTGTTGCTGCACCAGTAATTGCAACAAGGGAGAGGATAGTTGTAACAGACTGGCCTATTTTTAACAGCAATCCAGGACTGAAACTTTTTTTTCCCCTTCTCTGGGACTGATACCCCTCCTTCCTTTTCCTCTTCCCCCATTAAACCGTTTTGTTACTGAAAAAGCAGGAGAATAGCAAAAGAATATAGAGGAAACAAATGACGTGGGCAAAGTTACTGTTTCTTCCATTTCATAAAAAAAATCCAGAAATGTTTTGAAAACCAAAATTTGTGGCATCTTTTTTATTTCCCAAAGAATCCTGTACCTAAAAAGAAGTATTTTGTTTGAAAATCACATGCCAGCATGGTTAAATAAACCTCTGAGAATAGTTCTGTACCTTGTAAATATGTGAGTATCTGCTAAACAGCATATACTATAAATAACTCAGTGTGACGGAATCCTCCTGTATTTGGAGGGAAAAATTCATCAGAATTCTTTTGAAGTTATTTCTGTCTGGACTGTCAGAGTTTACTAGGCTGTTTCCTAGGCTATTCGTCAAAGCGAAACCATATAAAACAGAACTTAAAAATAGCTACTTATTAGGAAGAACAAACAGTGCATTCATGTAACATGGAAATTGCAAAATTTTAGCAACCTTGAATATCAGGTTCTTGAGCTGTAACTCATTTGCACTGGAAACTTAGTTAACGAGTTGGGAAAAGACACATTCAGAATGCTGCGGAGCTGCGGAAGCGGGGAGTGCTGACACGTTGAATAAAATACCTCTATTTTTACATCGAGTCCTGATAGCAGAACATTCTTTCATTTTCAAATATGAAGGGAAAAAGAATTCAGGCCTTGGCTGAGGCACCTGATTCACAATGGAAAAAATATTTTTACGTCTTATGTCAGCAGTACTTTGTTCTAAATTAAGGGCTGTGGTACTGAAATCTTTCTTTCCCGCTAGCGTCGCTTTCTCACGCGTTCTCTCTCTCCCACAACAGTGTTGCGTGTTGGAGACGCGGCACAGAAGTGCTTAAGCTTCACTCAGCATCGCACATCCGTTTTCATCTACGTCTGGATGCGAGGTTACATCACGAAATGCATCTTTGGTGATGCAACCCAGGGAAACCCTGCAGGAAAGGAAATTTACCAAGCAAATTAGACTGAATAAGATTTTTTAAACAGAAAAATTACCCAGGGGGAGGTGGGCAGGGAAATGGTTATATGTATCTAAGGTGCCGCTGCAAGCATTGAGGGTCAAGGCGCAAGTGTCCCCTTCAATGTAACTGATGGTCACTAGTTAATACCTGGAACTGAACAGCACACTATTATGAACGTGTTAGCAAAATTAAGTTCATAAAATATAAATTGTTAAACCTGGAAACAGAGCAGTTGCAGTGCTGAGGAACTAGTGGCATGACTCAGACAAGTATGGAAGGGTTGGTATCAGCAACTGGAAGACAATTCTTAGCAACTGTGGTCTTCTCCAGGAGCTATAAACGGTGGGGTTGGGTCTGTCCAGCTCTGCCCGTGACTTTGCACCCTAATTCAATGAATTCTTGAAGCACCTATGAAAAGTCATCTGCAATACTTTCTGGCAGAGTATAAAATCCCAACGTGATTTGAAGAGTATAGCAAGCACAGGGCTTGCTTAAGACACTTCAGACTTTGCATCTCCAGATTTCAACTAATCTTTTATTGTCTGCCAGATGGTTAGGACCAGGCGTTACTCAGAACCTCAAAAGAAATCTGCTTCCTGAAAGATTTCCAGACTGATATTTTTCTGACTAATGTGATGCTTTAGTCCAATTATTTACAGTCAGCATATATCTCTGGCATATCTCTTGGACTTCTCCTAACACCTCTGGTATCATAGAATCATAGAATCTGTTGGGTTGGATGGTACCTTCCAACCCTCCCACCATGGGCAGGGACATCCTTCACTAGATCAGGTTGCCCAAAGCCCCATTCCATGCCTTCCCTGCCTACATTTCTCTTCTGCTCTTTCCCATAGTTGTAAACATTTTGGAAACTGGGTTGCCTGCACATGATTA
>VXBZ01004683.1:115556-150630 GCA_013399135.1 Heliornis fulica | reverse complement strand
CACCGTTGGAGATGCTCCGCCGCCCCGCGGGGGCTCTGGGCTTGGCACGCTGCTCCCGCCGCCACCTCGGGGGAAGGGCTCGGCGAGCGTCCCCTCCTGTCAGCAGCGGGACGCCGGGGCAGGCGGGGGGAGGTGGCGGAGGGGCTCCCCGGGAGCGTCGAGACTGAGCGCGGCGTGAAGCCGTCAACCGTCGCCCCCTCTCTGCAGGCGCAAGTGGATGCACTTGGGGCGGGGGGCTGGGGGTCTCAAGCGGTTGGGTCTGCCCGCAGGGGTGAGGCGTGAGGGTGTAACCCTCACCCCTGCCCTTTTCTTCCGCGGCGAGGCAAGTCTCAGGGTCCGGGCTGTGTGAGCAGCAGCGGCAGCCGGCGGACGTGTGTCTGGCAGGAGGGAAGCCCCGTGCTGGCCTTGGCCTTTGGCTCCCACCGCCAGCTCTTGGCAAGGTCAGGGTGAGGGGGGTGTCTGCCTCCTGTCGGGTCGCAGGAGCTGCCGGCGCGGAAGCTGGGCGCTTGGGAAATGGCCACTGCGAATCCATAGGCGCGTGAAGCCCACTGAGCTCCTCGCTGGACGGAAGATCCGTCCTCTAAGTAATCAACTCAAGTGAACCCCAACGCCTGGGATCCGACATGGAGCTGCCGCGCGGCAGAGCGTGCCAATTTCACCTATGATAAGTAGATAAGACTCTCTTGGTATTTGTGGTATTTCCGTGCACTGTGCTGCAATAATAGAAGTGACCTTGGTTATCACAAAGACCAGGGCTGTTAGCTGCGAGTTGCATTGTGATCTCTCAGGTGAATGGCCATTTTTTTGTAAACTATCAAATTATACTGTGCTGCTGTAGCATAGCAGACAGGCTGTCTACAGCCGTGCTGAGTCAGAATAAAGGCCCATTTAGCTGGTATCCTTTCTCCCACAATAGCTGTTAGCAGATGGTATGAGGAAGAGGTACAAGAAAGGAATGCAAGTGGAGACTAATCCTTGGTATAACCTCCCTGCTTCTGACAGGATGAAGTTTAGGGGCTTTCCGAACAACATTTAGACCATTATGCTGAATAAACACCAGTGGCCCCAGGACCCTTGGTACCTTTTTATCAAAGGGTCTCTAAAAACCGCCCTAGAAAATACTGGTGAGTGGAGAAAGCTGGGCTATACAATATAATTTTTTTCCACTCCTTTCCAGCGTGGGAGTCAATTTTTCAGAGCAGGGGTTGTATCTTCGCGTATATTGTGCCGTGTGTATGTAGGGCAGCGCTTCGCAGAATACCAATGTGTATCGGTACCTGTGTGCGTGTGAATTATTGCAGTCATGATAAGAATCTACCAGCAGAGGTCACCTAGCTACGTATAAAAAATCATAGGAGCCCGCTGGAGTAATTCACTTCATTTGTGTCCAAAAGTTGGAAAGAAAATGGGGGGTGATGGTTGTTGTGGGGTAGGTTTTTTTACTTTCTTAGTGTTTCTTAAAAAAAAAACAAAACAAAACCAAAAAACCCAAAACACAAAAGAAAAATTCCCCAAAGAAATTGTGTGGGTTGAAAGATAGCTATCGTTTCTGTATGGAATACAAATATGCATAGCCTTTCCAGACCTGTCACTTAGAGGCCATATTTCATGCTAGCGCTTACTTTAAAAAGTTGTGTTTTTTTCTGAGATTCTTTTTTTATGAGGTGTGCACTTGAAGCCAAAATGAGTCATATCTGTGTAAGATATTTTCAGCTTTGTCAGAACGCTTTGTTAGAAAGTATTCTGTTAGCTGGCAAAAATGACACGTGTGTTTCCTTTGAGTAACAAAGCACAAACATAACACAGGGACCTCTGAAGGTGCTTTTCATATTAAACAAAAAACCACCAACAAAACACAAAATAACCCCCCACAACAAAAACATCTTTAGCAATTTTTGGTAAGGATTCATAAATATTATTGTTGTCAGAGATCCATGTCCTCTGATGCAGCGATTTCTGATAGCTCTGCTTTTGGATCTTGAGACTAACCAGAATCGAGCTATTCCTGTTGCTTGGTCGAGTAATGCAAAAACAAATCTGTGCTCAGCTGCCAGTGGCCCTGGCGGGTCATTTCAGGTCACGGGGATTGCCAGGCCTGGAGGTGGGTTTCCCTAGGAAAGGGTAACCCCCTGACCCTTCCTCGGACACTGTGAGGGACGGGGCAGGTCTGTGCCAAGCAGAAATAACCTTTGGGAGTTTTGCCAAAGAAGGAAGATTTGCTCACTCTATAGCTGTTTATAGTAGGAGTCTGTAACGGTGCAGGGTCACAGCAGGAGTCTTATAAAATAAGCAGAGCAGGACTAAACTTTGGCTGGCAGTCACTGTTTGCAAAGTGGAAATGCAAAGTCGTGGGCGATTGTACAAAGTCATGTACTCAGCAAGTCCTCCCGGTGGTGCACGCCAAGCCAGCTTGCCCAGAGGGCCGGCAAGTTGGTTCTGTGCTTGCCCTGCTACCTATTCAGGAGATGGTGGATGCAGGAGTTGAAGCAGGCTGCACCTGCAGCAGTTTTTTCCCTTTCTAGCTGGATTACCTTGGATGGCCGCAGCTGAGCCACTGCAGTTACAGGGTGAAGACCTAGCTGGCTAGCCAGGTTCTGGTTTTAGTGTTCCAGCTGGAAAAGGCCAGGGCACTGACTGAGTTTTCCTAAAGGACATTTTGTATAGTGTCAGAAATGTGCAATGCCTGCTTATCAGCAAAACAATAAAAGGAGATTGTAAAGCTGTGCTTTTCTGTGTAGGGAACAAGGGGAGCAGCGTGCTGTTTTCTGCAGATTTGAAACACAATTCAAGTTGTGTAACTTGTCCCTTTGCTTCACTTGCTGCCCCTCTTGCACCTTACTTTGCTCTTAGGGTGGTCCAGTTCCCCTGCACCTCTTCTGACCCAAGAAGAATGGAGGGGGTGGGAGTGGGGAAATTCCCCTTCCACCCTTATGTAACATGCAAATCAAATAGCTAACTAATTTAGGCTTCCTGGAAGTGACCTTATTCTCATCTGTTACTACCCAACCTACCATGTATCTAATTCCCTTTTACAGACGTCATGGTCCTTGGGACGAAGTGTAATTTCCGTTTCTTCATTTCTCCCCACCTCCAGTGAATGAGGTTTATGGCAGGACGTTGGTGCCTGTCTCACACTGCACTTATGGACCTCTGAAAGTGCTGAAGCAAGAAGGAAGGTCAGCCACTGATCCAGTAGCCTCAGCCACACCTGTTTGTAGCACAGGGCATGGTCCTCCCCCCACCTCAGTCCCATCAGTGGTCATTTTCCTTCCAGAACTCACTCTACACACAAAAACCTATTTAAATTTGTGAGGAAGGTGAGAACTATATGCTGCTTGGCACAGAAAAGCCATGGTCAGATGAGAAAAGAAAGCACTTCTAGACCTTGCATGTCCTGGCACAAGGTGGCAGTGATTAGATGCCATTTACAATACAGAAATCTAAAGCAGCCTAGAGCTGAAATAAAGGAGAAAACCAACTTTACTGAGCAAAGGTCACAGTTTCTCCCAGGGCTAAAATTGTTGTTCCCAGAAGCACGAGAAGGATGGTTTGCAAAGATCCAGGTTCCAGAGGTAGTGTTGTGAAACCTTCCTCCCGCTTGTACATTCCACAACAAAGAACTGGAAGCGTCAGGGAAATGTTTCGCTGCAAGCCAAGCCAATTTTTAGATGAGTGGAAACATCAAGTGGGAAAATGGGGGGAAAGGTTTAAAAAAGCTGGGAATAAAGAATCCACATAACTTTTAGGTGAGAGTTAACAGGGATTTCTCCCTTATTTTTCCTACCCATCTCTGGATGTTGTGAGAGAAAAAATGTCCTGAAGCGAGCCGCAGGGGTGCTTGGAGGTGTCTGGCTGTCCCCTGTCACAGCAAGTGGTGGCAGCTCCTCCTGTTCCCATTTTTTATTCTGTAGGAGCCGTAGGAGCAAGGTGGAAGGTTAAGCTCTGTGGGCATAACACAGAAGAGGCAAGCAGAGCCCTCTCTCCCAGGCCCTGCGTGGGTGACAGGGGTGACCCGTACTGCCGAGAAAGTGCCTTCACCCTCACCTGCAGGCAAGGGGTGATGTCTGCTGTGGCAGCTCAGCATCCCACACCACTGTTGGTGCTTTTACACACAGAGGCCCTAAAGGATTTGGGGAACTCTTGGGGTTATAAATAGTTTTGACTGCAGTGCTTAACTGAATATCAGTTTTCAATTGACCTGGGTTTTTCTCATGTCACCAGCAATATTAGTAAAAGCAATAAGGCAAAGGCCCCACTTCTGGCCCAGAAAATCTCAGAATACTGAATCCTGGGGAAATATTCTGGAGTAGGAGTGTTTTGCAAACACATCTGCCATCAGCCATGTCGGACACAAAATGCTAGGCTGAATAGCCTGATCCCATGGGGATGTGGTATATTCTCATAGCTATCCTTGGACTCTAAGTTTGTTTCAAAAAAAACCCCAAAAAACAAACAACATATTTCGGCATGGTCTTCAGCTCCATCCAGTCAATGAGTTCAAAATACAAGCAGTATGAATTTCGTCTTCTAGAAGTGTGAAAAGGTGGTAAAAGGTTACATGTGTCATTAATCATCTTCTTAAGAATGGGTTATGCAAGCCAGAGTTTAGCTATAATAGGGATTATCATCAATAAATACAAGAGATTAGTGCAAAGACTGCAACAGAAGGATTTAGTGAAGAAAAGGAAAATATAGAACAGAAACTGTCACTTGTAGAAAAACCAGATCTGGTTCTGTACACAACCTCTTCTGTGAATACAGCAGCATATGACAGAGTGCTTATTTGCAAATAACAGTGAGTGGAAAATGTGCTTTATCAGGTTTGTTTACTTATTTCTTGGCAAGTGTGGCTTGTGAGGCAGTCAAACCCAAAGCATCCAATTAGAAAACCTTCCAAATCCAATCACTGGGATCAGCACACGGCGCTCGGACCGACCATCTTGCTCCCATTGACAGCGTGTTTTGGAGTTTCCTGTTCTTTAGTAAATGGCACCTTCCTGCAGTTTTGGCAGAGAATCGGTGGTGCCATTCTCATGCCCAGACCTGGGAACTGAAGCAAGGAGGCCACTACTCGTCTTTGTACTACCTTGTGAGTAGGCTCACTGCTTTGGTTTCTAAATTAGACATGTTGGCTGACCTGCTGTCCGAATTGTCCTCTGGACTATGGAAAGAGGCCTAAGGTGCCAGTTGTCCTAAATTTAGGCACCATCTTCCTCTTAAAGTCTAGAGTTAGCTGGGGGTGAGTCCATGCTGGTGGCTTGCACAGGGTCCTGTTACTTCGGAGGGGGGCAGAGGAATGGAGAAATGAGCTGAACTCCTCAAATCTGTGTCCTATATCCTGCCTGCTACTTTGTCAGTCCCCTCCACTTCCCAGAAGTTTGCTTATCAAAACTGACTTTTCAGCTGTGCCCATCTCTTGGATTTAATGTTGTTGTGCTCAGAAAAGGCACTCGCTAGAGTTTCATTTAATGCAGCTCGCTCAAAGACACTTCTTTATATTAATGCATTTAATGGACCTTTCACACCTAGGTTTTTCACCTGTCATGTGGCTCCACCTTTGAACAATACTGTCTCCAAAGACTCAAGTTAGTAGATATCTGAGCACTAGCTGGCTCTACCCTTTCCTGAGCGCATAAAAGCCTCGCTGGAAAAATCAGCCAACACATTGTTCCAAGAGTGGTGTTGAACTTTCTTGGCAGCACAGCCCTTTTGCTCCTACATGTAGCCCCGCTGTGACCGTTTTGCCACCTCCATTTTGAGCCAGGGATTAGATGAGCAGGCTTGCACTGTTTTCTTTGAGAGAGAAACACGTCTGTGCTAGGAAACACCACAGGTTTAGATGCAGCCTGGGCCTTAAGTATGGGGTTGTTTTCCTTCGGTTACTTATTCCAGATGCATTCAGTGCTTCTGAATGTTAGCACTGCACTTCTGTGCATCATTGCTGGGAAAGTGAGATAGGACAGTAGCCTTGTATGAACCAGTGCTCCTATCATGACAGATCTATTGTTGTCCATGTGGGCAGATGCTTGTGTCTCTCTGTTTTGTTATTTTTTTTTTTTTCGTTTTTTGGACCAGGATATACTTTGCCTGTAAAAGAAATGCTGATGGGGTCTCCCCAGCTGCAGTTCTTAGTCTTTATCTGCCCTTGTCTCTCCCAGGAGATGGCAGCTTGATGTGGAAACATTGTGTAAAATGCACTCCAGCTGTTCCTTGTGCCCAGTCTTAGCTTAAAGAAAAGTTACACAAAAATATATTAGAGGAGAGAAGCTGTGGATAAACTACAGTAAACAAAAAATGAAATAAAATTTGGAAGGTCTCATATTGATGGGAACAATAAGAGGGGCACCCCTCAGCAAGTTTGCTGATGACACCAAGCTGAGTGGTGAGGTTAATGTGCCAGAGTGATCTGGACAGGCTGAAGAAGTGGGCCCAGGTGAACCTTATGAGGTTCAAAAAAACCAAGTGCAGGGTCCTGCACCTGGGTTGGGACGACCCCCGTTATCCGTAAGGTTAGGAGATGATGTGCTTGAAAGCAGCCCTGAGGAAAAGGACTTAGGAGTGCTCATGGATGAAAAGCTGGACATGAGCCACCAATGTGCATCTGCAACCCAGAAGGCCAACCACATCCTGGAATACTGTGTCCATCTCTGGATCCCTCAGCACAAGGACATGGACCTGTTGGAGCATGTCCAGAAGAAGCCACAAAAATGATCAAAGGGCTGGAGCACCTCTCTATGAATACAGGCTGAGAGAGTTGGGCTTGCTCAACCTGGAGAAGAGAAGGCCCCAGGAAGATCTTATAGTGGCCTTTCAGTACCTGAAAGGTACCTGTAAGAAAGCAGGGAAAGAACTGTTCATNGAAAGCAGGGAAAGAACTGTTCATGGTGCACTGTAGTGATAGGACAAGGGGTAATGGGTTTAAACTAGAAAAAGGGAGGTTTAGGTTGGATATTAGGAAAAACTTCTTCAGTGTGAGGGTGGTAGATTACTGGAACAGGTTGCCCAGGGAGGTGGTGGAGGCCCCATCCTTGGAGATATTCAGTGTCTGGCTTGATGGGGCTCTGAGCAACCTGATCTAGTGAAGGTGCCCTGCTCCTTCCTTACATCCGCTACCCCTTGCCCTCAGTTGCAAGAGTGAGCCTGTTCTCAAGTGTGCATGCAGACAGTCGCATCGGTACGGCCACCCGCGCACAATAAAATGTGTGCCTGGGAAGTGTGAGGGAGTGAGAAGGGAAGGAGCTATATATGATTCCCAATTCCCATAAGCAACTAAAAACCCAAGATGCCTAGCAGGGCTGTACGTAGACCTTTGCAATATATGACACATAGCACATAGGAATGAGGCCAGCTTCTCTGCCTTTTTTCACTAAGCATCCTTCTAGCACGTCTCTATCAGGAATTTATCACCAGCCATTTCTGTTTTGGCTACTCTGAGTTGGGAACCCCTCCGCAGGCTGGGTGCCTGCAGCCAGACCTTTCCATGCAAATTTATTTGCAATGGGAAAAACAAACAGAAAGCCAATGCAAATTCCTCAGTTTCCTATAGGTGTTCAGCATTATAGTTGTAGGTGTTCAGCCAAAGTTGTGGAGCCTTGGTAGGAAAGGTACCCGGTGGGCCCTTCACTCAGATGGGCTGGTGTAGCACAGTATGGAGCAAGTGCAGGGCTGTGCTTTGATCAAAACAGGTAATGAATGACAAGGACTTTTTCCACCAGTGGTACTGCAGATGCAGAAACCCACTCATCATCATCCTCTGACTAATCCTGTTCAGATGAGTTGACTCTGAGTTGCAATTGCCCTGTTACCACCGGTCTATCTGTCTACGAACAGCTGTTGCCTTCGAAATTGCTCCCTAGTGTCACTTTCACAACATTTATCATCTCTTCACAGTGTTTAATGACATATTTTTCTTATTTAAAGACAAACCTATCCCACCTTTCCAAACAGGATTATGCTGTAAAACTGTAGTATTGGTTTCAGTTTCAACAGCCACAGACAGGCACTGCTGTTTCTTACACTGGATTTAGAAGACAAGTCTTGTGAAAATAGGAACTGTATACATCACACGGTGAAGTTCTAGCCATCTGCTGACAGAGCAAACTGGGTTTCCTCAAATTCTTACTCATAGTATTTCTTTTTTTTCCAGTGAAAAGACTCTTTCTTTGAAAAGCCAGCTAGTTTTGCACCAGCTGAAACTGAGCAGAAGCGGTTTAATTTTAGTTTAGGAGGGCAGAATAGTAACGAGGATCCCAAACTGACTGAGACAAAGTTTAGCATGGTGTCTTCAGTACAGTTCTGCAGGGAGTTATCCACAGAGTTCTGTTCCTAGTTTTTAAAATGGCTTTAAAATCACACTTTTCTCTAGAAAAATTAAACTTAATTAAGCGAAAGCCCAAGCCAAACAGAAGGAACAGCACAGGTATTATTCAAAGGCCTCATTTCTGGAGAAATTTCCTTTGCTGACACTTGCTCTTTGAGCAGGACCTGTATGATGAAGATGAAAGCTTTGACAGTGTATTTGCAGCTTGCTGGCTTCCATGGCAAAGTGGAATTCAAAAACAACGAGGCAAACTGACCCTCTCAAAATCCACTTATCTTCACAGGAAACTGGTTCAGGATTAGGCAGACCAGAAATCCCCACTTCCTTTTTCTAGAGAAATTACACTTTTTTTTTCTCTTTTAATTAGCAAATGCCTGTTTCATTTTCTCTCACTGCCCTTGAAACAAGAAAATTAGGAGGCAGGGCACCTTGGGACATCCACTTTTTGCTGTAGTTACTCCTCACAGCTTTTCCATTCTGTCACTTCTCTTCCCATAAATATCTGTTGTGAATGAGAATAGCACTGTTTTCCTTGCAGTTTGTTCAGGAATGTGTAAAGATTTTCCTTAGGATGAGAAAGTGGGATTTCCAACCCTGGTAGGAAAGAGGGATTTTTGCTGGAAACAGTCGCTTTCAGTTAAGAGCTCCCTTGCTGTTCCAGTGCCACTGTGGCCACATGTACAGAAAATAAACTTGTGGAAGC
Source organism: Heliornis fulica (assembly GCA_013399135.1). Lineage (NCBI taxonomy): Eukaryota > Metazoa > Chordata > Aves > Gruiformes > Heliornithidae > Heliornis > Heliornis fulica. The sequence goes on along the minus strand of VXBZ01004683.1, from coordinate 141,607 downwards.
TCAGTTGGAGTAAATTGTCTGGCTTCTCGGACTTTGTGAATGGCACCGTGCTACAAGAAACTCCAGAGCACAAACAACTGGGGACACCTCTACCCATCACCAAAGCTGCTGCTGGGAAGACAGAGAACCCCTTGCCATCAAGGACTCTCCAAAGGAGGGCAGGCAGCAGCGCAAGCCCTTCAGCAGAGCCAGTGCTCTGTCTGCCTGTCCTCCTCCTGAAGAACAGTTAAAGTAACCTTCTGCTTTGAGATAGGGAACCTGCCTTACATTTCCTTGTAGCAAAGTACACTGTAGCAAAAGAAGGTGCTGATTAGTTGTGTGCAATCTGAACTACTGTTCCTTAAAAAGAAAAACACTTTTTTTTTCTTTTTTTTTTTTTCTTCATCTTTCTTTTCTTTGATCTTATCACCAAGGGCATAGTTTTCTCAAAGGTTATTTGACAGTCCGGAGTCCTGAAGCAGATGTATTGGCCCACTGCATGGGAAATACAGCTAAGCAATGAAGAAACTACAAAGTGTTGCATCCTTTATGCAATGTATGATTGACATTGAACTTAGTCCCGGAGCAGCATGAACCATAAAGAGGCAGGAAAGATTCAAATCTCAAGGGGTCAAGCCTAAAGCAGAGAACAAGGAAGAAATGCACTTTTTGCGGGGCAATTCAAGAAATTCCAACAGAAGATCCATGCAAGTGCTAAAATCGCAACATCCCTGCCACTGGGCTCATTTGAACACACAACCTGTGCTCAGTGGTGTGACCAGTTCCACTAACTTCAATAATATCTTCAAACATATGCTCAGGTGTTTGCAGAATGAGGGCCGGATGTGTCTCTTTTTGTGGCGTGACAGCACATGGCAGAGTGCAGGTGGCAGATGTATTCAAACATCAGCATTTCTTTGAAAGTTTCTTCCTGGGCAGCAAAGCCAGGAAAGGATAGTCTCAGAGACAGGGATAAATCCAGGGCTAATCTCCAGTTGTGATACTGTTGCTGCTGTGGAGAGCTTTCTGTGAAAGTTTCTTCCTGGACAGCAAAGCCAGGAAAGGATCATCTCAGAGACAGGGATAAATCCAGGGCTAATCTCCAGTTGTGATACTGTTGCTGCTGTGGAGAGCTTCTTCATTATAGTAACAGATTTCAGGGCTGTAATGCACTTCATAAGCATACCCTATGGCATAAAAAACCCAAAGCCAACTCATAGACCTGGCAGTTATTTTTAGGTTCCCACTTGGAAGAGGCCAGCAACCTGTTTCTTGGAAAAAGAAGTTGCAAAAAGGGAAAAGGGTAACCTGGAAAGAAGAAAATGAGAAAGAGGTAGAAGATCAAGGCATGTCGATCTGTTTCCTGAGGGAATTTGTTCACCAGCTTCTGGAGAGTGGATCTGAATGCAAGGAGAGAAATCTGCACGGTTCAGAGCAGGCAATTGATACCTCAGCTCAGCATTGAGGTCTCAAAGGAAACATCCCTCAGCAGTGCTATAATCTCAGTCCATTCTGGCCTGGAAAGGTTGCTGAGCTACTCAAGACTAAAAAGCTGTGGTACTGTGGATGACGACAATAAGCAATTGCAAGAAGAAATCAATAAATAAATAGCATCTGTTTAATAGCTAAAAATTGAGGCCGGCACCTTCACACACACACACTTGCCAAAAAACGAAAAAACAAACCAAAAAAGCCTAAAGGAAGTTACTAGTGAACTGAGCACTTCTTGTGTGGATCTGGGAGACCTCCAGTTAAAGTGGGACAGGGAGAGGGGAACGCTGGGGCTTTTAGGTTCTGATGTTCTGCGTTGTTACGGTGAGCTGGATAAGGGCCGCGCTGGCCTCCTCCAACCTTACTACAGCGCGGGTGCCTCTAGGTGGTGCCTCGCTCCAACGGTTAGCGCGGGCCTTGGGCGACAGCGGCCTCAGGCCGGGCGCGCCAGGCGAGGGGCGGCCTCAGACCGCGTCGCCCACCCTGCCCATGGAGGGGTGGCCGGCTGAGGGAAGCGGGAAATCCTGCTTTCGTGGAAGCACTGCTTAGGAAAGCGTTTTTGCATTAGGGAAAGGAGACACAGCCAGAACTTGGGGTCTAATCTCCTCCCCACCCCAGCAAGGGACATCTCTGCAGTTCATCCAGGGCTCACATACAGACATAAAGTCATATAATCGCAGACTGGTTTGGGTTGGAAAGGACCTCAAAGACCACCTAGCTCCAAGCCCCTGTCATGGGCAGGGACTTCTTCCACTAGACCAAGTCACCCAAAGCCCCTTCCAGCCTGGCCTTGGACACTGCCAGGGAGGGGGCAGCCACAGCTTCTCTGGGCAGCCTGTGCCAGGGCCTCACCGCCCTCACAGGGAAGAATGTCTTCCAAATATCTAATATAAATTGACTTTTCTTCAGTTTAAACACATAACCCCTTGTCCTATCCCTACAGTCCCTGATAAAGAGTCCTTCTCCATCTTTCCTGTAGGCCCCCTTCGCCCAGAAATGGATGAGACACCTTCATTTAAAGTCACTGTGTGTCAGGCCACTAATCCCAAAGAAAACAGTCCGTTTCTGTGCGCTGAGGCTGCAGAAAAGTCCTGCCATTTACAGTTCCGGGGTCTGTAAGGAGGTGTCACCAAGGTTGTGGCTATCAGACTTGAGAAAAATTAAATGGGCAGGATCATGGGTCATCACTGGGAACAGGTGCCTGCTTCTTTCCTGCTCTGCAGCCTCTTTTGCTAACCTGGGCTGTGTTGAAAGTCTGTGTGTGGAACAGGAATGACTCCTGAAAGCATGCATGGAGCAAAAGATGCCTGTAGATTATGCAGAGCTGTTCCTTATCCCTGACTGTGAGGAAATGGGCAGTATTAGGGATTAGAAATCAAGGGTAACTAACTGTGTTAGTTATATGGAGAAAAAAAAGTTCTTGGTATTTCTCTTTACATCTTTGAGGTGAGGAACATCAACCAGGGACGTTGACAGCCTTGGGATGGTCACAGCACAACCCTACATCATGCCTCCTCCTTTTCCACTGTGTGACTAGGGATCAGAACAGATCCTGTGTTTTGGTATGCAGTCATGCAGTCAAAATCGACCCTGACATATCCAAGACAGCCCCTACACCCACCTACTCATGCTGTGTTCATAGATGCCTTGCTCATACTGGAATAACACAGCTCCATGACTCCTACTTGGGAAGATGGGAACAGTCTTGGAGGACTTGCTGCTTTCTTTTCTAGTATACCCTTTTCTTGAGAGAAATGACACTGCTGCATGTATGGTATGGAAAGGAAAAAATTACTCTTGAGCTTTCTCCTCAACTCTACAGGTTTCCTTGAACTTACATCTGAAGGGGAAACAAACCTGGGGTGGGGTGGGAGGGGGGTGTGTCACAGCTGGAGAGATATCTGAGGCAGGTGATCATGATCACACCAGCTGATCTCTGAAGCAGAAGATGCCCAGTGAGAGGAGGGGGAACATCATCTCTGACACTGCTCTCCTGAACAGGCTAAAGGATTAGCCCTTGGATTTGTTTTTCAGATGATCCCATACTAACAGCTTTGGGTGGATTTGGGTTGACTTCTCCACATCAAGTCCTTTGACCTTTTAATCCTTCTGAAATAACCTATTCTCCTCCCCCCACCCCAACCCCAATCCCAACAGATTGTTCTTTGTTGGTTTTCTCCTTGGACATGCTTTGAGAGCTTGTAGCAGCTTTTCTGATGAGTTTGGTAATTAGCTGGCAGCTCTATCACTGGGCTGTACCTGGGGCTAAGCTTATTTCAGGGTGTTAGGTTTGCAGTTTGAAAGGTTTTCAGGGCTAAATTCAGACTTAAGCTTTTATGATGAACGATAAGGAACATCCTTGGCTTCTTTTACCTTATTTAACCGCATCCCTCACCTCATCTGGCAGACCCAAAGAGTTATGAAGTTCTAAACAGGAAGAAAAGAAACTTGAAAAACAGAAAATTACAGCTAGTAACTGGGGCCAGATATAGCTGTGGTGTGGGACAGGGAAGAAAAGGAGAAAGCTGGAGAGGGCCCTGATGAGGAGACTGCCATGGAGGTAGTCATATAACTAAGATGAAATATCTTAAGGATCTGGAGCGTGAAGGAGATGCAGAACCTCCTAAAACCACTGTGAGTGTGGTCACTAAGAGCTGCACGGGGACACCATTTACAGGCCTGGATTTGGTTCATGCCATTTTGAAGCTCTAAGGGAATCAACCCAGCTAGTGGAGCATCCATAAAGAGGCTCAGCTGACTTCATCCAGAGGATGAGTGCATGCGGTGTTTTTTTTTTCCCAAAGATGGGTAACATACTCAGCATCCAGCCGGGTCCTCTTGTCTCCATGGCTTCCTCTACCTTGAGTGACTGGAATAAAGGGATCATAAGTGGCTCTTTAAAAGCATTTCATACGGGGGTGGGAGAAGAGTATTTACTCCATACTTGTTCTTTTGGGCTTAGGTCTTTACGCAGACAGATTGATACGATTCCTTCTGCACTTCATCTTTTAACTAATGTGTGAAGGGACTACTCAGAAAACTGCGCCATGCCTTGCTTAAATCCATGCAAGGCTTAGAGATGTCTGAGGTATTTGGGAATTAATGCTGCCATATATATAGATACACACTCGAGTTTTTCTCTCAAGGAAGATGGCTTAAGCATATTGGATTGGGAAAAATCCTTTTTCCCCATCCCTCACAATTCCTGTGTACTAAACTGAGTGACTTCATGGTGGACTGACTTATAGATGGCAAAATATACTGAGGTGTTTCCTTGGCTCTAGCTAAGAAAAAGGTGACATTTAGGCAGTGTTTGGGGGACAGTCAGCTTTCACTCTTCTCCAGGGAAAGTTTGTTTCAGTTAAATTAAGTATGGTAACCATCATGTTTGTATTTAAAAACAAACAAACCTGACATTTTGGCAAGTCTTTGAAGCTTGTACATTGAAATCAAAACCAAAGAAGGGCTGAGCTGCCATGGAGGTCCTCAGTGGGGTCCTGGAGAGTTTGTGTCAACCAACAGTCAGGAAATCAAAAGGCAGATGAGATTCTGGGTGGGCTCCCGTCCAAATGTGTTGTCTTACCTTGCTCAGCCTTTCCCAGGGCCCAAGGGTATTTGCATCAAATCCTTTGTTGATCCTTTAAAATCCCATGTGCATCCTGTTCTTCCCTGGTGGTTTTTTTTTGTCATGGGAAGGGAGTCATGCTGCCTTTCCACATACAGAGGGACAGCTGTGCTGGGTCAGACCTAAAGGCTCCACCATCTGCCCAAGGCAGAGTCTTAGGGAAGAGCATAAGAATGAGGAAAATAATAGCATGAGACTTCCCCATAAAACCATGACTTGCAGGCTTCATGAGCCAGAGATGATGCTTTTGAATATGATGTCCCTCCACAGATCCCCATTCCATGGAGTTACCTAGTTTTTTGAAAACAGATGAGCTTTAGGGACAATACATCCTTCAGCTAAACCTGCTGCCTAGTCGTTGCATTATGTTCCTTAGTTCCTGCCCTGGAGGACCTATGCACATCCCTCCCAACGTGCGGGGCTTTGCAGGCTCCTGTCACGGCCCTGCAATCATCCCTGCCATATCAGGACAGGTTTCTCTTTTATCTGTGTTGGTGTAAATCAGAAGTAACACAGTGAAGTCTACGGAGGCTGCACAGGAAGCACCTAAGAGAATATGGCTGCGTGCTTTTTTAATGCAAGCTCTGGCTGTTTGGCCCTAAATCTAACACAAGATGTTTCCTTACGTTACATCTAAAGCTGTTTGGTGCCATTAGCAACAGAGCAATAAACTGGTGATCTTTTCTCTCCTGTCCAGAGGCAAAATAAAGCAGGGATGTGAATGCTAAATTCAATGTTCAGCTTCATCAAGACATTGTTTCTGTTTTGGATGTTTTCTGAGCTTTGGTTTTAGATGTGTTTAAATTTATATCCCAAATGTCCATGCTCACCCAGAAATTCAATGAATTCAGGGGAAACAACTGGTCTCTGAACAGCTGTTAGTTTGTTTTGACTGCTTCAGAGTACCTTATTAAAATAATAAATTTCCATAGGAACTGCTACTGCAGCACTTTTTTCTTTATTCTTTTCTTTTTTTTTTTTTTTTTCCAAGAGGGAAGTTATGCAAGGCCTGCTGGATGATATCAGCACATCTGGACAGCTTGGAGACTAGAGAGTTTTGAGGAAAGAGGAGGCCAACGGAAAAGGAGCTGGAGGTTTTCTCCACTTGGGGCAGGTAGGAGGGTCCTGGAGGGAGGACTACAACTCTGCCAGCCCCAGGAGGGCCCTTGCCTGGCTCTCTGTTGTCCAGAAGGTCACCGAATTTGGCAACCATCACAGACAGCAAAATAGCTGCTGATTGCCACAGTGGGAGGAGCAAGGCCAAGCAGATCTGTTCATGATTCCAGCACTAAACACTTACACCATAGCTACGGTTTGTATTTATGCTCTTGGGAATCCAGGGAGGGAGGGTTTGTTCCCTCACTTGTCAAGTAGGAAGCATTGCACAACAAGCAGGTGCCGGATGCCTTGTAGCAGCAGTCCTGCTGATAGGAAAGCCTGGGGACACGGTGTGTGTGCAGGCAGAGTGGAGCCTGCTGCCGCTGTTGAACCTCGCTCGCAGCTACCACTTTGCAGTGGCATCCTTCCCGAGCCTCCAGGTGCAAGCAAAGACAACAGTGGCTTGCTTTGTGGCTTAGACCCTTGTAGCACACATAAGTACAACATTCCTGTCAGGTTCATGAGCCCCTGGGACCTCAGTGATGGTGTGTGTGTCTGATACAAGCAGCTCTGTTCTTTCCAGTAAAGGCTCCTGAAAGGGCTGTAAAAGGAAAAAAAAAATTCTTTGGTTTAAGCTTCTGCACACTTCTTCACACTATAACTGTTTTACAAAACATAAATAGAGGTCAAATATTAATGGACAATCCATGTCTTCAAAAGTAATTAAAAGCACTGATACAGAACTGCTTCTGTTTGGAAAGTTCCTGTGCTTGGCTAAACTTTCAGGGGCTGGTCATTATTCTCAGCCATAGAGTTGTTTAAATCATGTTGATTCATAATCCTCTGTGAGAGAAAAATCAATGCTGGAGTGCTTTGCTTGTGTAACAGCGAGCATTAGTGAGCCTGGAGTGCCTCTTCAGTGAGATAATACCAAGCAGTTAAAATATGTAGAGAGCTCCTGAATTCATTACAAATCGATTTTTATCCTTTTAATATTCTTGCTTACAAAGAAATTCCTATATAACACGATGGCCTTTTTCTCAGCTGGTTCACCTCCTTCTTGGTCTTGGAGCTTGTTCCTCTGTGTTCTCCCACCACAAGCTGGTAGAAGGAATTACAGCTGCAACAGCCCATTGAGCAGCGCTGCATAAACCCCGTTGTGTAAGTTAAGGTATCCACAGTTGGAGGGAAGATTTTCTTTTTAAATGGCTAATATCCCTTGCAATGATGATGATAAGGATTCGGTAGTACCATCAGTAGGACATCAATCTGCCCCTTCCTTCTCTGGTGGCTTCAGCTGGCCAGGCCTGAGCAATCGGGGGCTGGCTTCTCCCCTGCCCATGGGCATCTATCTCTGCTACCCTTCCTCGGTGGTTTCCCATACAGCTTTCTGAGAATCAAAGGGTTTGACAGGAGTTGGGAAGACAAATAGTTTCACTCACTACCTTGTGACATATCCCTGGAAAAGACTCCTAGCAGAGGCACATTTTTTTTTTGTTTGTTTGTGGTTTTTTTTTTGGTTTTTTTTTCCGATGTAACTTACCTCAGCAAAATAACCTTTGCTTGTAGGCTGTAGCCCAAGCTCTACAGCTGTATCTACTCCAGGTAATTTTTCTAGTGTAGATGCATCATTCACTGTCCGTACCACCTTACAGACGTTTTCCTTCACAGCTCCATCAGGGAAAGTAGCTAACACAGGTCTCACCTCCTGCTCTGCCTTTCATAGGCCCCTGAAGCTGTACTGTGCCTCAGTACATTTTCCTTCTAGCCAGGGCTTAGGAAGCTTATCCTGCTTGATTTTCTTTGTCAAGTGTGTGCTGAAAATCAGTACCTGATGTACACATGGCTTGCATGTGTACTATGGGACTGGGTCTTAGTTTGCTTATTTGGAGATAATTAAATACAAAAATAGACTAAAGCATCTGTATGCAACAAAATATGTTTTGGATGGGACATACAGGCATCTTTTCATGTGTTGCTTGAATAGCAGTAAATATCTAGGGAGTGCAAGCCCCAAGGGTTCCAGCTGAAAATGTTTCAATGACAGATGATGACTCCTGCTAAAAGAGTTTTTATGCTTGTAATTTTAATTAAAATTATTTTAAGCAAAGTTTCTGATACACTGGTAAAGCCACTACTCTGAGACTGCTAGATGTTTTCTTGTCACTTGAATGACAGTGTAGTGCAAAGATTCTATCTGCTGTTTTGACAAATAATTTGCTGTATTTTCCCCTATTCTCCCATGTCCCTCTTTACATCTTGCCATATCCTCCCTGTCCTTGACCTGGGCTATCAGCTTGCAGCTTTACACTCAGACCACAGCTGCATAGAAACACTCCCCCACTCCAAACTGGTATTGCTGAGAGTCCCACCAAAGGTTCTGTGTCTCCTCAGAAGGTGAACTGCTGCAGAGGCATGCATCCATCAGCATGCTTCAAGAAGCAGTGGTGTTAGATAAGGTTTCCAGCTGACAGGGAGGAATGCTGCTTTTCCCACCAGAAAACGCCTACCCACTCCAGGGCTAAGTTATGTCTGAGGTCCATTTCTAACATACCAGTGCTCCCCCAAGACGCAGGCGGAGGAAGCATCTTGGGGCTCTCCTACACTCTTGGAAAAGCCCCAAAACCTTGGAAATTATACATGTGCTCCTCAAAACATGAGGTCTGATCTGTCATCAGTTATTTTGCCAGGAAACTATGTTCTTCTCTTGCAGTTACCAGTATGTGAAAGTCGCTACTCATGCAGACCTCTCCTCTCAGTCAGTTTAATGCCGCAGAAGTGATGACAACTGATGCAAGCAGCCTTCTCGGTACATGGGATTTTTTTCTAAATAAGATATAGAGATGCATCATTTTGGGTCGCTGTTCTTTGGAAACTGCTCATGTACTCCATTCTTAATGAGCAAGCTAGGGAGTTTTCCCCCCTCACTTCTATCTTAATATAAAGAACGTGTTTATGACGGCCTTTTTGCTTTCAGCAACCTATAAAGTACTGTATTTGCAAATTCATGCCCACGTCAGATTATTTTTATCATTACAATTGGTCTCCCCATGGAATTCGTTAACATGTTGCTGGCTATTTTCATCCTTCACATGAAAATTAATCTACTGGGTATCACAGAGCTCAGTTATTATGAGGCTTTTTGATGAAAGACTTAAATTGCATCTGAGAAATACGAATTACAGGGCCTAATGTCCCCCCAGAGATTTTAATTTAATACACAAAAGGAGCCGCTTGCTCCCTACTGAGGTCATTACACGAAAATATTTTTTCTAGCAAACAGAGTAATTGGGACCACTGGAGCTGTTTTCCCCCACCCCCTCAAGAAAAAGGACGGGTCAATTTTGGCTGCTTCGGAAGGTTTATCAGTTTTGTGAGCAATCATGCCTAAGATGAATTTTGTTGTTGTTTTATAGTGAACAAAGGATTTGTGAGAGCCCCAGTTCAGGCTGCAGGCATTGCTCAGGGTAGTGGCCTCTCCTTTTGCTATTACAACATGGGACTGGAGGAAACCACTGAGGTCCAGGTCCCCATAACTTCAATTACTCCAACCACGGTTCCAGCCTCCTTGATCACACAAACCCTTCAGGCGGGAAGAGAATCCTCAGAAAACATGGTGGCTCAATGAGAAAGAAGGTGCTGTCCCACCTAAGGGGTTCATGGCCAAGGTAAGTTGGCTTCCAAAAGACAAAACAATGGAGCTGATCCCACCCATCTGCTTTTCCCCAGTGATTGCTCTATGGAGGTCTGAACTTCAGGGCTGGGTAGTCTAAGGCAGATCCAGCTAAGTCCCCACATACTCATTTAACTTCAGGATAAACAAACATGTGCTGAGGTCACCCCCAAGTTATGGTAGCGCAGGAGTCTGAGGGATGTTGGCAGGTCAGGCTGTGGGGTCAGGGAAGATGATTCCACAGCAGACCTCACTACAGCCCCATTAACCTCAGCATGGTTAAAATTTAAACACTTGCATAAGTGGTTCGCTGAACCGGTGCCAGAAAGATCAGTGTCTTGCAGGACTGAGCCCATTAATTCTCACTCTCCGAGAAGTAGGGGAGGAACAGACGAGCCACAAAACTAAATAGCTTCGGACTGTTTGATCCAATGAGAAGGGCAAATTCCAAAGTCGAGGAAACCTCGTGTGCTTTGTAAGGGAAAAAAAAAACCAAACAGGAAGACAAAGGGAGTTCAGGGTTTCCATCATGCCGCAGCCGTGCTTTGCGCTGCGGTAACCAGAACTTTGCATGCTTGCAGGATATTTTTGCGCAGCAGAGTGAGCCAAGACATTATTCATCGTGCTGGTTTGCAGGCAGAGATTATGTAGTCACAGATTATGTGTATCACTGGTGTGAAATTCAGCCTTTTATTTCTAACTTGTGAAAAACTTTCCAAATAGTCCTCTTATTTATTTTTTTTTATTTTCTTCTCAATCTCCTATCGAAGAACAAAGCACTCAGGAGAACGGGCCGCTCGGAGGCACGCTTGCTCCCTGGATGCCACTAAACTTCTTTAACAGAAACAGATGATAACAAGTATATTAAAAACAAGAATAAAAATACACCTCAAACAAAAGCAATATACTTCCAAAACAAGGCTCTCAACCGCACGGGTTTCTCCCAGCGGGAAGAGGATGTGAGAACAAACAGATGACACTTGTTAGTCACGTCACTTAACTGCACGCCTGGAAAGCACTCAGATCTGACGGTGATGACACCCAAAGACCCTATGCAGAACATAAACGCTGTGCTGCAATAAAGGCTTTCACATCAGCATAGATGGAACCATTATTTTTCCCCAGGGTTTTAGGCACTGAATTCTTTCAGGAGCCATTTAATTATTTTGTTTTATTTCTGCTCAATCTGTATGGGAAAGCTTAGTAAAAGGACTGTTCATTTTGACAAGGTTCCTCAGGGAAACCTTGAGACAAAATAGCTGTAATTTCTTCCCCATATAACTCACTGAGAAAAATAGCAGAGGAAATAAAGGGGTAATAACAGAAAGGGGAAGATTATCTTTTAAAAGCAATTGCTTGATACCAATACACAGTGAATGTATTTGATGTCATAAACATGGGTTTACTTAGGGAAGACATGAGGAAATGTCAGGAGCAAAGAGACTTTTACAGCTAAAATGAAATTAAGACTGGCAAGTGTAAGAGAAGAGGGGAGGGAGGGGAGCGGCAGGGAAGAGAATCCCATTAGGGATGGTCTTGATGAAGACAATGATCTTAATGATCTGATCTCCGCCCTATGTCCCTTGCAGATGTTGGGCTTCCAAGGCACTTGCTGATCTTGGGGCCTGACTGGCTTTCTTCCACTTTAGAGAATGGCAGTAGAGGCTGGGGCCTGCAAATGTAAATGTTCATATGTATCTTGTGTGACTTCGCTTACAGAGAGGAGACAGGTTACGTAGTCCTGCTTCCCTGACCATGCGAGGGCTTTATTTCCTTCACTCTGAAATGTCCACGCTTGCTGACCCCGAGCTCTTGACCCAAAATCTTGACCCAAGGTCCTACCTTTCTTCTCAACCTCTGGTAGCACTCCTGGTTCAGATGACACCTTCCTTCATCCAGGCACAAGGACATTTCTTCATGTCACCAGTGGTCCCCCCCTCAAAAGCCTGTCCCCGTGCCTGAGCTGATTGACTTGGTGACCATTCCCCCAGTCTTTCAGTGGACTACTTGTAGTGTGATCGGCATGTAAATCATGGCAGGTTTCAGGCTCGGACTTTAGGATAAAAACTCTCCCCCAGAAAATGTGTTAAAAATACTCAGTTGGGTCCATCCCTCAGCTGAGGACACTGGTGACAGATTGAGTGCCTTGAGAGCAGTAAAGGCTTGGTGTCCCACACATATGCCTTCAGGTGATAGGTCTTTCTCCTCTAACCAGGCAACCAGCCAGCGGCTGGGATCTTAAAAGTAAACTCCAGTCCCATAAATTCATATGCTCGTAAATTTTACAGCCACAGGGAGCATTGGGACTCTCTGCTCTATCTTTTGTTTAATGCAGGCCAAAGAGTCTCATTCAACAAACTGCATCAAGCTCAGGAGTTCTGATCGAGCCATGGAAAAAGTTATCTAAATATTGACATAAGACTGAAAAGAATGGGGAAAATCCCCCGTTAAACTGTTCTCATATTGGCTATGTATCCTCATTTGCCTTCTGTCTTTCTAACAACACACTCTCACTTAAGCCTCCACCATTTGGCTTTGCTTCTTAACTCTTTGCCAGATGGAATAAGCCCTTTCCACCTCCACTCGCACTCCCCACCAAAAAAAAAAAAATTCCCTTCTCCTATAACAGCTTGGTTTTTCTAGCAACAGCTATACATCTCTCTGTTCTTTCTTGGGCAGACTACTATTTCTTTTTACAAACATTGTATTTATTTTCTATTTCATACTGTTTTGATTTACTGTGAGAAGGCCTGGAGGGCTGTAAAAGAACCTCTTGAAAGAGGGAAGCAGCTGCTCAGACTGTATGGGAAATTTTATGATGGATCTTCTTATAGATAAGCCTGGCACAACAGATATGCATGTAGCTGCTTAGCTTGAACATTGATCTTCAGCTGAGCCTCTGGTTGCAGCCTGACTGGATCATTTTGACCATGACCCCAACCCATGGGTTGATGTCTTGATTTGGACTTGGACCTGTCTGGCTGCTGTGGACTTGCCCAGATTTGTATTCTGGTCTCCCTCTCTGCTCAGGAGAGCAGAACTGCACCTCTTGGCTATCCATGAAGCCCTGATTCTGGTGGTCCTGTTCACCTTGCATCCCATACTGCTCCATGTCAGAGCTGAAAGAAAAATTTGTAGAGTGGGAGGCCTCCGGTTTTATGTAGAGCCTATGTGTGGAGCAACAGAGCCTCAAAGTGGATTCTGGGCACAGTGCTGAGACTAAAAAAAAACATAGGAAAACCAGAAAAAGCAATGAACTCTCTAAATAGACACCCTGAGCCCTAATGTTTCAAGAGAAAATAAATATTTCTTTGTTGTTTTCTATAGTTATCCCAATTCTCCATGAAGATTGGTACATGTGCTCTGCTCTTCACTGTCTGAAGACAACAAAGCACGAAGCTCAGTGCTGTTCGCCATAGGCATCAAGGATTTGAACAGAAATACAGAGGTTTTCCCTGGCATCTTCTTCTACCTTTATGGAGAAATGTATTAGAGAGGGTTACAGAATACACAAACCTTGATTAAAAATGCCTTGTAGCCATCATTGACAGCCCAAAGAGGAAGACAGTGGCGATAAAACTGTTAAAGCAATAGATGTCAGATTTGGTTATAGCTCATCCTGTATGTGTTTGACAACCTGACAGAAAAGAGCAGGGGCACCCTGAAAGTCAATGGCAGGACTTTGCTATTGCAATTTCTGCCCTTGAAGAAGAAAAATCCAGAGCCAGAACTATGTAGAGCAAATGCTCATCCCAAAGTTACACTGTACTGACAGGAGACATGCTTGGGCATTCAGGCCTGAGGTCATCCTTATTGGATATAAATTCTCTGCAAAGGATTGGTTCTCTCTAATATTTCACAAGGCAGAACTTCTTGGGAAGGAGAAAGAGAAAGCAGTTATGAGAGAGGCATGTACATTATAGGAAGGAGCAGATGAAAAGCCTTGGCTGTGATTCCTTTACAACAGGCAATACTGTTGCTGTCTATCCATAGGCAGGTGCAGAACGGAGCTCCCCTCCCTGGGAGGCAGCAGATGTGACCAGCAAAGGCTTTGAGGGAGATTCAGCAAGCTGGTAGGTCTCAAGCAACCCTGGGGATGGTCTTTTAGAATTGTTCTAACCATCTTCCTCAGGCTCACACCAGGCCAAAGGCACACAAATTCCTGCTGAGCAGAAGAGATACAAGCAAGAGGGAAGAGAGAAACCAAGTGGAGATTGGCCTTCTTATTCATCCCTCCTTGTACAAACACTGCACGAGAGGACCCATTTCAGAAGGACACAAAAATGGATGGTCTTAGGAAATGGGAGAAAGGAGGTAGGTAACACCACTGTGTTAGCAGGAGCAGAGCTCTGGGAGCTCTGGCTGAACAGACAAAAGGCAACAGAAAGTCCTCCCCTAACTAAATCTGGATCAGGCACCCATCGGCTCCCCAGGCATCTGCAATGCTAGACCTGCCCGTCAGCGCTCTGCCCAGAATCTTCCCCCAGTCACAGACAACTTGTCTCCCCATGAACCCAAACTGAACTGGATTGTTAGCTCCACTTGCAGAGCTCAAATCACTAGATTAAGGATTAGAGAGCTGACTTGATCTTAATAACAGATTTTAAACACGAAACTGAGCATAAAACAAGCAGCTACAGTCTGCAGCAAAAAATCTGCTCATCTGCGTGAGCCTCTGTCCTGCCCCTTCCTCTGAGCGAGCGCCGCGCTTACGGCAGGTTACCCCATCCAGAGCCTGCTGCCTTCTTGCTCGCTTCTCTCTCCCTCCCATTCTCTGCCTAACAGCTCCTCTCACAACCCACACAGCTCCTGGTCACTAAACCCAGTTTATAGCAGACTTCCAGCCTATCAGCATTCTCCCACTGAGGGACATCTGCTCCAGCCTTCTTGCCTTTCCCAGGCCCCCAGCTCATCAGCAGCAGAGCAAGTCCTCAGGACGGCGTTCATCACACCTCCCATGAGTAACTGCGAACTCCTCTCGAGACCAGGTGACAAGCATGTCCTCCTCCCTTCCTCTTTATCCTCCTACCCCTTGCTGCTTTCCTGACATAACTAACTCCACGTGAGGCTTCTCAAACTGGAAGTCTGGTCTCTTGGGATCTGGGGTTATCCCTAAAATGACGGCAGAAGAGGAAGGCTGCACAGACTCCTCTTGGCTTGCAGAAACAGTAAAGGATAGCCTGCTCCTTTTCCTCCTGCTGATTTTTAAAACAGAGCTATCAGTTTCCCATACAGTCATCCTGCCTGACTTCATGAAATACTTCACATTAACATGTTTATCTGTTTGTTTGCCTGCATGGGTTCATTAATAAGCAAGCCTTGGGTTTGGGTGCTCCCAGCAGACCGCACTCTGCCAGGCTTCCGAAAGCTTTCTGTCCATTGCAGCTCCAAATGATGCTCTGCCACCGACTGCTTTGGGGCAATTGCTCAACTGTCATAAGCAGCAACTTAGTTAAACTGGATGGTTTTTTTCTACAGAACCCATTACTGCTGTGCCTCGGAGAGGCTGGGATTGCTCTCATTCTTAGAAGTTTTGTTTCTAGGGTATTAGCTGAAATGCCAGCAGGAGGATTGTTCAAGTGTAGAGGCCAGACTAGGGCAGTCTGCTAACCTAGGAAGTGTCTAAGGAAGCTGATGCCAGGTGTGGGGGTGGGCAGTAATCTGATTTTATGCCGTTCTCATTTTAAACAAGGGCTCCTGGCAAGCTGACCCCAGTCCTTGCCAAAAGAAGGGATGTCTGATCAGGTTTCTTGACTCTCTAAGGCAGGCTGTCTCCAGTGTCAGGGACATTTCTGTGGCCACTGCTAGGAGAACTGCACCTGCAGGGCTTTTCTTCTTTCTTATGCCCTGTGCTGGGTAAACTTGAGTTTCTACTGAGTCAGGAGCGGCAAGCACGCAGGCAGTGAAAGTAAGCCTATGACTACTGTACCTACATTGTCAAAAGCTTCCTGTGAAATTGGATTAGCACTTAAATGTTGTATGGCAAAACACACACACAAAAAAAAAAAGAAGAAAAAAAAAAGAAATCACTTGTCAAACTCTTTCTGTACTGCTTGGGGACAATTACAGTATCGCCAGATTAATTACAGTGCTTTTACAACGCTCTCCTCTGATTCTACTATTAAAACGCAGCAGAAACCAGAGTCTGTTTTGACCTTTATTCAGAGCCTCCTGTTAAAGTGACTTTCACAACAGAACCCAATTTGTCACATTTTATTTGTACTTTAATTTTATTATTAACAGATTAATGAAGCTGGTAATGGGTTTCCCGATGCTCCCTTTGGAAATGTGAACTGTGTCCCTTCCTTACATCAATCTGCTGTCAGCAGATGAAGTGCCTTTGCAAAATGCTATTAACTGTTACCAGAAACAATTAGTCAAAATAGCAAGTCAGCTTCAAAAGGAGAGACTCCAGATTCCCTCAGTGCGTGAGGAAAAGCGCATTAGTAGGATTTAGTCTTGCCAGCAGAAACGACTGTTAGTCCCTGCAGTAGGCATCTGGGTTAATGACACGTAGAAATGCAAATGCATCAGACGTTAATTTGCTTGAAGGAGCAATGCCAGGATGAAAAAAAAGACGACTTTCCGGTGTCATTAGCCGCGATTCCCACCGTGCTAGAAATACCCACGCTCTGTTCTCAGATACTCTGTGTGCCCCAGCCTTAAAAATACAAGAGTAAAATCCTGGAGGCCGTAGGAGACTGCTCCTGACAACTCAGCATCCAGGCTTTGTCTTCATTTTCTAGCCTAAACACTTAAGGTAGAAATATCTCCCTCACCCTCCACAGGATCAAAGTCCAGCCCTTTCCCAGGCGGCTCCTTTTTTTATGCCGGTGCCAGAAACTCACAAGATAATTTCTAGAAGGATATGCACAAACCTAGCTGGAGCTGGTTTTCCACCTCCCACCCCCCTGCTTGGCACTGTCATTATGCAAACAGCTTAATTGTCAGGTCAGCACGGGGCTGACAAACCTGCATTGCCGCACACACACCAAGTACAGAATAACGTGCTGGAGGAATGGCCCCTAGTAGGAGGGAGTTGGAGGCTGAACTCTTTCAAGGCACCAGCTAGCACCCGGTTATAATGGCAGCAAGTCCTCGGCTCCCTCACCGCTGCCCTGGACGGACTGACAGGTAGGCGACATGACATGTCACTGACAGGTAGACTGACATGCCCAGTGAAGTTTCAAGCATATGCCTGTGTGGCACCTAAAAACTGCTTTCCGGGTTGGAGAACCCAACAGCTGCCCACTCGTCTTTTTCTCTAACCTGGGACAATGATGTTACCAGTTGTCCTTTCTGTTGCATTGCTAATTACTTGTGAATTACACACATGGGTCCAGTTATAGGGGGATGTCACAAGAACAACAGAAATACCAAGGATTATGACAAATGAAAATTTATCCATTTCTTCCCAGGACTAGACAATGAGCTTCTGGCTCTAAGCAGAAGGCAAAGTGATTTCATATTATTTGGCCCTTGTTCCTCCAAACACAGTCCCAAGTCCCCTGGATGGTTGCAGTGGGCCTGATGGCTGCCCCAGCCAGGGAAGCTGTGGCGCAGAGCAAAGTCTGGGTTCAGTTCCTGTGCCTCTCACAACCATGCTGCATACTGGTGCTCCCACACCAGGGCTTTTCTGGCGGCAGAGAACAGCTCAGCATCAGACCTTGCACTTTTCCTCAAACAGAACATAAACAGCTGACCCATGTCCCCCACCCAGAGACTTGGATGAACTATAAACTGGATGAAAAAATCCACCCTTAATTCTGCCAAAACCTCGCTGATTAAAAATATGGAGATCTATCGGTTTTGCTATTTGCAGGGCGTGCAGATTCCTGCTGGGAATTCTTTCCTCCACTGCATTCGAGCATGTGGTCACAGGTTAAAGGTATTCCATTTCCCCTCACAGTGCAGAGGGCTAGTAGGAGAGAGAGAGGTCTAGGACTAAAAGCCCACTCTGTAAGAGTAGCACATTTTATCTTCCCTTTTTATGAGCTCAGTGACAGAGAAAGGACAGTCCCTTGGTCCTTCATTCAGCTATTTCCACTGACTGGAGGAACAATTTACTGAAAAAATACAATATATTGTTCAAACACTGCCATAAAACTGGTCTCTCGGACTGTCCAAACACGTTAACCGTTGTTTTAGATCAAACACAGATCTTATTCCTAAACATAAGGATTAAGAGGCATCCATTAAATGGAGAGTTTAGATTCTATTTTTTCTTAAAAAAGCTCAGAATCTTAAAAGACTAATTATTTGCACAGTCTTCAAGATCAAACACTGCTGAAATAAAGACTTGAACCGCTTTATCAGATAAAACCTGCATTCAAGGGTTGCAAGGGAGAAGACACTATTAAGATAATCTAGCTTGACCTCATGACCTTGGGTTTTGGCATGTCACAGGTACCGAATCGTTTCAGAGAGCTAAGTGGAAAACCAAGTAAACCCATCAGGAACACAACAGACCGTACGAACTTGAAGAAACCAGACCTTGTGTTTCCATGTTCCTTTAATTTGTATGTTTGTAGGCAATGTTCAGTACTTCGTTGCTTAGTAGCGAGTCCTCTGCTGATGCGGTTAGCGCAGCTCTTGCTGAAGCTTACGGATCTCATTTTCCATCAGATGAGGCTCCAGCCTGAAGAGTTTCCAACTGCAAGGAAGTACAAAAGTGCAAATACTTAGAAAGGGTAATTTGTGGATAGACTCTGGATAAGCTAAAATTCCAAAGCCTCTTATTTTTTTCTTTCTTTTTTTTTTTTTTCTCTGTATACTGTTTCTTTTATAACAAGTGCTTAGGGTTGTGTCCACCATGTCAATTTTCAGCAGGACAGAGAATCTGAGATGCATTTCTTTGTGTGTGTCTTTTCTAATCTGTTTGAGCTGCCTGATGTCTTCATATCTAATACACTTTGGATCTTTGATCTGAGTTGGAGGATGTCTCAAGGAGGAACGATGATTCACAGGAAAACAGGATATTCACAGTGGAGCCAGTTACCCAGTCCAGCAGAATTAATCTGCATTAGGTGTGTGAGCTCTTGCTCTGAAACACTGCAAATAAGAAAGAGTCACAGATTATTATAGGTATGGGAATAAACAGAGAGAGAAACACAGTTTAAAAATGGTTTCTGAGCTGGATTTGTTGGTGAAGCAAAACTGTCTGGTGTTGGGAAGAAAATACAGCTTCTGTTTAGGGAAGAGGCACCATTTCAACACTGCCTTCTCTTCTGGCATCCAGGCTGTTGCAAACCAGGGACACACCTAATGCCAGGTGACAGGGCTGAAACACAGGACACTGCCTTCCTGTGCCCCGACATCTGGCAGCCTGGTTACAGCACAGCACTTCATATTGCAGCCTAGTTTGTCTCTCCCTTTCTGGCATCTTGGCCTCGTTTCTGCCAGCAAGAGCCTGGATACAGTATGGGAGCTTGGAGCAGCCTCCAGGAGAGAGGTGTAACTAAGGAAGGAGCCTGCTTACCGGGGGGTGGGGAACTGAGAGGAATGGTCTCCCTTGTCATAGTCCCTGGCTCATAAGGAGAAAGCTGACGCAGCAGTAGCTCGCTTCCACTTCCTAGGAGTGGATGGTGACGGCATCCTTCCTTGCATCCCTTGGGCTGAGCAGTGGTACTGGTGGCCAAGTGTGCAAGTGGACATCACCATCTCCTTCCCTCACACATTTTCGGGATGAAGCCCTTGTGGTTGCACTGTATGAAGGACATGTTCTCTCTGCAAGCAGTGTGCCTGGGGCATGGAGAGCCTCGCAGAAGCAAACCATGTTGTTGCTAGATCTTGTGGAGGAGAGCAAGGTGTCAGAAGGGCAGCAGCTCAGGTTGGGGAGTTTTATGTTATTAGTGGGAACACAGGTGTAGCAATGTTACACCTGGGGAAAGATGGGGAGAGGCTGTTCAGTAGGGCCTGCTGTGACAGGACAAGGGGTAATGGTTTCAAAATAGAGGGAGGGAGATTTAGATTGGATATTAGAAAAAAGTTCTTTACTGTAAGAGTGGTGGAGCACTGGAACAGGTTGCCCAGGGAGGTGGTGGATGCCCCATCCCTGGAGACGTTCAAGGCCAGGTTGGATGAGGCCCTGAGCAACCTGATCTAGTTGGGGGTGTCCCTGCTTCTTGCAGGGGGGTTGGACTGGATGACCTCTGGGAGTCCCTTCCAACTCTAATCATTCTATGATTCTATGATTCTAATGTTTGGCTGAAGTAAGGAATTTTTGCTTCATGCCAAAATTCCTTCTGACTCGTCAAGACTTTCTGTCAAAAGGTGCCTTTTAATCCTTCATTTTGACTTGATATGCCTTGGTCATAAGGGACAAGAAGGAGAAAGTTGCAAGATGGGAGGCTTTCCACTTGGCAGCTTCAGGTCTGGGCAGGTCCTGCTGATAGTGCCTAGCTCCTTTATCGAAACCCACACCTGCACGAGCTGCAGCACTAGGCAAAATCCCTACACATACGCCATGGGCCTGTGCTCCTGGGACACGGGTGGATGTTTGCAGTGATGCTCCCTCCATGCTGCATGAGCACACCCAACAGCAAACTCACTTCCATCTTGAAGGAGCAAGCTGATGGCGTGGGGAACAACTCTTAATGGTCAATGATTCTACTAGAGAGCTGCTGTATCTGAGATGCAACTGTCACCTATGTCAAATGTTTTGTTTCTCAGGAGGGATCCAACTGGAAGGTGTTTAGGTACCAACACCAAAGCACCTCAGACCTGCAAATGGAACTTGTGAAGCACAAAGGGATGACAACTTCACAGAAAGAGGAAATGCTAGGGGCATCTGACTTCACAAGCAGCCCTCAGATGGCCTGCTGCCAGCACAAATGCCTCATGCATGGTAATGGATTTAAAATACACTGAAGAGTACAGCTGCAAAACCAAACAGGCCTTAACATTTGACCTTATTGGGGAAAACAAGCCTACTATTACCAAAGAAAACTAAGCATGCCTAGCTAATTGACTCATCTTAGGACAAGTTTTCTTTCCGTGACTGAACCTTAGGAATGCAAAGCCTTGCCATTTCTCAGCCAGCACAGCTTCCTCAGATGAAAATCAACAGCCACCTCCTAACATTTTGGGTAGTCTGGACAGTATAGAGAGGAGAAGTGAAGGGACAGATGTAAAACATCAGCAACATCTTTGCCATAAGGGCCTTTTTTCTTTGATTCAGCAATTCTGAAATGAAACATGAACACCAAATCAATTAATTACCTGCTGTTACATCCTTGCTGCCATTTGTTCATCCACCCACAGACATTCCACATAAAATTACCTAATAATCAATTTGAAGTATTTTGAAGTAGCTTGTTTTCATCCTAAGCCAGCAATAGGATTAGCAATTCAGTGTCCAGACCTGAGATAGTGGTCTTATCCTCTACAAGATAAGCCATAAATGGTTTCTGTGTGGTTTAAGTCTCTGTCATTTTATTTATCAATAAAAATGACCACCTGCAGGTGCTGAGACCCCTTAGAAGGACAATTCCTTAAGACATGGAAAGACAATCTTAGCTGTGCTTTTTTAAGACCTTTAAGATTCTTCATTCACAACTAGAGACTGCCTGCAACAGTCATCAAAGATTCATCTTATAAACCATGAAAGCAAGGTATGGTTTTCCTGCTATGAGATCTAACTGGTCTCAGAGGATCTTTCAAAAGCACCAGAACAGTGGCCTGTTCAGCTGAAGGCTATCTTGAGCAAGGCCTCTTGTTTGGTTCATTTCGTTTCTCTGGCATTTGACAAGTCCCTCATGCTAAACCAAGCATTTTTTAATTGTTTTGATGAAACCATCCCCATTTCAAGTACATGTTTGAAAGGCAGTTTACAGGTTTAAACTGAAGCGTTTATAAAACCTTAGTGAGGATTATCTTGCAAAAAACCCGAGGACTTCTGGAATAAACTGTATAATGACAAATTCATTTTATACTGTTTAACTTACATGTCAGTAAACTTGAGGCAAGATAAATCTCTTTATTAAGAACCCATACAGAATGTTTAGCTAAGCGTAAAGCATGGTATGTCTTCGGTTTATGGTATATCTTTGGTTTTGGGGTGGGCTGGGCTGTGTTCAGCCTAAGTACACTGTCTGAGATGAAGCACATGTGATGTGCATTTGAATTTGCTTGTATGCAAAACACTGCTGTCAGACTTTCTGGCAGGGGATGGGCTGATATGGACCAACTGTGGGCTGCTCTAGCCTCAGGGCATCATTTACAGCAACCTGAAACTACAGCAAGTTACTTGAGCAGTGAAAGGAGCAAAAGTGTCAACAGCAGCAGCAATGGATACAGGGACAGTTCACAGGGCACCCCTGAACCTCCTAAGTTTGTTTCTTTTCAGCTGTGGCCCAGCAGTTGGGTGATTGTGCCTGGGGATGTAGTACTACTACAGAACAAGAGATCTGAGGCCAGTCACAGCAAAAATGGCTGTCTCCAGTTTAGGTCTTGTCCTAAGAAGTAACAGGTAGGTCATGCTGTAGCTTATTAAAGCCCAGATGGGAAATGTAGACACATTTAATAGAGTCCAAATTCCAAACCCAATATTGTTATGTAGACAGCAGGGGATCAAGCCACCTTCAAAATCAGACACCCACATCGCCAGCAAACATCACGTATTGTGATGAGAAATCAATCAAGGTCTGAATTGAAAGAAAAGAGCTACAGGCTACCGGTTGTTGCGGTTTATTTCCTAGCGAGGGCTTCTGGCAGAAAACAGGGAAGCATCTGCAGGGGTCTCGCAGAAGCTGACCATGTCACATCCCTCCTGTAGCTGTATTTGTACCCAGCCTTTACAGAACACCTGCTTGCACCCTCTTGTTGAGAATAGATTGCCTGGAGATGACAGACTCTGCCTGGGTGCACCTAGAAGCAACACTTGCCCTGGCCTTTTAATGTTTAAACAGCTGTGCTGGATTCGCCAGAGGGTGTCTGACAGAGTCGTTAAAAATTGATCCCTGAGTAAACAGCCCCGGTGCTATTTACTCCAATTCAGCTGCGATAATTTACGCCATCTGAAGAGCAGCCTAATCCTGCGCTGGCAGACCTCTGAGATGTTTGCTACCGACTCTAACAGAAGGAACTTAGTGGCAAGGGGAGTGCAGTTTCCCCATTGGACAAGACAATAAAGCAACCACACAACTTAAAAATAATTCAGAATGAAAACATAATTGCTGACACAGTGCTCACAGGCAGGTATGCTGATATACAGCGTAGGTGTTGGTTATGTGTGTGATATTAAACTGATAGAGACTAACAGGAGAGGTATGGAGTTTAACCTTCCTCCAGGTCTGGTCACACTCTTGGTTGTTTTGCTGGGTTTTTACCGTGTTGTACAAGTGGTAGAGGCACCTCAAGGAATATCCATTTGGAAACACGAGAAGGGAACAGTGTAATGCCTTCTAGAGAACTGTCATTTCCTCCCAACTGCAACTAGCCACTAACCTTTTCATGGTTAGCAGAGAGATCCTGCTACAAGCAGGATTTGCTTTGCCTGGCTACATGTGGTGATTGCTCACTCTCATTCACTATCCACCCTCCTGGTCCTTTCCCTCTACTGTCCTGCTGTTAACTTACCAAATGACACACGTCATAACATTCCTCTTTAAGACATGTCTGTTGTCTTGTCATTCTTAATTCTTCAAGATACTGATTCCATCTCTTGAGCTTGATGTCTTCAAAACACCTAGGACAGAGAAGAGTCACATGTAGATTATCTGATTTACCAGGCTGAATTTTCAGTTAAATTAGTGACTTCCTGGAATTAATCCTTAGAATATGAGCATACCGCAAATAGCTAGTTGAGTAAATATTTAAGATGGGAACACGGCAAATCTCTGGAGTTTCCAAATGGATTTCAGGATTTTTGAGGCATATGGAACAGCAATTTCTTACTCACCACTCTTTATAAAATTCAGAGAAATAGTAATCCTTGTAATAGCATTCAAAATTTTGGAGATGGCTTTGTTTGGGGTTTTTTTTGCCATTCTGTAGATAAATAATGCTCAACCTAATTATCACAGTTCCAGTCTACTGTAAGTCTCCATTTTAGAGAAGCTAGAACTAATTCAAAGTTTCTTGAGTGCATTATCAATAAACCTTCACTGGATTCCACTAGCAAATGCTTCGGGCTCTCAAAGCCTACACAATGCAGCACTGTGGGTTTTTCCAAGCTCTGGCCAGTCCAGGTAATTTCACACATTTGGAATAAACGATGATGATGTAAGACACACTGACATCACTACGTTTATAAAAAGAACATACAAATAAACAGTGACGTTTTACACAGCGGTTGCACGTAAGACACTCACAAATCTGAAGTCCAACGCTGTGGGGTGCCGCGTACTCTTAACCCTCATTAAGCTCAATGTGAGCTGAGAGTTCTCCGTGGCTGGCTCAGCGAGGCTCGGCACAGTAAGGAATTACACCAACGAGTACGCGTCTTGAGCCGAGAGTAATTTCTCCTTTTCTACGGGCGTTTCTAATTGCTGGATTAGTACAACTGGCTGATAATCACAGTAATATAAATGATTTTCTGGTCCTGAAGTGCTCTTTCTGGAAGTTAATAAAGCTCACTCAACATCGCCTACAGTTTTACAACACACTGTAATGGAATAATGTAATGAGTACAATGCAAGTGTAGTACAAAAGCTGACGTAAAGTTAAAAATGGATCTAGGATATTGCCGTTCTTGAATACGAGCAGAACAAGGTGTGAATTACCTCCCTGAGCTGAGGACAGGTGTTACTCTGTGAACAGCGCAGCCCAGCTCACATGTGGGTTCACTTCTCATTTATTTTTTTCCAAGATCTGCTTCTCACCCTTTTCCTTCCAGTTGTTTTAAACTTGTGCTCATCCTGGTTATTTCAGAGGTGGTCATGCCTATAATTTACATCTTCCAGTGTTCTAGTGGAATTTAGTAGTTAAAAATGGGTTTATAAACTTCTGTATGAATGTGATGTAAGGACATAGCAGAAAATCAACTCTAAAAATTATGGCACAAATCCCAGGTCAGTTTGAAACTTGCATGTAGGCCTGTAACATGTGAGACCTGTCTCTTGAAGTAGCTGAGCACCTTAAAAACTTACTGGTAACTTCAAATGTTTTTTACTATGTACAACCAGAATTTTATTAAATGTCACCATTCTGGGCTCCATCCATGTCTTGGATGTCCACAATGATGAGTTTGTTGATATAAAGGCACTTTAGTTCTATGTATAATACCTCTAGTCCCCCCTCCTTTTTTTTTTTTTCCCCTGCACAAAACAAAGCCATGTTTAGGGAGAAATTTGCTCTCACTACCTGTATGCAAAGATCACCTGAAAAGCAGTCTCATAGGAAGCTGATGGTATTCAGTAATGCCAAATCCTCTCTACAGCAGCGGCCTTTTCATCAACTGCATGGCGGACTTTGCAATTAAGAACACACAAAGAATTATTCCTTTCTCGTGTAACAATATTTTAATGTCAATAAAAAGTGACTTCATAGTTCAAGGTTACAAATAAAAAAATATTTAATCTTGACCCTTTTTCTCTTGTACCTCAGGGAAGCCTTCAAATTTTAGTTAGGAACTGTTTAAAACCACGAGTAGACGCTCGCTATACAAAAAGCTGAAGGACTCCCTCCCCACTTTGCCATCGCCGAGTGTTACGAAACAGAAGGTCCCTCCTCAAGTAAGCCTGAAGACCGTAGGGTCCCTCTCCTCAGTCTCTCTCTCTCTCTCTCAATCTCTCTCTCTCTCTCTCTCTGCAGGTGAAACCACGGGGGCACACACCACCGCTGGATCCTTTCAAGCTGAACGCAGCTGGAAGGGTGCTAAGAGGAACGAGTCAAGTGCCTCTCCAGCTACCAGGCTGCATCAAGAAGGCACAACATAAGCAATGGTAAAGTCAGTAAACAAAATTTTACTGTAATATTTCATAACACAGATACTGTATTTCTCTTTGAAGTGTAAAGCTACCGTCTTACACAAGAAAGATGGACAGACCCTTTTCCAAGACTAATATGGATACAATAAATATGGAGTTTTACATACTAGATCTGTACACAGAAACTTTGTCCCACAGCCATAAAAATTTACATTTAACAGTGCAACATATAATTTAATCCTTTATTTATCTGACATAAGATGTTTACTTACTAAACACAAGCAACTACCTGGTTTTAATATACATATTTTATATA
>VXBZ01004683.1:66710-115540 GCA_013399135.1 Heliornis fulica | reverse complement strand
CCCCAAAAAAAACCCCAAACCCACAATGAAAAACAAAATCTAGGTCGCTATTACAAGTCTATCCTCATCATCACTGCTGCCATCGCTAAACTGCACCGTGTTTTGCCGCCGTGGCAAGGCGGCTGCCCTGTGTACCTGTCTGTCCGGGGAGACAGTTCGGTGGACTGGGGACTTGGTTAAAGCATCGGGATTCACCTTGGAGCGCAGCTCTGCTGGGGCCGCCCTCTTCATCTGGAGGGAAGGGATGTCACGCTTTGGCTTGGTGGGGTTTGCAAGCTCAGTCTTTTCGGGACCCGCCTTCCCTGGGCCATCGGGTCGCTCGTATTCAGTCAGTGGGGCAGGCTCGGGATGGCTCTTCCCAACAAACCGCTGGACACCAGCCGCTGCCTGTGGAGAAGCAGCCCTGACGGCCTGGCCCACCTCAGCCGTGGTGAAGCCGACAGGAGCTGGCTCCGGCTGGACCTCGCAGGCTTTGCCACTCGAGGCAGGAGCCTCGGAGGCTCCTTGCCCATCGGTGCCAACAGGGCTGACAGAGGGGATGAGGGTTGGCAGGGCGATGTTCAGTATCTGCAAGCCTGGGATGTGGGCCTGTGGGCTGGGGTTGCCCTGTGGGGCTGTGCCGGCGGTCAAAACCTGGAGGCCCACGGCGTTCAGGGTAATTCCCGAAGGGCGCATCTGCGGGGTGATGTTTGTGTTTGCCAGGCCCAAGATGTTCACCGTCTCCATGCCAAGCGGCGGCAGAGGCTGCAGGCCGGGAGCGCCGAGGCCCTGGATGCCCGGCACGCTCACCTGGCCTATGGGAATGCATGGCACGACACTGTTCACCTCGGCGACTCCCATGGGATTAGTGGCGGCCACATTGCCCGTCTCACCGAGGGTGCTGGTAGTTCTGTGAATCACACTCACGGCAGGGATAGTGAGCTGCACCGGCCCTGCCTGGATGGGAACGAAGGTGGAGTAAGTGGCCAGGCCAGCGGGGACCACCTGAATCCCCCCGACCGGTACCGTGCCGTAGGGTGCCTTGGCTTGCCGTTGCGAGTGCAGGGGGAGGTGGCTGAAGAGGTGAGTCTGGGGAGCCCTCAGCTCGGCGGCATGCTGTGAACACCCGGTCAGCTTCTCTGGAATTTCAGCATAGGAGGACAGTGCTGTTGTCTGCATGCTGTGGTCCACTGGCGAGGAGGGAGAGCTGATGGAGGGTGTGTTCTAGGAGAGAACAACATAGGCGTGTTAGTGCAGTGGCTGCCACCATCACTGAGGGAAATGAAAAGGCAAGGTAGATGGGAGTGCTCCCTACACGGCCTTTTAAGAAAAAAACTACAAGAAACTGGTTCACAGTGTATCCTGCCTAGCCTGAGCAATGAACTGATTTCCTTCCTTTCCTTTACCAACTTCCTCCTTGCCCAGTAATTGAGTTTTCCTCTCCTAATTACCCAGGCTAATTTCTCTTGAACGCCAGTACAGAAAAACACCGCTAAATATCCTTTGTATATATTTTTTAAGGAAGGAGAAGGCTTTGAAGAACTGTTTTCTGTGGAAATCACTACAGCCAAGAAGTTTTAATAAACATAAGCTGGCATTTCTGAAGCACTGGGTTTCTCTCCTGAAGGCATTACCACCTCTGGCAGGTGACATCATGGCACATCTGTAGGTGCTTCTAACCTGGAAGATGGGTGATAAGCAACGACAAGAGATGAATGACAGCTAGAGCACCTGCAGAGCCAGGTACTAGAGTGAGACATGGGACCCACATCCAATCATTGCTGCAGCTTGCTGGCATTTGGTGCACAGACCTGGAGCAGACCTGGAGCAATCATTGTATTTATATGCTCCCTTTTCATGTAACCTGTGGTACTGACCAAGACAGGTAACACCTTTCCTAAAAACACCTAAAATTATTAAGACTTAAACTGCAATTGTGATCTTGCAGAACCTTTTAATTTTAGGCATATTCATAACACACACACAGAGTGGTGCAACCACATCTAGTTTCTGTAGTCCTAAACTGTAATTCTGTGGCTTTGATCTCCGCAGTAGGCACAAAACCAAAGCACTAACAGAAATGCTTCTAAAAACTGGTGGTAGGAAATGTATTGATTAAAAGAGAATATGATTTACCAACTACGCAGTGCTGAGCAATCTACATGGGAAGATGGGTGTGAGCAGGAAGCCAGTATCATTCTCGGAACTAAGTCCTGTCTGACACCTCACAAGAAATCCTGATAAGCTGGTATGGATGCTTTCGTATGAACATACAGCCTTCCCGAGCTGTCTCAATTGCCCCAAGTGGGATCCACAATCATTCACAACAGGAACAGACTAGTGATAGGCGCTATCATCAGGCATGTGGCCACCACTTCTTTTGGTCTGGGAAAGGAGGAGGTAGTTTGGAACGGAACTACTGCCCTGTATTACTTACATGTCCTTTTTTTTTTTTAAATAATTAACATAGCCAGTTATTAAGAGTTATTACATAAATTGAGACCTTCAACATTTTCAGTTGTGTGGATATTTTCTTGAGGCTTCAGTGGTTCTATTTGCTGAGGGAGTAAGCTCAGTCAAATGTCTTTCTGGTATCTGTTGGCAACAACTGAAACCCAAAATCCAAATATTGAGCTCCTACCCTTTTTGTGTCAGGTATATACAGCGATCAGAGACTGCTACGTTTTATTCTCTGTCACACTCCAAGATGGCTCCAATTTGCATCTGCTATACTGACACACAGATTTCACTAGCAGGAATGAACCTGTGTCAAATTATGAAATGCAGGAGTAATTGCCAGCAGTTCACTATCTTCAATCCTTAAAAAAATAAATCCGCCAGTGCAGGTTTTCAAAGAAAAAAGAAGACACTAAGTACTTAAACTATAATTACATTTTTACTTACTGCTTATGCTTTTGAAAATTTCCTGCTTCTTTTTCTGTAAACGCATGCGTATACCACTTGTAAATACTGCACAGAGAACACATTAACTACTCCTTTATTTAAACTACATTTTGCATCACGTTTTTAATGAGCATTATTCTGGAAAGCTCTAATGCCTTCACAGGCTGCCAAGAATTCAAAACTTTCAAGGGATCCTTGGGGTCAATGATGTATGTAACTTGTACCATCCCCATTACAGCCCATTAAAATATTGCTGGGTTGTAAAAAGCCAAACACCTGCCAGTTCCCCTCTGCAATTTCCTTCTAAAGATGAGTCGCCAAAATTACTGAACTCTCCTGCAGCCTGTGCACAGACTGGCCTCACCTTTCTGCACGCTCTGACAAGCCGTGTGTCTAGAATACGCATGGGTAAAATGGATCCTTTTCCCACAAAAATGTTCTTTCAGCCTGGAGAAAAACTGGGAGTGTGGGGTACTGAGGTCTCACTTCTGCGCTCGTCTCTCCTTTTGTTATTGTGCAAGGGCAATCTCCCGGTTTCCTTGAACATCTGGTGCTCTTTCTAATTCTACTACTAAGCATATTTGAAGGAGAGATAAGCAATTGCACAATTTTTTTATAGTGATAAGGCAAAACCTTTGGGACTAGATTAATTTCCCTTGGGAATTGCCAATGATTCTATTGTTGTATTTCAGAGTAAAATGGCTTCTGAACCCTATCACTTTCTTCTGAAAACTTAATAACCACCACCATATGTTCATTCTATGTATCTGTTATATCCCTTATTTGAAATACAATCTACCAGCTCCAACTTCAGCTGAAATAACCATATTACAATTAATCCTTTCAGCAAGAACACAATCAAAAATAAGAATCCAAAAAGCAGTGCTCCTACACCAAACATCATCGTTTCTACAGTCCTACACATCTGTGCTCTGATTACTTTCAACTCTTCTTAAAAGACTCATCAGCCAACAACTCAAGAACGGAGGGAAAGGCAAACACTTCCATCTTTGAAACGATCTTTAACAGGAGGATTTAAAATCCCGCTCTCCCTCCCACAGTCAGGCACTCCTACCTTTGTAAGAGCTGCAGTTGATAGTAAGGAGCGGCCCAAGGCTGCTCCTGGGTCAGGGTAATCCACAGACATCTGGCAACCTGGAGATGTAGGAGCGA
The DNA here is from genome assembly GCA_013399135.1 of Heliornis fulica. Classification (NCBI taxonomy): domain Eukaryota; kingdom Metazoa; phylum Chordata; class Aves; order Gruiformes; family Heliornithidae; genus Heliornis; species Heliornis fulica. Next base: position 111,484 of record VXBZ01004683.1, on the reverse strand, counting down.
TGTCTGCCAGGGCCGCACTAGCGTTACGGGGACCTGGTCCTCTCTCCTGGGCTTTATCCTCATGTGCTTCCTGATGTGTGATTTCTGCTGGTGACCTGGCGGTCCTGCTAACCGACTGCACCGTGCTAAGGACAGTCATTTTCGTCAGCAGCGCTTTTGGCAGACCGTCCATAGAGTCCGTGTGAACCCCAGGAAAACAGTCTGGAAGTCTGATGTCTTCATCAGTGCTGGCGGTGTCCTGCAGGCCGTGTCGAGACGGGTGATGCTGGGGGCTGGCTGTCACCGAGGGGGTTGTGGATAGGACTGACTCAGTCTGGCTGTCTTCATCATCATCTTCATTGTCGTTTTCATCCTCATCTGCACCATCAGACTCTTCCACATCATAGCCTGACCGGTCATAGCCAAATCTTTGCTTCTCACCTGCAAAAGTGGGAATTGGAAAGTAAGCCAATGGAAGTCCCAGACTGCTTGGGAGTGAGGAGGGAGGGAGTAATTAGGAACACCAAAAAAGCCCACGTCTTGTGCATTTTTCCATTACATTCTATTGCCTCAAAGCAACAAAGAAGATTTTCAGGTTTGTTATAAATTTTGTAGGGCACAAACTGAATTGTACAGCTACATAACCTTTTGCCTTCTGCCTCTGTCTTGTGTTCTACCTTCTCAATTTGGCTGTTTTCTTTCCAGCCATTTATAACCTTTCCTCAGTCACCCTTCACTCCTTCAGCTGGGGAGAAGCAAGCAGATTCCTGCTTAATTAAGTTTCCAGTGACAACACGCGAAGCTGGTCTGCCAACCTTAGCGGTGGGATATTCTCTAGCTGGTTCTGACTCAGAAGTGGGTGTCCCTGTACCCAATATGAATCACTGCTGCAAAGGTTTCTGAAAGATGCCAACAGGAAGACTGGAGGCTGTTAGTTAGGAATCTGTCTCGTTAACAGGCAGAAGAGACCAAAATTAGACCCTACCAAAATCTGTTAAGTCTTCACTTTGCTCATGTTTTGAAAGGTTTATTAACAAAAATCACTCAACATGTCCTAAGAGGCAAGAAAACCCCTTCGAACCTTATCAAAACTTAGCTCTGCATGAAACTTTGCTCATGTGAAGAAGCCCTCCTGACTTCAAGCACTAAAGCCAAACTGCTGCCTAGTGGCAAATTTCTCTTCAAAATACAGCTCTACTGCAGCTTTTCACCTTCTTTTATATCACAACTTGGAAAGGAAGAATCGTCTTTAGTAAAGAGACAGAAAATCCCATCTGCTCTATCTGATTCCAAGCCAGACTGTCTGGGATCGTATTTTATATAAAAGACAGTATGCTCTGGATGCACTAATACTTTATATTCAATTAAAGGTCTGTCTGCTGAGCTATCCAAAAAAAATACCAGTGTAAAAATCATTTGGCTTTGCAAAACCAACTGGTTAGTTAAAGTCTCGGAGATCCTGTTCTATGGAAACCTATACGGCAGCTTACCATCAAAATAAATGGCCCTGAAAAAAAAAAACAGTCCTTAAAAAAATAATTTTAATGTACTACCAATGCTTTATGCTTCTACGCTACCAAAACCAAAATAAGCATCTTGAACTCCAGCTAAAATAAATGGGTTTAATTGAGCTACCTCTCAATAAGTTACCCACCATTATAAGCCTTTATGGTTTCAAATGAGCAGTGCAATTATGAAGGAGACTAATAGCTTCTTTGAAAAAATCTCTCTGTAATGACTTTGCCCCTCTTTGCCTACACAGTAATTTGTACATTAACTAAATATGGAAACTATAGATTTTCTACATTTACCGCAGCAAGCACGAAACTGAAATGTTATTAAAATACCCTAAATCCTCCAGGTCATTGGAGCGATGCGAACAAAAATATTTTTTGTTTAATTTTAAATAGTCTTCATTTGTAATTCTCCTCTACAGACAAAACTCTTCAAAAAAGAAAATATATTTTAGTAGAAAAATTAATTCGGTAAGGTCCATTCCAAAAATGTGGCAAGCAGGATTGTTAAAAATATTATTAACAAAACCACATGGAGTTATTCAATTTTTCCCCTCTACACTTCTGTCATTTGTCTTCTTCACACAAACAGTGTTTCTTCATCGTTAATTTGCAAAGCAAACAAATCTATGTTAGATCCCCTACATATGTCACATTTCTGAATGGAAATAACTTCCCGCAGTGCCTCTGGAACAGATCTCCAAGACTTCTTCTCCATGTGTTACATCTGAAGGGTGAGCCATGCATTTCCCGCAACTCCAAGTAACGCACGGGGCATTGCAAAGTCTCCGGTTTCAGCCTGGACTCCCTCTAAATTTTTGTCTGTGTACCAACATCACGTAGCTCTTCTCTGGGAAATCCTATTGTTTCTTTGCTTTTTTTCCTCCCTCTCTCCACATGAATCATACTTTCTATAAAAACCGATGTCAATCACGAATGACTGTCTCCACTGGCAAGAGAAATTACCTGAAGTGATTAGACTGACTTGTCACATTTGTAAAGCAAGGAAAACATATGCTCAAACAATGCCCTGATGTATAAATAAGAAGGTATCTTTTTTTTTTCCCAAACCAACATTTAAATACACTACAGGATTTACTAGCAAATGCTGCTTGTGTAGAAATTCTCTGCATACCTCTCGATCTTCTAGAATAAAACCCTGGAAAGGGAAAGGAGAACCAACAGTGTGTGTGTTGGGGGGACAGATTCCTTACATGCAGGGCTCCGTGGGATATCATTTCCCTCTATTGTTTCCCTGTTTACCTCCACCCTTTGTGCATTTGCCAGCTTCTGTTTAAATGTGGTTACCTGGAGCCAGAGCCCGCAGTGTGGGCGAGGTGACAGCGATGAATGTGGTTCCCTTACTCCCACACAGCTTCCAAGCATCAGATGGAGGGGGGGGGAACCCACTCCGTTCCTGACTCGCTTGCTCTAGCAAACACACACAGAAGGAATGCTCTGCTCTAGCTTTTACACCTGCGTGCATCTGAGCTGGGGCAAGAAGCGCCCAAGCGTTCCTAACTGGTGACCGTGTTAAACACTGCTGTAAATCATTGGAGCTGCAGGAGCAGCCAAGGCCAAGGCTTCAGTGGCAGAAGACCCAGGCCAGTTGTGGGTCTTCTCTGAATGATGCACCCAGCTGAGACTGTGACCACTCCTTGTGGTGAATGGCTCTTTTCTAAGCACTGTTAATGAAGTAGCATTGGCCCCAGTCCATTCTGGTAATTGTACGCTACCTACTAAAGTTCCCTTGCAGTTTTAATTGGGGAAAAATTAATTCTTTGCTTCCTATCTTAAACTAAGCACAATTATAACCATATGCTTATGTAGCTTTTATATCTATATATATAGATGTAGATATAAAAGCACTTGAACTGACTTAATTTCCAAAGGGAACAAAATTCCTTCTGTGTTTAACTTTGTATGAGGTTGTAAAGCAGTGTGGGATATTTTAGAGTGAATGATGTGTCATAAATTTAAAGGCCACTAGCATATGGGGAAATGGCTTTTGGCATAAAAGTTCATTTTGTTATTAAAAAGAGAGGAAAAAACTTTCACACTATGAAGTGAAGGCTTTATGAAAGCTTTTTCAGACTTGCAACTCTCCCCATTTTAACAGAAAAGACTGTTTGAGACTGCACCATTTTCTATAGAGTGTTTCTGGAAGGGTAGGAAATGTCTCTCTCTCTCATGCTCTGACAACTCTGCAATCTCCTCTTTGACACCCCTCAGACTCTTCTTCCTGGACTTCACAGGAGACAGTGAAACCTTTGGCTACAGACCCGAACTCCACAAAAATTAGGAAGAGCTGGAAATAAAGGTTTAAATAGAAGTGTTGTCAGAGCTTTTGGAGAATTTGCTTGCATGCTGTAATTATATTTAACAAAACTCAGCTTCTACTCCTATGTGTTGACGTATGTGTATGCAAACCAAAGGTAAAAATCATCTCAGCCCTTCATTTACTCTGTTGTCAGTCCTCAGTTAGTTAATCAGCTCTGTATTGTGTTTGCTGTGATGATGAGCTTGCCGGTTGAGGCTCTGTTATACTCACATCTTACCAGAGAGCAACTCAGGAAAGAAAAAGCTTTAAGTTCTTTAGCACAATAGCGTTAGTTGGAATTATCAGCATCATAATATGTCCATTAGTGAAGCGCCTGGGGCTGGTAAGTCCTTTTTTTCTGTTGTGATTCTATGAATTAGGTAACTGAATTAGGTCTGTCTCCCTCCCTGGGTACTCCCCAGTTCTTTATTTCAAAGGTTTTTCTTACAGGAGTCCTTACTGTACATGCTTTTAACAACAGCCATCTAATCCACCGCAAAGCAATAAAAGCAAGGTTCTTTAGAACTGCAACTTAACAGCTTTTAATTTTAATTGCGATATTATCACCAATTAGTCCATCATGTGACCTGACTTATCAGGCCCTGCTATAAGACTTAGCAATTTCTGCACCAAATCCAGTGTTGAAGTTCAACAGCTTGTATCTTAAGTCATATTTGGTTCTAAATTTACAATATTTGGTAGATTTTCACCTAAATAACAAAATGTTTGTTTTTATTCTTTCCCTGGCAGGAAGACTGGAAAGACCTGAAAATATACATCCACACCGCTGAAGTTTTTGCACATTCCTAAACAAAGACAGTTATGTAGATAACTTTAGGATTGCTATTAGCTCTACTTATGCAGATTAAAGACATAGCTTACCAAGTATCTGTTGGTCTGTTCACTACCTGCTCCCATCTAAATTTCAATTTACTAAATTTATTGGCTTTTAGCGTCAGGGTAATACAAACCAGTGTTTATGGCATTGAATTGTGGAAGAATCTTCAGTTGTGGACTGGTATCTACGTAAAAGCATTCAAAAATGAAACATCTGTTCTGCATTATATAGTCTCCATCAAACTCAAGAAAAAATTATATATATATTGTGGCAATAAAGGCAGAAGTATTTCTAGTATGTCATTATATTATCATAAAGTTGGAAGAAAGGTCTGTATATCATCAATGCACTCTATTTTTCTAAATTACAAGCTCAGACTTGCCTTTCACCCATTGCATTAGTCTTGTAACAGACCATTCCAAAAACCATTCCAATAAATTTCAAAAAGGGGTAAACCAAAGTATAGATAAATACCATCTATACCCAAACTTGCCGTCTTCCTGTTTTTCAGTCTGCTCATAGCCTTGACTTGACTGATTTCAGTCTTGCTTCAGCTACTGTCCACTGCCTATCACCATCAAACAGGACTCACAGTGACATCTACTGGGTTAAATTCAGACTGGTAATAGCCAGTGCTCCTCAGAAACGAGAAAAAACTCCACACCCCAAACCAAACAAATCAGTCAACGACCGCGGGCTTTTCACTTTCAATCGCAGGAGTAACAGAGTAACAAAGCAACAAAGCGAACTAACCAAAAACAGGCACCTCTGTTTCAAGAGAGATGATTTACACCTAAGCCTTCCTGAGAAATCTGTATATTGTAAATCAACCCTAGCACTAAGTAGTCTATTTCCAAGCTGTAGGTGTAGGGCTCTAGCACACTTAATGTACATCTAGTTGAAGAATAGACACTGATAAAAAAATACTTAAAATATATATTAATAATAAAGTAAAATATTTCTTCTAAGTTATATGGAACCAGCCTTCCTTTCTACTTGACAAAGGAATATTACTGCAAGGATTTTCATTTATTTTCACTCCTTAAATGTACGTGCAGTGAAAACACAGACTGAGTCATGATTAAGCTAATGAAGAGCCATGGAAACGCACTTAACATCTACTATAAGTAACATATAACTAATTAACCTAGAGCCATTGAATCTTTAAGAGGGATTATTTAATACTGCAGAGATTGAAAGTGGGGTTTTATGTATGTGTGCGTGTTTATATATATATTAAAATACATATCTGAAACTTACAATTAGGTCTCTTTACTGGTAAAGCAATCAATGTTCTGAGAGAAAATTTCTCCACAGAGATCATTTAAGTAAGTTCTGCCCATCTACTAATTTAATTATTAAATAACTATCTCGTGCAAGTTTACTTGGACAGACCACAGTGCTCACTCCCTCACTTGCATATAAAATATTGCAGGTTTAAAGTTCGTAACTGTTTTAATCTGAAGACATATTATTGCTGTTTTTAAGGCTGCATAGCAAAATGTTGGGCCAACGTGGCCAAAGAGGATATCCCCAGTTGCAGTCTGTCACACTAAACAGTTCACCTCGTCTGACAATTTAATTCAGATATTAACATTCCTTACATTGTAACCCTGTATTTTGGTGACAAGAACATTCCACAGAGCAGAAGATGAAAGATAAATGGATGAGGGAATGGTTTTGAATACAGAAAGCCAGGCCAGAAGTTTACTAATACCCAAATGATGACAAGTCTCAACACAAAGAATGCTATGTTAAAAGCTCTGATCACGTATAGTTCCAGACAGCTAGAGATCACCTCTTTATTTTTTTTAACCCTAGATGTTTCACAAACAACAAAATTTCAGCTTCTCAGATTACTGAAAAAGCAGGCTCTGGGTGTGCGTGCCTGTGCGTGTGCATGTGCCCGTGCGTGTGCACGTGCCCACGCTCAGGACTGTGCACGATTTTACACTCCTTATTCAACCTGCATGTGCTACTCATCTGTACTGCTGTCGGGTCACAGCTGACTTCAAACACAAATCTACAAAAGCATATACACTGAGATAATCGTGATTGTCTATGCTTTAAAAAAAAAAAAAAGACATAAAAACAGAACCAGCAAACTCCTTAGTAGTAAAAGGTTTGTGGATTTGTTAAATTTCTGGCTAATTGTCTATTCTGTCTGGTGAAAGACATACAGCTTAGTTATTTTAAGCAAAGGTGCAGATGTTTTTATTGCCAGAATAATCAGTATCCCAAGTATCTGGAGAACAAATTTGTTCAAGACAGACAGACAGACATTGTACAGGTCAGGAAGCACGCCAATCTAACACCACGTACAGGAAGAAGCCATCTCTTTTCTGAGGTCATACTGTTCCTTATCAGATTTTCTGCACCTTCCCCTACAGCACCTCACACTGCCTTCCAACCCAGGGAAGAGATGGGACAGGGCAGACCCCATTCTCTCTGTGAGAGAGAACATTTTTAACAACCATGCAACTCCTGAAGTAAAAAACGTACGCCTTTAGAGACGTTGGGTTTTTTAAAGCACCAAAAGGATACCCGCCACAAACCCACTGCAGCGCACACCAGCCAGAGGAGGGGTGAGAGGCCCGGATGCCACGCCGCAAGTGCAGCTCAATACCCAAGGCCCATCACGTTTTCCTTTGTGGCTGACGTACTGCTTTGCAGGGCTGTCCCCAGAGCCCAGACCTGGCACGAGGGGTGCTGCCCCAAACATGAGCTCTGCTACACTGTCCCCGCTGAAAGAGCAGCCAAAGAGGTGGTCGAAGCCGCTTTGTTAACTGAGACTGCCCAGACAACTCCAGAAACTAAATGCATTCAAACACACTGAAACGTACCCAAAAGGTCAGCACGTACAGAGTTTCAGGGAGGACAGCAGAACCACCTACATTTTAAACAGCATCTATGCAAATACTTCACGCTTTCTTCTTTCCTTCTCCCCCCACCACCCTTTCGATTCTTGAAAATAGGCCAACAAGCAACTTTCTGAAGTGACATGAGAAACATCTTCAAGTGTAGCGAGGTACACTCAAAGACTGTATCGTTTTTAAACTGTACAGTTACTCGTTGGGCTTACACGGGTAACTGGAACCGCATGGCATTTCGCACCAGCTGGGGAAGCTTGACTGGTTTGGCTGCAGCAAATGCATGTTTATCATGAGCTTAATTACCCTGATTTTTGGATGGGGTTTTTGTCCCGAGCTTTGTGCTGCACAGCTCGTTTTGCTACGGGTACCTGAGCCGGGTCGCTTGGAGAGGATAGAGTTGGTTTCTAGTTTGGGGTCCTTCGGTTAAAGAAATAAGTTTTTGCGGGAAAAAAAGAAAAGAAGGAAAGACAAAGTATTGCAGTCTTAATATTAAATTTCTGGAAGAATTTCAAGGATTATGTGGCAAATCCTGTTAAACGTTTGTCTTGCTTTTTTTCTCCAAATACAACCTTTAATTTAGTGAGTAATTACCGTACTGACGCACAGAACGTATTTCAGAGAATGTATAATGTATTTATACTATGATTACACACACCTTTACATGACATGTAAAAAGACATGTCTCTATCGCTCTCTCTCTCTCTCAAATAGTTTTAAAGCCAAAGCCATCTTTCAACAACTGTTTGAAACAGCTTACTTCCACCGGGTGCTGCTGATAATTCTGTTAACATCTGAAACGTTTCCTATTATATTGTAACCGCAAATGCAGTTTTTACTGTGTGCAATTGGAAATATTGATTTATCAATCAATAAAATGTTTTTGGTTGATAGTAAATGGAAATACCTGTTCCGCTGTAGTTTACAACACTAAATAAAATGTCGAAAGCTACAGAGCATTGCTTAAAAAAGTGATGGTTTTTCTGTCATGATAAGGCTGAAATTGTTAATGCAGAGTGTTCCTCTGTGAGAAAAGGGCAGTAATTTGTACTGCTGCCTATCTTCTGCGTTATCTATCTGGTACCTCAAATTGCGAAGGGGGACATGCTTTTAGCTTGCTAAAAAGGGGTATGTTGAAGAATGCCAAAAAAGGGAAAATGCAGGTTTCTTCGTACCTAGTGCACTACTGAATCACACCCGCTGAGTCATATTCCCAGCATTATTTAGAATCAGATTCAAGCCGATCCGCTGCTTCTGCTAGCGGCTGTCATATGGGAGTAAGTGCATTCATCTTTCTTGGCCTTTGCTGTTTAAATAAAGATCCCTGCTGCTTTCTTTTCTCAAAACCTCACCCGCAATCTAATGAACTGTTCTACTGAAAGCAGAGAAAAACCCCAGAAGGCAAAGCCACAGGGCTCATCGCCCAGCTGAGAAACAGGAAGAAGGAGAAATGCTGCACCGAGATCCGAAACAGAGTCCTAACACACAATCCTGCTCTACATCTCACCACGTCTGGTGCAGCTGCATCTTTCTTATCACACTGAGCCAAACCCATGTGAACCCAGCCTGGCCCTCTGACTGTCCTCGATCTCATCTCCTGTTCAGCAGAGCCATCCTGGGCGGTGGGTAGTGCAGAATTCCAATTATCAGCAAATACATTCATTCCGATAACACTCTATTCACTAATGGAGAAGTAGAAGAGGTCAAGATGGAAAATGTTCATAATTCCAACATGATCTCTATCTGCTGTTTTATGACCAAGTATTTGTCGAGGAGGACAGAACTCTACACTGGAAGATGATGAGCCTTCCTGCAAAGCACTCAGCATCACAGTTGTGATTGGGGTGGCATGTTAGTGATACCATTTTTACGAAATCTGCATCTCAAAATGTTGACCATTTCACTCACAATTATTTTCAAGGAAACACTATATATGACTACTGTTTGGTTGGGTTTTTTTCTTAGGTAAATAGCTGTTTTTCAGGTATTTCTGATACTAAGGCCAGGCTGGGTGGGGCCCTGGGCAACCTTGTCTAGATGCAGGCCTGGAGGATGGTGACCCTGTCTGTGGCAGGCGGGTTGGAACTCGATGATCCTTGGGGTCCCTTCCAACCCAGACCAGTCTGTGAGTCTGTGTTTCTGTATGCACCTGATCTTTCCTAAATAGGAAGTCTTCTTTCCAGATTTAATTATCAAGAATGAAAAGAAATATCCCAGAAGCATTTGGCCCACGTTGTGATCCAAACTACAGTGAAACAGCATTATAATATACTCTATATTCACAAAATCATCTCAACCACAAAAACTAATGCAAGACCAAACCCCCATGATCCTTGGGGTCCCTTGCAACCCAGACCAGTCTGTGATTCTCTATTTTCAGTCTTGTCCTATTTATCAGTGAATCTGATGATGTCAAACTGCACGTTGCTTTGCGAAGAATTCAGCAGCAATTTATCTTTAGCCCATGCTTGTCATTTCTTTCAGTGAAGGTTCTTCCAGTATTTCTTAATCCCTTACACTAGCTTCTTAGATTTTTATCTCTGTATCTATTCCCTGTACAAGAACTTAAAAGCTTTGGAAAATAAAGGGTAAGAAACCAGAATGGCAAAATAAATTAAAAAAAATGAAGCAAAGAAAGATTTTCATTTCTTACCAAATTCTTCGTCTCCTTCCTGGTCATCTATTAAGCCTACTGAGACTCCCAAGTCCATGCATTTCTTGCTATGTGCCTTCGACTTCATATGTTTTGTTAAATTTCCTTGAAAAAAAAATAGAAAAACCCTAATTGCTCTGTGACTACCCAAACATATGCAAACACACACTCCAGGCCCCTCTATCTTATTCAGCTACATTTATAACCGCCTGTACCATTTGACTTCACACTTGATTTCATGAAGTTTGTTATCGAGATAAAACAGAATGGGATGGAAATATTAGATGACAATGCATTTTCTACTGGTGCAGAAGATCCCTCACTTGTTTATGGCAAAGCATAAAAGATTGAGTCTTCAAAGTCATGCTGTGACAGAGAACCACCATGTGAAAATAAAGTTTGTGTCTTGCAGCTCTTTTGGTATTTGATGGATTCTATTTTTAGCGTAATCAGTCCCACTGCCAACCTAAACAAACAGATTAATTTTATTCAAAATCAGAGCATGAACATACTTGATCTGAATCTCAAAAGTGAATGTGTAACTGCTGAGAGGCCCCAGAGGCTGCTCTCCCCTTTTCCTCCGAAAAGAAAATATGACAAATATCATTAAGAAAACGTTGTGGGTGGATCGGAGATCTGTAAATCATGGTATCTGTGAAATGTGTGTTTATTAAATGTGTGGTTTATTATTTATAGTTGTGAAATGTTTACTTTATAAACTTCCTGTTGACTCTCAAAAACTGTTTCTTTTCAATGGGTGAAATTACAGTAGGTGAAATGGTTATGGAGTACTTTATTCCGGCTTCAAAACAAAACTAGGGATTCACCTTGCATTTTGACGTAACTCTTATGAAGCTCTGTGATGACACTGGCTCACAAAGAGTGAACTTCCCAGCTTTACATACTGCATGGCTTTACTGGCCACCCTGTCCATTCAGGAAAGACGGTCTACCAACCATCAAGCACTCACCTGTGTGACTGACAGTGATGGCAACAGTCATGCACAGCAACTGCAGCAGAGGAGGGGAATACAAGTATCTGCTACAATTGAATTTCAAATGGGCAGAATGCAACTGCTTCAACTTGGCCAGCACGTCTACTCTGCAGAAACCATCATCAGAACTTACTGGGTTCACACTCTGGCATTTCACCTTAAAGCCAACGTGATGACCATGTGTGTGAGGATGCACCAAAAGGTTCTGACACAGCTACAGCCTTATCCACTCCACTTTCTGCAGCACTGGGTTGTTTCTTGGAAGTCTTCCACCCAACTGCTGCGTAGTCTCGAACCCACTAAGAATACAAACGTTTCTGAGGTTGCAGCTGTGGGGGATTATTGCTAAATGATGTTTAAAGCCAAGAAAAATGTTACTGCTTAAGATTTTTTTCACTGAAAGTATTTTGGCTGTGAACTACTCCTGTCTGTTTCACTTACGAGTTCTGGATCTACCACTGTTCAATATACTGCCTGCTGAAACTCGGATGTATTTATGTATCTAGTGTAAATAGGCTTTAAAAAAGTAGGGGTCCATCTTTGGCTCTTAGAAGGTGAAGTGGAAAAGTGAACCTTGTCCCTCAAGGGTATAAAAACCATTTTGCTACAGTAATTTCACAAAGGCCAATTTCTTTCCCACAGTGATCAGCTGAGTGCCAATAGGAGTACCACATATATGTCAATGTCATACCCCTAAAGGGCACTGCTAGGGACTTAAATCCTGTGTTCCCATCCCCATCTAGGATGAGCAGCTAACCAGCTCACTGGTCTTCACCTAATTTTCATCATGCTCTCAAATGACTTTCCTCTTCCACTCCCGATTTCTCACCCGCCATGGCATGCCACACAATTCATTCACATAAAGATGTGATTATCCAAATAAACATGCAGAAGACAAAGGGAAAGAAGGAAATCTGAAACTACAAATATTTGAAACATGAGACAATAAAACTCCACAGAGAGGCAACTTCTTTAGCTTTAAAACAGCCAAATGTGAGAAGGAAAGAATTATACTTTAAAGTAGAAATAAAAAAAAGAGGGGCAATGCACACTGAAAAAAAAGTGTCCCTACCTTTAGTTTTGAAGGAAAAGTTGCAGTAATTGCAGTGGTAAGGACGGACATCGGTATGTGTGCGAATGTGCTTCTTCAGCATGCTGGGTTTCTTGCAGCGTATTCCACATTCCTCACAGATATACTTCCCTCTCCCTCGCCCCCGAACATACACATAATCTTCATTTGACTTGTACCTAGTAACAGCACCGTTAGAGTTAGGCAATTAGTTGTGATGGGAAAATGATTCTTGTTAGAAGCTAGAATCTGCCAGAAATTTAAAAAGTATCTATGAAAAGGAATGACTGACAAAACCAGCCATGCTCTTTTCTGCTCACCTTATGCATTTAGTTGGTCAACTCCTATCTAGATTTTTCATTAGGTAATCACCAACTTGTTTAGGAATAACAGCAAATCTTTTTTACTAGAGTCACCGTTTGGAACTAAGAATTTCAAGATTTCAAATTTCCTCTCCACAACACAGGAACATACTTTTTTGAAAGTGTCAGTTCTTGGAATTGGGTTTGAGAAGCTTTGAAAGAGCCTCTCTGAGGATCTGCCTTGGATGCAGAAAAGGAACGTTAGTTAAGACAGTGGAAAAGTCTTTAAAATTCCCTACCAGCATGCTCTGGACTCAGCCTACTGGGGCCGTCTCTGGATGGGGAAAGTAATTCAGAGTCAATTACATCCTTTGTGTATTTCCTCAAGGATGTAAACGGTTGTGCTTTTGTGACCTGGTCCCTGCAACATCTGGATCTGAGCAGAGACACGTTGTGAAGTTTTACCTGGGCAGCTGGCAATGGCTAAACAGCTGGCCTAGACTGGATTCAACCCCGGGAACACAGAAACAGAAAGCCTTAGCGCCTGCCACCGATTATGAGAATAATAAAATATGCACCATTTGTGCTCAAAATTTTTAGAAGTGGCATTTTTCTACTAAAAAAAAATAATAATCTGACACAGTGGCATAAGCAACTGTTATTCATATCCAGCAGCCAATTTAAAGTGTTGAATGGACAAGGACTCTAAGTAAATATTTCCACTGCACTTTTCAAATCAGGACTTCTGCAGCCTGTGGATGGCACAGAGAACTGCCAGGCAGAGACTGTACGACAGTCTGCTGCTCAGCCCCTGGGCTATAACTTCTCTGGCTACAGTTACACAACCTTACTGCAGAACAGGTATTATTTATCACGTAAGAGAAATACAGGGAAAGAATTTACATCTATGGCTGCATCTAGCTGCCTCTGCTGGTGATTAATGCTTCTCCTTTGGGAAAAAATAAAAAAGAAGAAGAAAAAAAGACTCATATTGCCTATTGTTCTTTATTTCATTACCCCCCTCGTAACTCTCATGGCTCCATGCTTCTGACGACTTTCCATTTTTCTTGGAAACATAAACCAACATCCACAGACCACAGTATGGGAATTGTTGTTTAAAATAAATCAAACAGGAAGCAACATCTCTGCAAAGTCTAGAATCAAGGGGGAAAAAAAAATCTCCCCAACAATATCCAGTATACAAAAGCACGATACTTACCCTCCATCAAATATTTTAACTCTTCTTGGTTCTGTTTTGATAAAGGAGTTTTCTTTGTCATGCTCGGTGCTTGACTCAGAGTTTTCCTTATTGCTGAATTCAGCTGCAGTCAATTTTTTTCTGTTTAATGCTCGCTGAAAGAAAATGAGATATGCATATCATTAGAACTGGTTTGTTTCATGCTATTCAAACCTGTAAGTTACGATGAAAAAAAGAGTCATAAAGGCCACAATTATAACAACTGATTTTTAAAGTGTTAAAGATACATGAAATGAAATATCTTTTGCTAAACAACTCCTCTACTATGCACTGGTTATTTGTGGACTGACGAATCTGCAAGGACATCATGGCACTGTAGGACGCCGGGAGTGCTTTGAACCTACAGCTGGGGATGCCTCTTCCTTCCTCAGGGCAGGTGAAGGTGACATCTCCTGGCTCACAGGTAGCCTTTGACAGAGAAAAGATGCTTGCAATCAAACTCAATTGCTTCTTGAGGAGCTACAGCTTTGCCTCTGCCCTTGGTGCAACATCTGAACCACGCAGACAGGGCTCTGCAGCTGCATGCCACACTGCACCCCACCTGATCTGCCAAAAAGAGGGGAAGATTTAGTGCACAACCAGTGAGCTGTGCTTTTCCCACAGTGCTCAAGTGCCAGTAGTGCACCCCAGCTCTCGCTGCCACCCTGTGACTACCGCGGCGGGGCAGGGAAGATGCTAACTGGTTACATTGCTGATTGTTGATATTCTTCAAAAACCAGACCTGTCTCAGTGTGGGAATTGACAGCTCCCAGTTTAGTGAGGTTATAAGAGCGGGTGTAGAACCCTCCCAAAGCAGGACTCCACACTTAGCTCCCACTGCCAGAGCAAATTACAAGAAAAAGCACACCAGTTGTCTAGCAGAACAAAAATACAATCCTCCATTTCCCCTGATTATTAATTAAGGAACTTTTTTAAAAAAAAAAAAAAAAAAGAGGATGAGTTCCTCCAACACTTGCCAATTAAAATCTACTCCTTCCAAGTCTAGGATATTTATAAAATGGGCAACAATGAAGAAATGATCCAATTAGCCAGCAATTATTACTGTTGTATTTATAAACTGTGCTACCCACGTAGCTGGCACACTCACCGCATTTGCTCATATTGATAAGTGAATAAAACGATGAGAGGAAAAAAAGTCTGGCCTTATGTTTTCTACTCATTATAAAATGTAAAGCTGTGAGCTTGTGAATTCCTGGCAAGAATGACTTCACTGGCTGACTTAAAATGAACCACTGGTCATTGCAGGGTGACATCATCCCGGCATCTGGTCCTTGCCCACAGTCTCAGCCGCTGTCTTTACATCCCACCTGATGAGCACTTAACACAGATCAGAGGAAAAGCACCTTCCTCTTCAATTCAAACCATGAGGAATCCACACCGGCTGCAAGTACTACTCCAATCCTCCCCCACCCCACACCCCCTACCCTGCAGCCCTCAGCTTGATTCGGGCTGGATTTTCAAAATCTGAGCAGTTCCACCAAAGCGTACATGACAGCTCTGCCTGTGTGTAGGAGGGAAGAATTTTCACCCTGCATGTTTTAACAGCATTCATGCAGGGTGAAAGGAGAGGACGTTCTGGATGGGAAACATCACAGGTTGAGCCCACCCTAGTAACTGCCACTCAGCCATGTTGCAGATCCTCTGCGCTACCTGGCACCTGAATTGCTTTTGTCTCCACTGCAAACAAAGAGTAACAAGGTAACATTTATGATTTCACAAGAAAAGAGTAGTGGAAAATGCAGAATACACACAGTAAACCTAATACCACATAAATATTCCCAGCAGCTGGAATAGTGCAATCTTTAATAGCTCTGTTTCCAGGTGGAGGCTGGTAACAAGGGGTGTCCCCCAGGGGCCTGTCTGGGGACTGGTGCTCTATAACATCTTTACCAATGACATCAATGTAATTGAGTGCACTCTCAGCAAGTTTGCTGATGACATCAAGCTGAGTGGTGCAGCTGACACAACAGAAGGAGAGGAAGCCATCCAGAGGGATCTGGACAGACTGGGAAGGTGGGCTTGAGTGAATCTCATGATGTTTAACACTGCAAAGTGTAAGGTATTGCACTTGGGCCAGAGGAATCCCAGACATCTATACAGGATGGGAGAAGAGCTCCTTGAGAGCAGCCCTGATGAGAAGGACCTGGAGGTCCTGGTGGATGAGAAGCTGAACATGAGCCAGCAGTGTACTCTTGCAGCTCAGAAGGCAAATGGTATCTTGCGCTCCATCAGAAGAGGGGTGGCCAGCAGGGACAGGGAGGGGATTGTTCCTCTCTACTCTGCCTATGAGATCCCATGAGATCCCATCTCGAGTTATAGGTCCAGATCTGGGGCCCTCAATTCAAGAAAGATGTGGAGCTATTGGAGAGGGTTCAGAGGAGGCCAGGGAGATGATCAGGGGGCTGGAGCACCTCCCCTATGAGGACAGACAGGCTGAGGGAGCTGGGCTTGTTCAGCCTGGAGAAGAGAAGACTGTGGGGGGAACCTCACTGCAGCCTTCCAGTACTTAAAGGAAACATGTATACAGAAGGGGAATCGGCTTTTCACAAGGGCAGACAATGGGAGGACAAGGGGAAATGGATTTAAGCTAGAGAAGGGAAGGTTTAGATTGGACATCAGGGTGAAGTTCTTCATGGAAACAGTGGTGAGGTGCTGGAACAGGCTGCCCAGAGAGGTGGTGGACGCCCAATCCTGGAGATGTTCAAGTTTTCTTTCCAGATTTAATTATCAAGAATGAAAAGAAAGATCCCAGGAACATTTGGCCCACATTGTGATCCAAACTACAGTGAAACAGCATTATATTATACTCTATATTCACAAAATCATCTCAACCACAAAAATTAATGCAAGAACAAATATCTCTGGATTGAACAACCTACTTTTTAACAAAAAAATTTATGTACAAAGACAAGGTAGTCTGATAGATACGTGGTTCAAATTGCCATCTACCTCCCACTGACATCCTTTAATTTACTGGTTATATGTTGGTTTAGTGGTTGTTTCGGTGACTTAAACATGCAAAATGTGGCTATCACAGAGATGGCTCTAATAGCAAGACCGGGTTTCTTTCACAGAAATCTACAGAAATGGTCACTGACAATGAAAAGAATCAAAAGCATCCTTTTTTTTAAGTTTTTGCAAGAAATTCCAATTTGATGAGGAAGAGGACCTGGTCCTCTGTAAATTTTTAAGAGTGGTCAGTCTCTAAGAAGCACAGGTTTCTTGTGTGAAAATACTTCATCTACACCCCACCCCCCCACCAAACCCCACACGTACTGGTGGAAAGGGTCAAAAACCAGCAGTGCTGCAAAATGTTCTCTCCATGATTCCTTATGCCTTCTTTTTCTAATGC
This sequence comes from Heliornis fulica, assembly GCA_013399135.1. Lineage (NCBI taxonomy): Eukaryota > Metazoa > Chordata > Aves > Gruiformes > Heliornithidae > Heliornis > Heliornis fulica. The sequence goes on along the minus strand of VXBZ01004683.1, from coordinate 94,335 downwards.
TGACTTCTCTCCCTTCTCCCACAGAGACAAGGACTGTGATTCATTTCTACTTTACTCCTTTTGCTCCAATTTAACTCCACTGTCTTCAATTACTGGTATAAAACAAAAAAAAAAAAAAACCCAACCCTGCTCTTAGGGCTGCCCAGGGACCGGAGTTCAATAGATACTTCTGGCATTTTACAACATCCCTTGGAAAAAAAACATGCTCGTAGCCTGAATCATCAAAGTTATAAATTTAAGATTATAATATTCATTAAACATTTTTTCCCATTGGCACACAGCCACTTGAGGAAAATGGTTTTTAATATCTTTAAACTTTTACTAGTTTACACATAAAAATCTTCTGCATTTAACTACTTTCCAGTGGCGAGCTGGACTGTTGTGGCACATCATCCAAGAAAGAAAAGCTTTCCATTTAGGAGAAACTTTCCATTCTTCAGCCTTACTCTTGCCTGAAAATCTTCTCCCTGGAATACTGCACACATGAACAGAGCCACTTCAGAAAGGAGAGCCAACCTCAATGCAGGGGCTTGAGAAAGGGCTCCTGATTTAACACTAGTGAATTTGGGTGAGGCAAACTGGCCAACCCCCCAAACAAACAAATCAACCAAAACAAAAAAACCCAGTAAAATATTATTTTTTTAAAAAAGCAGGGAGATAAAATAAGCCTTTTCCAGGCAGGTGAACCTCCTGTTACATTTTAACACACTGTACTCATTCCAGGAGCTTCTTTCACAACAACATTTGCTGGGTTTGTTCTCCAAATCATTGGAACGTGGCAACTTCACCTATTGCCTCTGAGCAGCCAGTTGTGAAGAGCAAACAACATCCTTGGGTTCCTTCTGTTTGCATTTGGCTCACATGTCTCTCCATTTCCCCTGGCGCCTATTGTTGAAAGAATTGCCATTATTTGGGGGGTGGGGGTGGGTGGGCAGTGATTAGTAGTGGTTGTGCAGTGGCACAAGATCTCCGTTAACAGGACTTGGTTCTGGAGGAAACCCAGGAACAGCTCAGGAAACCTCTTTTACTTGGATGGTATCATCAACAGATAAAGCCCCACAAGAAAAACACACCGGATCAGTTTGGAAAGTGCCATGACTGTGAGAGAGGTGGTGAGGCATAGCAACCACATTTTTTAAATTATTTTTCTAAATTGAGTTATAGTAGCACTTGAAACTGTCAGGTAAGGGTTAAAATGTGCAAACCAACTGAGCAAACATCTAAATGACAGCCACCACCCCCAGAGACTTGCAGTCTAAACTGCACCTCCCTAAGGAACTCAAGACCCTGCCAAGCTTTCAAGCAGAAAATAAATCATTTTTTATTATTTTTAAAAAGAATTATTTGCTATTCTGTTTGTTTGCTGTGGTTGTTGTTGTATTGGGGGGGGGGGTGTTTTGGTTTTTTGTTTTTTAAATGAAATATCAGTTTCTGAGAGGACAGCCAATGTCCTCCAGCCTCAGTCTCTACCAAAAAAAAAATGTCAAAGAATGACTGGGCACGGACCAAATGAGGGATTTCAGGTTTTGCTTTCTTTAAATATGGTTTCTGTGCAGAAGTTTCCAAGTTGGCATTGACTATTCCATTACTGGCTCTAACTGGAGACTGGTAATACAGAGGTATGCTGTAACAGCAACACCACCCTGTAAAGCAGCTGAAATGCCACTGCCTGACTCCTTTAGAAGAGAAAGGAGGCAAACTCTGGAGGTGTCAGGTCTTAGCAAGCATCAGGTCTTTGAAATGTTTAATTTCTGCCATCCTATACCTTTTTTTTTTACAATCTGAGATGCCAATTAAACTTTAATTGGTGCTTTCTTGCTGCACTTTCTTCATCATGGCTCCGAGCAAAACCTGTAAATCAGGGTGAAGCAGAGCTGAAGAGCTGAAGAGCTCTTCACTTTCACCATGCTCCTGCGCTTCATTCAAAACATCAGTGAGAAAGACTGAAGCAAGATTAGTAACTGTGGTTCTTTTGTGGCAGAAGCACTGTAAATGTACCTGACAGCTGCCTATTACAGCATTTAAGTATTCCCAGAGTGCTTAAAAGGGTGCTGTCAAAATATTTGAAAAATATTATTATCCGTTATTTCCATTCCAAACAGGATTTGTTTGTAGACAAAATTTGCTCTTCAAGAGGCACACAGCAGCTCTCCTAGCAGAGCTGCTTCTGATGCACTGTGCTTTAAAAATAAAACAAACGAGCCAATGACACGACTGATGGGGGACTTGTACATTGTACAATGTAGAAAGATAAATCTTTGAACTTTTTTTTTTTTTTTTTGGTTGAATTCAGCACTATTTAAGTACAGTGTCTCACAGAGTGTATGAGGGAGCAGGCTGAGAAAGGCAGTATGAGTTTAAACAAAGGTGTCACACGAGTACGGAAGCAGAGATGCAATCCCACTGCAGCGTTAACACAAAGTCAGCAGCATCCATGTACTGTCTGCATGAAACATTACAGATCAGGTTTTGGCCTTCAGTATAAAGGTCAACAAAGTCTCCTGTTGATTTCAGGAGGACCCTGTTTAAATCTAATGCCTTTCTGTCTGGAGGTGTTCCAGCATGCCTTCTCGACTCCCTCTGCAATTCTGAAACTATTTCTTCTTACACCAAGTTCCCCATCTCACTGCTCTTTTCCTCACTGACGAATTTGTGTCTTAGCAAAACATTTAGCAGATAAAGAAACAACCCAGGGTGACCTCTGACAGCAACAGCCTCTGTCACTCCACATCCATCCACAGAAGTAGGCATTTCTTCCCAAGCCACTGGTGGTATGTCTCCTCTAGAGCGGCTGCCAGCCCTACAGACCCCACTTCAGAGCCTGATGCCCAGGAAACTTTGCTGATGGCAGACCACAGGGTTAGGGCAAGTTTTGACTGCTTTTACCCCCCAGAAAAGATTTTTTTTTTTTATCCTGAAGGACTCCGGAGAAAGGGAGATCCACAGCTAACACTCTGGTTTTGCCCAGACCCAAGAAGTGCAGCATCACACACGCAGTGAACAGAGCAAAGAGGAAAGAAGAGCACAACACTGTGCTGTGCGCTGAGGGTCTCTTTAGGGAGCTTTACAGATTCATTAGCTGGGACAATGAAAACCAGTACTGGGTCCAGTAAATACACAGGACCACCTGTTGGCACTCCACAGGGCACAGCCACCTTTGCCCATTCACTGAGGCGATTCAGTTACTGAGGAACACTAAATCCAGCGCAAACCAGGACATGGTTTCGGACCTGTTCATAACAAAATGTCCAGTACATGAAATCCTGGTCACTTATAAGCAGCCCTGAGACAGCTGAGGACATCACAAGTGACTGCTTTGCTCCACCACATCTGACTCCAGAATGACACAGTGGTTTATATGGGTCACAAACATTGCCCAGAGTATATTCCACTGCGCAAGACTCAACGTCATCTTTGGAGCCGTATCAATCCAAGAAGCTGTCAGTGGTTTTACAGCAGCTGTAATTTTGTTTTAAACTTTGCTATTTTTGTCCTTGTTTCACATCACTGATTAACCCAGGTGGCAGAAAGGGAAACGACACACTGCTCCTCTCACTGTTAGATGATCAGTGATGGCAACACACATTTTCACAGTATATCCATGGACACCCATTCAGGCCAAGCACTTTTATAACAGAAAAAAAGCATCTGATTTTTAAGGCAAAATATGCAATTATGATCCTGTTAACCTGTTTTAAGTGTTTAAAAAATATTTATATCAGAAGTATTTTTGTTCTACCCCTTACCATCAAAAATAGCCACACACATTCCTGCCACAATAAACACTTCAGCTACAGACTTAACTCCAGGAACTAATTGCTATGAAAAGTGATAAATCCTTATGAACAGGACTCCAAATGGAACTACTTGGGATCTTTTTCGCAGTTTTATCCAGCATAACTAAAATAAATCAGCACGTATACTGTATGTCAGGCACATTACACTCCCTAAAATACGAACAAGCACAATTTCCAACGCAAATCCTCTGTAAACAATCAGTAAACACCACGCATAGCTTAAGTACCTTGGTTAAGCTGTTCTTCCACTTGCTGGAATAGACCAAGACATCAGACCTAGGATGAGTAGTTCTCGCTTGAGTGTACAGCGGCTTTTCAACTTTTTGTTTTGAATTGAGGAGGGAGAGAGCTACCTTTGTCGACAAACCAAGTGGATTGGGATTGTTGGGACTAATGGTCCATGTGGAATAGGCGGAGATTTTCTGATCGTTTTGCAGCAGGTGCAATGGTTTTCTCTTCAGGAGGTAACACCAGGTAAAACTCGTTGTGGTCTTGAGGCTGGGGAACGACAGCCTCTGCATTTCTCCTGCGTTCATCGCAGCCAACACAGCCACAGGCTTTGCTTGATCCTGGCTACTGACATGCTTGCTCTCATTACTGTCACTTGGGGACCTTCCGTCTTGACTGCTACTTACAGCCTTGACAAGACAACTCTGGTTATTCACTGGAGACAGTTCAGATGGTTTTCTAGCTACAAACACTGGCAATGCTGAAGACTTAACGTCTTCAGATTCTGGTGACTCCTTCAAGTTTTCCGAACCCCCAATGTCAGAAGAATGACAGTCAGACAACAGCAGGTCTGCAGCACTGGCTTTGCTGCTTTTTTCATGCTGTGCCACACTGTCAGGATCTAAGAGGTGATTTTCAAGAGGCTCTGTGGTGCACACTTGTCTTACCAACACTGGTTTCTTTTGCTTACTGGTAGTAGAGTCATTAGATCTAACGTTCAGTGAATGCAGTGGTCTAGCATCTGTCACGCAGGCAGCTCCGCTCTCATCTTTAACACGTTTCTGCTGCTTTTCCATGGCAATATCTAAACTGTTGGCTGGGGAAAGCATTCGTTTACTCGAAGCTGTAGCTTCTGGTTGAGGGCAGAGTCCACTAACTGGCACTTTCTGAATAATATTCAAAGACCCTGACAAAGGTGAATTTCTGGTTCCACTTTCAGGTTGTGAATTTTCAAATTCAAATGAATTTGGCAAAGTCCTCTGATGATCTGTGTGAGATTTTGGCAGCTGAGTTTTGCCTTCAAGCGTTGGCACTGTCGCAACATTTGTTTTGCAAACAGATTGATTTACCTGATCCTGGGTGACTAGAATGTGAGGCAGGGGTGTAACAGTTGCAAAGCCGTAGGACGGCATGCTGCTGTGAATACGGACGGGAACCACGAAAGGGGGGATCTGATGTATTTGACTGCTGCAGTTATTAGGAACGATCTGCTTTAGAGGAGGCACAGAGTATGGATTAGACAGGTCGGGCAGCTTAGCCTGCAGTTCAAAGGAGGATGCATTCTGGTCCACTCCAACTTGACCTGGAACAGGGTGAGTCGATAAAGTATTTTTTAGCAACTTTGAAGAGTATGGCTGACCTATATGTAATGTTTTAAGTTCAAGTTGATACTTCGGAGCGAAACAATCCTTTTTTTCATCGGGATGACAAGACAGCACGTACGTGCTCACGTGCTCTCCTTGGGCTGATGTTTTAGTAGATGTCACGGAAGGCTGATGTGTCGAGGACGGCTGTCCTTGATTATTTAACACATGATCTAGAGGCTGTGGAACTGTAGGCAGGCTAACAGGGTGACAATTTTGCACTGCTGAGTGAGGCCTGGAGTGAGCCTGTGAATGCTGAGTACTCGATGGAAACTCCACTGAAGGTTTGCTGGAGGTCTGCAGCCTGTGCAACGGCACTGTGGGCACATCCGTAGCATGAGCTGTCTGAAATGAAGAAGTGGATTTAGCTTGAGGCTGAGGATTTTCTGAAGCAATATTTAAAGATATTTGTCTAACAAATGGCCCCCTCCTCCTTTCTAGCAGAGGCACGTGTCCTGTCGCTCCATTTGCAGACGACACCTTCGGAGCGGCTCTCTCTAAGAGCGGGGCAGGTTTTGATGGAGACATGCTTCCACAGTCAAAAGACTTACTCCTGTAGTCAACAACTTCCATCGACGGCTGTGTGCAGCTGATTTGCTCTGAGGCAGCACGTCTCATTTCCCGGTAATGAGGGCCAGGCACAGCCAGTGCGTGTGAGCCAGCGGGAATCATGAGGAACTCTGACGATTTACTAACAGGCTCTGCTTTGGAAGGGTTATCAGCCTTCAGAGTTTCATCTTTATCAAGCGAAGCCGAGAAACTGGAGGCATGAGACAAGCTACTCTCCCGACTGAGGCTTCTGGAAAGCGTGGAGTCAACACTTGATTCGGCAGATGAATGCTCCATTTCAGCCAAGCGAATCCTTTTCTTCTTCGGTGGAAGCTTTTCCGTTGGCAACTTTGACAGCGTTTCGCTGCGCTGTGGCCAATTAAACCTCTCTGCCTTGTCCTGATCACTGCATTGGTTTTCTTGGTCCCTATCCGGTTCCTCCGTGACCAGTATTTCAGGAACCTGGATGTTATGCTGGCGCACGAGTCTTGAGGGCTGAAGCGGAGCGCTTCTCTCATTTGAAACCATTTGGCTTCCCTGAACTTCCCCCCCTCTAGGTGCTTCTGACAACAGGGGCTGATGATGCTGGGGAGCGTTCAGATGAGAGCGTCTCTCCTCTTGGATTACAACTGTATTCAACGAACGGTGCTTCGCAACCTTGCTGGGTTCTTGAGAAGAAACTGGCGATACTCTCTCAAACGACTCAGATTTCTCAAAGGAGCTATTTCTGCTCAGTGAATTGGTGTGCTGTATTACTGAAATGCCAGTCCCTTGTCTTTTCAGCTCCACCTTTTCTTGCATAGCTGAACTTGCCTGCTTTTCAATGAGCGGAGCCATCTTTGGCTCAGCACTCCGATCGGTGCCTCGAGCCACAAGCTGAATCTGGGAACTTTGAAGTAGAAGGTTGTTTGGCTGTTGTGATCCTACCACTACTGTTGCACTGTGTTTTGACAGGCTGGAAGAATTTGCTGGCTTGCTTTGTCCTTCTGTGTTCTTGGATGGAATGCTCGTGTCATTTTGCTGTGGGTCATCGTCATCTCCAACACTCTTCATTTTCCTTCTTTTCCTTATCTGGGGCGTCTGCTCCCAGACGCCAGTTGACGTAGTGACTCTGTAGTGTAACATTTGAGGCTGTGTACTATTTGGAACAGTTCTGTGCTCAGGCTCTCGGATTGCTGCTTTAGTTTTAGGTCCATGCAACTCTGAACAATAAAATTTCTTGTGGTTTTCAAAATTTTCCAGTTTTCTGTATCTGTTTCTGCAGGTTTCACACTCAAACATTGTTCCTCGCACCTGAGGGGACTTCTTGTTTTTTTCTAAATTTGATCCCTGTGCCAGGGATTTACTCCTTTGCAATAATGATTCATTTGATAAATTACACCCCAGATAACTATCTTCTACAGATCTCACTGGTCCAAGGACTTGGCTTTCTCCAGTAGAAGAATCTTCTATTGCTGCCTGTCTAACAAGGGTCCGAGGATGTCCGCCTTGGTTCAGAGGAGTTGCAGGTCCCGATACAAAAACATCATCATACATAGAGCCAATTTTATCATCAAATGACTGGCTTCCTCGAAGGGGATGAGAGGGAGGTATTACATTTGGAGGTACTGCTGAGTAACTGGTGGTAGGCATGGAATTGCTTCGTGTTATAGGTAAACAGTCAAGGGATGGTACGGAAAGAAGAAAAACTTGCTTTGATTTGTCAGTGGGTGTGAAAGGAGACTTTGGTATGTCAGAGCTTGAGCTAGTTCTTCTTCCCATGGGCTTTAAATCAAACTGGAAGGAATCCTTAAATATGTAGGATTTTGGTGAATCTATGCTTCCTCTTCTCGAAAGAGACGTTCTTCTTGGTTTCACGCTATCCAACTGCTTGTCATCCACAACAGCTTCGTTATCAGAAATTAACTTTGAGATCCGCTCCTCAAGAGTTTTAGTTGCCATGGGAGGTCGCATTTGGCCAGAGAGACTCAGATTTTTTTCGGCACAGACAGTTTGTACCACTGATGCTACCACGCCACTTGCTCGTGGCACGCAGGGCAGGTTTTTATTTGGATCTTTCTCAGAGGTCAACAACCCTCTTACGAAAGGGGCTGGTGGGCTCATGGTTTGATCAGTACTTTCAGAACGAGAGAAATAACCAGAATCGGTACTACCTAAACTTCTAGGACTCAGAAGACATTTTCCCTGATGATCTTGAGAACCATCGGTTGCCTGTTGTCTCTGGAGCTGAGCATGCCCAGCTCCTCCTGCGGATCCCAGCTGTTCCTCTGACAGGCCCATTTCTCCTTTCTGATGCTGCTTTATGTCGCTCTCCTTGAACGAGGCTGTATGTGTTAAATTTGACTGAAGAGCTGTCCCTTTAAAATCACCTTTTCTCTGTGCTGCAGCAAGCTCAGGGGCTGGTTCGGTTACTTTGGGGCTATCAGCCCTTAACGGAGAAACGTTTACGGGATGAACGACTACTTTGGGTAAAGCTGCCCGTACTTGAGGTTCTGTATCGTGTAAGGACGAGTCACCTGGGATACAGTCAGGGTTGCTCAACGGAACGGGGCTTCCTTTCCGCAGCGTGTCTGCACTCGAAATGACTTTCACTATTTGCGCAGGTTCCAGTTCCTGATCATCCTGCCTTTCATCAGCAGTGCCTTCATCTTCACTCTCGCCACTTTCTTCCACGTCTGAATGAATGCTAAGTGCTTTGTCCGAGTCGTGAGATAAGAAGAGGCCCCCCGAATCTGGCTGTAGGACCAGTCCCAGTTTGATAGCATGGGCGTGAGATTTCTTGTGCTTGTACAGATTGCTTTTGGTTTTAAATGAAAACCCACACGTCACACAAGGATACGGTCGCTCTCCAGTATGGGATCGGATGTGCTTCTGGAGAACGCTGGGCTTGGCACAGGCCCGATTGCAGTATTCACAGACGTACTTCCCTAGTTTCTTAGGCTTCTGGTCTTTCAAGAGGTTACATATTTGTTCTACACCATGGTTTACAGCTGATGCTATCTGGGCTGAATTATACATGGGACCTACAGACAAGTGGGTCGAACTCGATGTGCTAATTGACACGGGTGAAGACGAACTAGCTACTAACTGGTTTTGAGGAAAAACCTGAGTTACAGTGGAAGGTGAAGTGTGAACGACAGACGACGTTACTGCTATGCTGTATATCTGCTGGAGCTTGGGGTTTTCCTGACTCTGCTGCTGCACCAGCGATCTGGTGAAACTTGGACACATAACAACCTGGTGATTTTGTTGACTGGTTTTAGTAATCAGGTCTTGCGAGTGCAAAACCGATTGGCCTTGTGCTTGTCCAGTCTTGGCTGTTACTGCTACATGCACATTGTTTAACGTACAGGGGTAATAGTGAGGTCCAGGCGCAAACTCCTGCTGTGGCAAAGCAGACGGATTTTGGACGCTCATTGTATTGGACGTGAGACTGGAAGAGGTGCTTACAGTTTTATTTGGTCTCAGTTTCTCTACCTGCATCCCATAAGGGGGGCACTCTTGTGCTAAGGTGTTCAGTTCAGGCTCCATAGCTTTTAACAAGACGTCGAATGCAGTCCGCGTACATGGGGATGACGTACTGCAATCGACAAAATTAATACATTCATTACTGTCAGTCTTTGTTTTATTTGATGAGGAGTTCGAGAGAGACTTCTTCTCTGGTGACTTCAGTTGGTTTGCATCAGTATCCTCCACTGCCTGTTTGCCCACATCTAAGGACTGATGCGCCAGCGACAGCTTTGCCTGCACTGATGTCTCAGACCTGGATGTTTCAACGCTCTTCTCACTGCTAAGCGCTCCCCCGTTGTGTTTGGTACACTGCCTCCCATTTTGCACAGGTAGGTGATTCTGCGTCGTGGCGTGTTCGGAGGCATCCGAAAGAGCTTTCAGCGGCGAAGGGTCCACATGTTGCTTAACCTTGGCTTCGGCAGGGCTTCTCAGAGGCGATTTTGGTATTTTTTTTAGATGGTTTTCAGTCACAATCTTTTTTCTTTTCACGCCCTTGAGTGCGTCTTGGGTTCCTCTAGTACCAGCATCGGTGATTTCTGCTGAAACACAAAAGAGAATAAAAAAGAATATTAAAACTGGATAATGGAGATTATTTTTATTTATACCATTTTATCATCTCCGAGTTTCAACAGTAAGCCCTGGAGCAACAGGACTGCCCATTTCTACAGTTCTCCACTGTTTTTTATATCAGCAGATGAATCCTAGCGAAGATCTATCTAGTTTTCATCTGAAGAGAGCAATGCTGTAAGACGTTACAAAAGTAATTCGCTACAGGGAAAGCTTCAAAGGAAATGTAAGCAAAGAAAAGCTACTGAAAGAATATTTTAGCCTTTAGAGCAACTCCTTTTCAGATATAGTAGAAAGAGATCTCTCTCTTGTTCTTGTTCACAAATTCAAATCAGTATAGCAGGAAAATGAAAAACCAAGACACAAATCTGTTTTCATGTCGTGTTTGTCACTTTTTCCATCTATATGTTGCAGCAGTCAAGGAATGAAGACAACTTCCTCATGGTTATATTTGTAAGTAGATTTATCATGGAAATGGCACAACCACCCACACCATCTGTCAAATACTGTATTTTGGAGCTTCAATTACTGAACTTCAATAGCATTTCAGATGAGCAGCTACTGTGGATGAATAAAATCAGTCACACTGAAATGATTTTCCATTTGTGCATCATGAAACAAAATAAACTAAATTAGAATTATTTCATTACTATCTATGCCTGTTGCTGATTTTAAGCAGGTACACATGCAGAGTTCCAGGGGTGTAGCAAAGGGCAAATGAATTGGAGTATTTATTATTCAGCAGAATAATTTTGTAGCAACTACCTGTATTTGTAGAGAGTTCACTTTGCTGTACAATAAAAAATATATACAGACTGTGTTGATACTTAAAAGCTTTTTTTAAATATACCTGTTACACACCTTTGCTTAGCTCACCATCATGATATTTAATCTGTTAGTTAATTATTTAAATTTTTTTACTTCTTTGCTAATATCCACTCATTCATAGCCACTGACTGCCTCAGCAACTATTGCTGGTAGCACAGAGGATGCCGAATACTAAATGGATCTTCTTAAGCTTCACAACTCATTCATTAGGCTGTTAGCCAAACCCATACACGTCTGACTGCCAATATTCAAACCAAAGGAAGGATCTGATGCGACTAGAGGGCAGGTGCCTCTGAAAAGGTTCAGCTGCAGACGTGTTTTGGGAAGCAGTACTGAGTAACTCCATGTAGCATGTTTACCTGCGTGGAGTTACCCAGGAACAGAGATTTATGCATACCTCTAGGTAAAGAAAAGCCTTGAGACAAGGTATAAAGGGACAAAATTCTCACAGCCAACTTCACAAAGAGGTTAGGTAGAGAAAGCTCAGATGTTTCTCTCAGTACCCATCAACGCAAGGTCCGCCTCTGGAGTGGCATGAAGACTATCCTCTTGCAGAAACACCAGCTGGCTTGTGTACTGCGGTGGGAGGAAAGCCAAGGCATAACCTGCTCCTGACAAGAGATACTGGAGCTGATGGGTCCAGGGCAAAATTCCTGCTCCATGCAATGGAAACCCAGGCAATGCCTAAAGTCTGTGTAGCTGAAGAGAATGCAAAGTGACTGGTCAGAAAAGAAAGGTAAGAAGATATTATGCTTTTGTGAAGCTGTTGGCGAGAATTCAGGAGGGCCACAAAGATGATCAGGGAGATGGAGCACCACCTGTATGAGGACAAGCTGAGGGTGCTGGGCTTGTTCAGTCTGGAGAATTCGGGGAGGATGGACCTCATTGCAGCCTTCCAGCACTTAAAGGGAGCATACAGACAGGAGGGGAATCAGATTTTTACAAGGGTAGATAATGGTAGGACAAGGGGGAATGGATTGAAGCCAGAGGAGGGAAGGTTTAGATTGCATATCAGGGGGAAGGAAGTTCTTCACAGAAATAGTGGTGAGGTGCTGGAGTGGGATGCTCAGAGAGGTTGTGGATGCCCCAACCTTGGAGGTGTTCAAGGCCAGGTTGGATGGGGCCCTGGACAACCTTGTCTAGATGCAGGCCTGGAGGTTGGTGGCCCTGCCTGTGGCAGCGGGGTTGGAACTCGATGATCCTTGGGGTCCCTTCCAGACCATTCTGTGATTCTCTGTGCCACAGCATAACCCAGCTGGGATGTGCACTGAAATCAGACACTTGTACATTCAAAATCCCATTTCTAACTCTATGCCAACTTAAAGTACACATATATTCATTTATGGTGGATGTATATTCAGGAGATGTCCTTACAAACTGAGACTGAAGTCTACACATCACACATAATGTACTGCAAATGTCGAGATTCTGCAGAACCTGACCTACTCTTTTCTCAGCCCTACTAATCATAGACTCACAGAATCACTTGGGTTGGAAGAGACCTCTAAGATCATCGAGTCCAAACACAGCTTAACCTTGCCTAGTCCACCTCTAGATCATGTCCTTCAGCACATCATCTATTTGCCTTTTAAATCCCTCCAGGGATGGTGATTCCACCACTTCCCTGGGCAGCCTGTTCCAATGCTTCTCAACCCTTTCAGTAAAGAATTTTTTTCCCAATATCTAACCTAAGGAAGTTGAGCTGTGAAGATCAAGATTATTTTGTCACATTCTGCAGTCCCATGAAAAGACACACTCAACCCCCTCGCACAAACTACAGACTCCAAACCCTAGTTACGGGGAGTCTGTGCTCCCCTTCTGCATCTAGAAAGAAATTTCTGCAGTAATTGTTCACTTAACCTTTAAACAAAATTTGCATTTATTCCTTTATTACCAAAGCCTATTCATATTAGACTCATTTTAGCATATTCAAAGCTGAGCTGTCTCCTCCACAATGTTACGTACTTTACAACTGAATGAGTGGCTTACACTGCTAAGTTACCATCACTAATATTAATGGCAATTTCTTTAAAATCCATAGTCTGCTGCAACTGTTTTCCATTCAATAACAAAAAATAATTTTACACAAATGAAAAAAAAAAAGAAAATAACAAGGTAATTATATAAAAGTGTGCTTTTAGCCACGGTTTGGTGATCTCTCAGAAGCATGGCCACGCTAATTGAGCATAAGTAATTCGGTTCCTTTCATGCACACACTGCAGCTTTTATCCCGTCACAATCACGCCTCCACACCGATCACACAGACGGTATTTGTACTGGAGCGCTATGGGAAGAGCTGGGCAGATCACACATCGCTGGGAAGATAAAGAACACCAAGAATTGCCAACATCCAAGCAGACAAACGTACACAAAACGAGTAAGGTGGGTTATACTGCAGTGATTGAACAATCTCAATCAAGTGACGTTCTTCTTCCTGATGCCCCCGAACATTAAATAACTACTATTCCTGACTGTCAACTGTAGAGTGCGGAGAAACAAGCATGGTCCATGACCTGCACCATGCTGGTGAACTGGAAACCAACACAGCTGAAAGATGTCACGTGTCTTTAGAAAGCTTGAGAGTATCCCTAATCTAACAATCAAGAAATTAAGTATAAGAATTCACTATGAGTACAAGATCAGAATTTTCCATACTCTTATTTAATGCTTTACTATTTAATCATGTTATTCCACACATGGCAAACCATAAAGATTGTTTAAGAAACTGAAAAGGAATGAATAAAACAATAAACAAAGGCAAGTTATGGATTGCATAGCATACTGAAATAGTCATCCTCTCAAGTCTTCACAACCACTAATCATGCTATTTCCATACCAAAAGAATCTCAGTCTACACAAATCATGCTTCCTCTTTGTATTTCTGACTCCTCACTTTTTGTGATTCCAGAGATGGAGTCACATTTCCTCCAGTGTACCCATATAAAATCTTGTAAAACGTACTTTCTTGACGATGGCTTGACAAGGTTTAACAATAGTTTATGTCCTCTGCTTTACTCCCTGATAATTTAGAAATCCCTTACTCTTTATGGACATACTCACCTCATGGTTGCTAGCAACCAAATTTTTAGCATATTCCAGAAAAAAAAGGAATCCCTGACAACTTCAATTTGCTTATTTTTAGCTTTTCATTCCTTCTGCTTAAGTTTTCATTTTGCATTCCCAGCTTATGCTGAAGATATTCCATTCCAAGTTTGTTAAACTACAGCTACATGCTTGCACAAAGATCAACTGCATCAACATTTCCAGAGGCAACAACAAAACTGGTGGAAAACATTCGTCCCAGAATGTTAAACACTCCTGTCTGCCTTTCAGAGCCACTGACTTTCAGGAGCACGGTGACTTGCCAGGGCTGCGCACCCACATCAACAAGCTGATGCTGAACAAGAAGAATGCAAAAATATTTTCATGGGAGAAAAAAAAAATAATTATGAAAATCTGCTTTTCTTTCTCTCTTTGCTGCTCCGTGTGCTCTGCTCATCTCTGCAATCACAACGCCCTTCTCATCATTCAGCGGTAATTCCCCTTTTCCTCAGGTGGTGAAGCGGTGGTGTTGAGCACTGCTGTCCCCTCAATCAGATGTCTAAAAAGTGTCTTTTCCATAAGCTCTATTACATCAAACAAGATTAAGTTACGCAGCCCAAGAGGAGAGGTAGCAACGCCATTGTGCTCAGCGCCTCACTTTTCACATCACGGGGACACCAGAGCATCTCTTTCACGCTTTACCTGGTTGTTGCTTTGTTCTTGCTTTGCCATCAGGAGACTCTGTTTAATTCTTTTGCTTCAGTAAGAACTCTGCACTCAAAACATGACAAGAAAAACTGATGTTTCTAAACACAACTTTGTTCACCTATAATTTCTCTCCTGCACTTTGCACAGGAAATAGAGCAAAAGAACACAAGGGTGATGGTGTAGATAGCAATCTGGCAGAGTAACTCATGCAGCAAATAAAGGAACCGTATAAGTGATCTGGTTTTTTCTCCCGTAACATTCACTGGTGAACTAGACAGTGTCTTGACAAAATGATCTCAATGGTTTTGTTTAAGTAACTTCCAGAACTGCCTGTCTCAAAGCCTACATGTTATTATAACACCCACTCTCTTTCTCTCCTTTCTAATAGAGCTACGTGCCTGTACTTAAAAAGAGGGAACCAAAGCAAGGCACCCTCAGTGCTACCCTGTGAAACACAGAACAAGCAACTGCTACCTGCCCTTACAGTCCAATAAACAGCACAATTTCCATCTCATGCCCTCACTTAATACTGCAGATTTAAAAAAAAACCCAAAAAACCAAACACAAACCCACACCCCAAAAAAAGGGAAAAAAAGAGGGAAAAAAAAAGTAAGAAAACCCACTGTAGGCTTACATACAGAGACCACATTTTCAAATCCAAGTGCCTAAACTTCAGCTCCTGGATCTGTACTTTGCTCCCAGTGCACTGCAAGTAAGATCAAGCCTCTTCTGAAAGTGTTTAAGCACTAATTGGTGTCTTAAATGGACAGGTACAAGGTTACTGTGACACCTAACAATGGTGGCGAGAAGGCTTTTCAATAGAGTGAGGCTATTACTAGAGATCTTATTCCGATCACAGCTAAGCTTCCCCATGTCTTCAGATACTCAAAACATTCCTATTCTTGACATCCAATACTTATTTAATTTTGATTTCACCAAAACTGTTGAAAGCACTCATGAATCACCCCACTGGGTCTGTTTCCATGAATAAGTAAAGAGCATGATTATGAGATAAAGAAATAAGTCTTGCTGGCAAATGCAAGGCCACCAGAACTTACATTAAACACAGCAGGGAATAACTAAACTTTAATTTTTTATTAAATTACCTCTTTAACGTCATACTGCCTCCTACATGCTAAGTACAGTCATAAATATTTTTCTGAAAATTACAGTTTTTCCAAAGCATTAAAAGACCACCAAAAAAACGAAACAAAAAACCCCTTGATTACATAAACCACACACACAACTATGAAAATGTTCACAGTCATCAAGTCAACAGAAAGACTTGAACCAGATAAACCCAAGTACCATACACACAAAAAAAGCACAAAAAAGGGGATTTTAAAGTCAACAATCTGAACGGCCTCGCTTCAGACTTCCTGAGCGAGGTGGTCACTCCCTGCTGCAGAGGTCAGGAGGCAAGTCAAAGAGCCTCGGGCACTCCAAGCCAGCTGTGATATTCGACAACCTCTGTCAGTAGTCTTAATTAATCTACACTTAAGAGCTTTTAATGCTGAGAAAGTGGTCTACACATTGTTAAAGCACAATCTGACATTCATTAATTCAAAAATAGGGGCTGGGGTGGGGGAGCTTTGACAGTCAAAGGCTAAAACATTCTGACAGGGATTGGATCAAGTGTTTATCTGTGTCAACGGCTGCCCTTTTGCTCCTATCAGCAAATACAGGACCATTCTGTAAGGCATGGGTACAGTAAGTGTGGCTTCATCAGTTCCTACCGCCTGGAAACATGTGATTAATCTTCTTGGTGTCTTCAACAGACAACACTAAACTCTGGCTTGATATGTGACTCATCAAAGGTATTGTACTGGCTGCCAGCGAGAGAGAGGGTCCCCAGTCCTCACTTAAGGAGCATTTCACACCAGCTTTTTGTACTGGAATGACTACTTTATTAGTATAATTTCTCATTACGCACCAAAATAGCCTAATTCCCACTACCACAAGCTCCACGGAAGATACACCTGCATTACTATGTGGTAAAAATGCATGCTGTCACTAAGGTTAAAGTTTAATTAAATTTTAATGTTCTCTACCATCACATGCTGCTAAGGCCATAAAATGGTGTATGTCAAGTTCCTAGATTAAAGGTAATTGTAGAGAAAATGTATATTGATATATACACACACCAAGAAATCATACCCAGTACGTCTACTACCATGTTAGTTTCCCAAATCCAAAAGTTAGTATTTCATAACAACATGAGATACTCACAAGACCTCAGGAAGTTTCTAGTGCAACCTCAGGGTCAGCCCATCAGACACAGGTCCTTAGGGCTCTGTCCAGTAGAGTCTTAGAAACTTCCAAGGAGAGAGTCTACAGGGCTTGCATGAATAATGTCTTCCACTGCTTGGCTATCCTCGTGGGGAACAAACTTCTTTCATCCCATCACCATGCTCCACTGTGAAGAGCCTGACTTCATCTTCATGACAACCCCCGCTCCGAAATACTACATCTCAAGGCTGAATGAGCCCGGATCCCTTAGCTTCTCCTCACAGGACAAGTGGTCCAGCCCTGGTGGTTGTGGTGTCCCGATGCTGAACTCACTTGAGGTTTCTGATGTTCCTCCTGCACTGGGGGATCTAAAACTGGACACAGTATCCACACATGATCTAAACACTGGTGAGTAGGGAAGGATAATCCCTTCCCTTGATCTCCTGACCATATCCCCATTTGTGCAGCCCAGGCCGCTGTGGTCTCCCCTGATGCTCAGCATGCTGCCAACTTGTGCCCAGCTTGCTGCCCACCGTGCAGTGCAGGGCCTTTGCTCCCCAGCCACGCAGTCTTGCTGCAGAGGCTGATGCTGCCTGGGTGCAGGGCTTTACATTTGTTCCTACCGAAACCAGACCTACTGCTCCTCTGTTTGTCCACCTACCTAAACCTTAACACCTCTTGGATACAAGAATACAGCAGGAGACAGTGTCAAAAGCCTTGTTGAAGTCAAGTGTGGTGGTTTGACCCTGGCTGGAGGCCACACTCCCACCGGTTAGACCCTTAAACTTTTTAGCCACTTCTTAAGCTACGTTGAAAACCCATCACATCAGTGTAAAAATGACATCCACTGCTCTGCTCCCCCTTTGTCCCCAAATCTTGTTGCTGTAATAAAAGCAATTTCACCGAAGTCATTTTATCACAGTTTCCATCAATTTCCACTGTTATGAGATTATATGAAGCTGAAGATCTGCAAAGTACTTTTGCTTGCATTTATGCCCCATACATGATTTGCGTGCCTCTGTAGGTCTTCATCTTGAGTCATCTGGATGAGAACACACACCAATGACACACTCTCTGACTACACAGGGAATAGCATCCCCCACGAATCCTGCTTTTCAGTTTTTCTTGTTGCTTAACTCCTTTTCCTACTCCCAACATCAAACAAATCACACCACTAAATTCTGCACGTGCTTCATTTCACTGATGACAAACCTAACGGGCACCTCAACAAAAACAATACCATCTAAGTGTGTTCAGTTTGTTCCACCAGATGCTTTAGCATAACCACAGATGTGGCTGGCATCGCTTTTATGTCTGAGCCTACTCATACACAATTCATAGGTTTTCAAATAAATATGTTCCAAGAAATACCCAGATTGTTGTCTACCAAAAGCAAGCAATAGTTAAGAACAGGCAAACATTTTTTAATCAACTTTAGTACAAAATGTAATGTTTAAGCTATACAGTCTACTGTTTCCAATAATTTTATATTGCCAGGAATGATTTCCCACTTCGAAGGTAACACTGAAAGGGGTATTTGTTGCCTCTGAGTAACACCTTCCTGCAATAAAAGGCCTGCCAACATTTCAAACTAGCCCAAGAGAGACAGGAGCTGATGTGGAAGTGAGGAAGAGGCTACTTTTGAGCCCTTTTGTCTCAGCACTGCTGTGTTTGAGCTGCAAAGATACACCGAAGCTGGAAAGGCAGAATTAACTTTCTGGACTGTCCAAAGCTCGGACAGATAGATACAAAAATACCACATTCATTAAATGAAAACAAAAAGTTTCACCCCTGTGAATCAAGACTAGATACTACATTGTAAATGAAGTACAGTGCACGATAGGCTTACAGGGGCAGCCACTGGGCTGCTCCTCACACGCTAGGTGAAGTAGTGTGCGAGGAGTAGGAGGGCAGAGCAATTAGCAATTATAAATTGTGTAATACCATTTTAGCACAAGGTAAGTGAGACACCTTCACCTCAAGGCATGCAGCTTGGGCTTATCAGACAGCTCCCCAGTGATAGAGTTTCATCCCAGAGGTGAGAGCCTGCCAACTCTTGTCTGGCCTTGGGACAGGTAATGAGTAAATGACAAGTTGTGGTCTGGGGCTGATGTTCTGACAGCTCCTTTTCCTGTCACGGCTGCTTGCATCATGACAACCTTGACGGCAAGACTTCTGATGGGATGTAAGGATGTAGCTATCTTATGCTAACAAGACCAAGAGAGGATCTTCATAGGATTTTGGTCTCATTTTGGGCATTTAGCTCCTTGGCTGCAGTGAAGAAAGTAACATCCGGCGTGTTTGATGACTAATACCATGAAGATCAAACAACAAGAAACATCTGACCACTGAGGTAACACTAAAAGCTCAGCAGAGAAATGCCAACATCCGTATGTGAATGGGAATCAATCACAACATTTCAGCATATCTGAAAATCTCTGACCAAAGCAAAACACTTTTTTTTTTTTCCCAGAAAGAGTTAATTTCCTGCTCAGCGTGAAACACATTAAATGACATGTGACATTTGATACCGATTGAGATTTCCCACCATCATGTGTGTAAGAAACCAGCAGAGGCTGAACCGCTGTGAAGTTTCACAGGACCTCAGCACTCTGGGGAAAGGCGATGCAAGAGCAGCTAATGCCGACCACACAACCTGTGGCCAACACCCGTGTGCTCACACAAAATGTCAGTATATGAACATTTGCCAAGGGCATATACTACACTATTCTAAACCTGCTGAAAAACTAACTAAATAAGAGTAAGTACGGTGTTAAGCAGCCCTATGTGGAGTTTACATGCTGGCTCTGCACTACAGCCATTTAACAGCTTTGCTTTCCCAATCTACACAGAAGCCTTAATACTAAACTAGGAAAAGTCACCACTGCAGAAGTGCTGTTCAGATAAAGCATGCTGGGTACGAGCAGGTGAAGAGACAACATTACAATAGCTAACATCACCAGCAATCCCAGCCTGAGAGGTTCCTCCTCACTGGGCTCTCCAAAGACATGAAAAAAAGACAGGATGCCTCGCCAAAGGCAAATTAATGAGCTCCCAGTCAAAGCCTAATCAGAAACCAGTTCCATCCAGTTATCGATGTGAGAATGAAGCTCTTTAAATGCAAGAAGTTAGAGAAAGTGTGTTGTCAGAAATGAACTAGAATACCTCAGGGATGTCTGGAAATCTTCCGAGGACATCAGGCAGTGATGTGACATTTCATGACTACATTATCTGTTTGCAAGTTAAGGATTATCAGTTACTACTGGAATGCTGGGATTTGGATAATAAATCATTAGAACAACTTCCACCCCTAATACACAGAAGAAGAAAAGGCCATTAAAACAGAATTATAGGGTGGCTCATGAAACAGCAACCACTTTAAGGGTTATCAGCTATGAGCAACTGCTATCTGGCCAGATGAGATAATGAATATAAAATCCCCAAACATGAGTCTCAGGGGAAAAAACCAGAAATGAAGGGAACAAGATGTTAACTAAACTCTCTTTGCACATCATGATGCTCAAACAGAACAAGTTCCTTGCTCATATTCCCTGCATTGCTTTAATATCATCTTCCACTTGAAAAGCAGGGATCAAATGGAGCAATTGCCATGCTGCCTGTAGCAACTGAAGAGAAACCAAGCGCAGCAAAGACCTCACACCTAACAACCGTACTGTTTAAAAATAGAGAGAGGAACAGGAGCTCTGGCAAAGCAAGTAGGAAAACTCTTATACAGCAGGCCTTTCTTTTAGGGCTAAATGGTGCTGCAAACAATGACAAAAGCAGGAGACGCTGATGTGATGGAAACTTAAAGACATCAAGGAATGTCCTAAGCCTGGAAGTTGGGTCTGTGTGCCAGAGGTGGGAAGGGTCTCCTCCAGGTTTGCTTCAGTATCAGTGAAAGGTCTTCAATGCCAAGACCTCTGAGCTGCTCGGAGCTTGTTCCTTCCCTGAGCCTTGCTTGCCCCTTTCCAGGGACGTGCAGAGTTTCTCCTTCCTCACCCTCACACATACACCTTTTCCAAAGGTCCCTATGAGAGACTCCAGACAGTAACTCTGCGAGAGTGGTGCGCTGCACCTAACTCACCATCCCATTATGTATTGTATTTTCCCTCCAGGAGCTGGCCAAAGGGAATTAACAACTAAAAGGAGCTAGAGGAGTATCTGGAAAGTATGAGAAACCTCAATCATTACTCATTTGCAAGGAAGGCTGCAAGGAAGCGAACAAGTGAAAAATCTTGCGTTTCCACAACTGGCTCACTCCCAGCTCACACCAGCTAAAATTAGCATCCTATTGCATTACTACATGCATGTAAGTATGCCTCTCCAATTAGCTAGTTCGTTAGCTCAGCATCCTCCCACCACAAAAATAAGCTTGTTCAACCCTCAGAGTTTAGAAACGTGTGAGAAATCCTTCTCTTCATTAAAGCAGAGTCAAGCCCAAAAACTTACCATGTTTGAAAATATAGCCACTGATTTAACATCACACCGTGCCACGAGACAGAATAGCCACCTTCCATTTGCTATCGAGGAAGATGCTTTTTCAACAATTGTTTTTATGAAGTTAATTTGTATAACGTCCCTCTGAAAATTACACTTGCAGGTTGGAGTCTCTTTTTGATGAACTGTCACTCAGAAAAAAGTCAGAAGACTATTATGTTAACATCCCATTAATGCTTTAAAACAAGTTCTCATAATAGCTCCAAAGGACGAAATGTTCAATTTGAGATTGTAAATCTGTTTTTCTGCCTGTCAAAACAATACCAGTTCTTGCTGCGTCTAGCACCAGCAGTGGATTTACTGAGCAGATTTCAACTGCTAGTAGTCTAAATTAAATGTACTAACCAAAGAAAATTTAAATAGAAATAACAGATACAGACATTGACTCACAACCCAGGAGGTTTACAGGAGCCAGAAAGCTTCCCTGGGTTAAGCCCATATTCTGCTGTTGTTTCTCAGAGCGAAGAACACAAACATCTCCAGTTTTATCAGCTGGCCACCGAGGGCATTAAAAAGTCCTTAACTACTGAAGACGAAAGCAATGAAAGATGAGGTTAAATGATAGGTTATATGATAGCAGAGGCGATTTCCGCTCCCACAGAAGTCAGGAGAGTTTTCTTCTCCCTGTCCTTCGTGGGCACAAAACCCGGCATTCAATGTGCTCCAAGGCAGAAAGAACCTTTCAAGTCGTCACTGTGGTTATTCACAGCATGCAACGTTCCCTCAACGTGAAGACATGGGAGGTTTCAAGAGCTGATGGGACTTCTGAAAATGTGAGATCTTGCGTGACATGTGCTGCAGACATGAACAATTCCCACATTAAGTCAATCGCAGCCATCGGAGCTGCTGTAAATATTTTAGGAAGATAATTCAGTCCTGATTTAAAGCCTTATCGTTTGACATACACAGACCAATTTAAGTAAGTTACCTCTCAGGCACATGTAGTGACATATTTTAATGCAGATTCAAACACTTTATGAAATCAGACATCAAGAAAATGCACAAGTGAATTGCATGAAGTATCACCTCCAGCCTGTGGTTTTGAACATCTGGAAAGTAAAAGGTAGGTAGCTCTGGCGTATGTCAACAGCAAAATAAAAAGGCAAGCTAATCCTCTCAGCAGCATTAAGCAGCAAACAGGACACTGTAACTTGCAACTTTTGAAGATTATATACTTCCATTTAGAGCGAGCAGCTGCATTTCTAACCCATATGGTTGCTGAAGATAAGGATGGAAAGATGAAATGAATCAAATGAAACTTTGGATCTTGGTTACATGCCTTGCCCCAAAGTAAGGCACAGGTTCCCACAAGTACAAAATTGAACCAAAATGTTTCTGACTAATGACAGAAGCAGCGAACCACCCAGAAAGCTCACACGCTTGCAAACCTACAGGAAAAATGTCAGGGAAACATCTGTGGAAGACGAGGTCACTCTGAGCTGGTAAATCAAAATGCTTAAATAGTTTAGCACCACACTTCCAGACTTTTGTTTCACCTACCCCTTCCTATGTCCCATAGAAAGGAAGACTACAGTACTGAGCCCAGATAACAGGGGTCATCACCAGCAGGATGATGGGTACATCACCAGGAGGTACATCACCAGCACCAGCACCCAGCTGTCCCACCACCTGCTTTTTGGCAGGGAGAGGTGCAGATGGGAAGTGCCACCGGGGAGGGGAGAGGAGGGGAGGGACCTGGCCGCTCCTCTGAGGCCAGATGGTGGGCTAATGACAGTCGTCTGTAAGCTGGGCCGTGGCAACATGGAAAGGAAATGAATCTTTAAGGTGGGACGCATGCAACGTCCTGTTTATCTAGGGAGAGTGATGGTCTATTTATAATAATGTGTTTGAAACTGCCTCTATGGTTCTGTCAATAGCCTGCATTCATTTAACAAGAGGGTGATAAGGCAGGGAGGGTTTGGAAGGACTCCAAAGATAGAAAGTATGTCTACCATGAAACTGCAGCAGAAGCTACATCTCTGAACTGAAGTCTCGCGCTTCCATTTACCATGACAAATTTCCTCACCTAAATCTGGGTGCAGTTCATTTTACTAGAAAAATAATATTCTGGTTAAAAGAATAAAAAGCAACCAGCAGATGGGCAAACAAGGTAAAGGGCACTTCATTTCAGTTGCCTCTCCTCCATGCCAACATACTGCTTAGAGAGGACTGAAAGTGTGGGAGGGGAACATATGTGCATGTGGATTGTGCATCTCGGAGAATATTTGGTGCTAGGACATATCTCTCCTTTCTTTACTCTTTTCTTCCCACAGTAGCTCAAATGTACATTCATGCAATGAGGTATGCCTCAACAGAAGTCCAGAAGTTGCTTGGACCTTGCTGGAGTCCAAACCAGTGCTCTGAATGGTTCAGTCTTTGTGGTTACTCGGCAAATGCTGACAGAGCCTGATGAGCAAGCACTCATGGAGTCAGCCAAAACTCTTGGACCTGCCGGCACTGCTTCTATTGCTAAGGATGCAAATGAAGAGGGCACTACTAATAGCATTAGCATGAGACTCTGGAAAGAGAACTGATCTGAGAGAAACCCTGATCCTGTCTTTGGAAGAAACTTATGGTACCTCTGGAAGGGAACTCTATCATCACAAGAGATCTCTCACAAAACCTTGGACCTCTGGAAAAGGTAAGAGCAAACTAGAAATCCACCTTCACTGACCAAGAAGTCAACAAAGTCTTGCAGAGGATCTGCGAGAAAGGATGCAGGAGAATACATTGCACACTCTTCAAATTCCCTGTGTAGCACCTCTAGCAACAGGCAAGAAACTGAAAATGCTCTTTAAGCAATGTGAAAACGAAGGAGTGAGAAAGTACGGCAACTTGGTTGACAGGCACATGACAGACTCAAATAGGTACTAAACAGAGGACAGACCTGATCCCTTCAGCTCAAGTGAGTACTCCAAAACGAGTACTTGCTCTATCAGAACTGATAAACCACAAAGGACCAACCTAACATGCTGATCTGAAGTTTAACTGATAGCTTATGTCTTTCTGCTGTCTGCAGCATCATCTTTTCTGGGGGTGAGACCAGGAGTGCTGGAACAAAGAGTCACCAGAACATGAATCCTGGACCACGCTGTGGAGTACAGACCTTGAAGGAAGGGTGTTGTACGGCAGGTAAACCTTCCCATGCTTTGGTTGAGTAAAGTGAGCTTCAAATGTTGAGGCAGCAGGATAATAAGAAGCTTCTGACCCCTAAATAAGGTTATAAAGAGGCCTCTCCTGGAAGCTAGACAGCACAACACCTGCCAGTCCTGGGAGGAGAGGAGATCCTGAGATCAGTCTCCTGGTCTGGAGAGCGGCAGATGCTTACGTGCCGCTAGAAGGACTGGCAGTCCGAGCTCAGGATGGGTTTGTTACATTGCACACTGGCTGCAGAGACAACCTGTAAACTGTTCAAAATTTGTCCCGTTGAAGAAATAGGTACAACCAGCCTCCCCATCTCCGGCGTGTGCTGGCTTTGGCTGGGACAGAGTTACTCTTCTTCACAGCAGCTGTGTGGAGCTGTGTTTTGGTTGTGTGCTGACAACAATGCTGATAAAGACAAGGATGTTTAGCTACTGCTGAGCGGTGCCTTACACAGAGTCAAGGCCTTTTCTGCCTATCTTCCCAAGTCACTGTTAGACGTGACGGAGCTCTGCTCTCCAGGAGATGGCTGGACCCTGCCCATCGGAAGCGGTGAAGGAGTTCCTTCTTTTGCTTTGCTGGCATGTGCAGCTTTTGTATTATCCATTAAGCTACCTTTATCCCAACCCAGGAGTTTTCTGACTTTTACCCTTATGATTTTCCCCCTCATCCCACTGCGGGAGAGCGAGCAAGCAGCTGTGTGGGGCTTAGCTGTTGATTGGGGTTAAACCACACCACCACCCAAAGCCCAAGGTTTGAAGCAAAACTGATACAGGAGCAGCATCTTATTCAGAGGTATTTAATTCACACCCCACAAACTACTGCAACAATGTGCAAGTCTAAAGTGCAATGAGGCTGAGAGACATGCCTGTCCCCAGACCACTGCAGACCACCTTACACCCTGAGTACACACAGAGTCATGTGGAATATACATAAGGCCATGAGACAGTTCTTTTGGGCATCTGCCATCCACTTTATGGACAACCTTGGCATTGCTGGAGTTCGTCACCAACTTTAGCTCATTGAACAGTCTCAGAAGCCAAGGTAGAGGTGTAAGTGGTGGTCTCAGCATTGCTGGCACCAAGTACAGAGATAAGTAAGTTAGTTCCACTAGTCCCAAAGAAAGCAATGACAGTGTTGGTGGGGCTGACATACCTAGGACCCAGGCTGCTGTGACTGGCCCAGAAATGCTGTGACAGATAAAGAAGAAAACAAACGTGGCCTTCAGTGGCTGAACTGGTTCTGGGGATGACCAAATCAGAAGCCTCTGTGGTAATCACAAAGATCTGACAGGACTTGACTTTACTATACTGGAAGGGGGAAGACAGAAAGACTTTTTTGGGGTGCCTTTCTTAGGAGGACAGACAGCAGTAGGTGAAAGACAAAGCA
Source organism: Heliornis fulica (assembly GCA_013399135.1). Lineage (NCBI taxonomy): Eukaryota > Metazoa > Chordata > Aves > Gruiformes > Heliornithidae > Heliornis > Heliornis fulica. Next base: position 68,483 of record VXBZ01004683.1, on the reverse strand, counting down.
GTCAGATTTGTCTGACTGCCTTCCAGGCCATGGTACCCACGGGTCCCACATCAGAGAATGCTTTCACCGACTTCTCAAGGAGAAATTTTCTGCAGTTCAAGCTAACCATCCCTTCCAGCTTTTAAAGAACACCAGGTGCAGCACTTGCTGGAGCAAGACCTTCCCTGCTACACTATCAAACCCTGTAGTTTGTCAGAAGATGAAATTCAAGCCCAAAGCAGTGGTACACCCAGGGTGTGAAACAGCCCTGGGAGATGCTCTGGCAAGGGGTCTGGACTAGATGATCTTTCAAGGTTCCTTCCAATTCCTAACATTCTGTGATACCATCAAAGCTGAAGATAAGCACAGCTTATCCTATGGAAAACTCACAGCAGGAAACGGGAGGTTGAGAGAAACATGCCCATCACAAAACCCAATCCAGACCAGTATTACTTCTGCAAGACCATCAGCAGACAGCAACACTTCACAGGACAAGTTTTTTCATGTTTGGATGACAATACCATTTCCCTACAACCCACTGAAAAATACAACCAAACTATTTAGTGGAAGGTCTAGTTTGTTGAAAGGCCTTCGTAAATGTTTGATGGACTGCTTTTACCTTCTAGCCACTTTGGGGGGGGTGTTCCTCTTTCTCTTTTACAAATACATGGAGAATATCACAGTCCTGGTGCCTGTTCATATCAAACCTTCCCCTGAAAAACTAAACCAGTCATGAGTTCAGTGAAAAGAAAGTTAAGCGGGACATGGGCGAGGTTCATAAATCAGGAAGGCAGCGGATAAGGTGAATGTACAACTGCTACTTCTGAAATCGCAGAGTCCTTGAGCTGGGGGACACCTGTTGAAACTCGTCAGAAATTGAGAAACAAAAAGCACAAAATATCATATTTTTTTATGTGATTGGTAGCAAACTTATTTTTAGAGAGCCTTTAATCAAAAGGATTCACATACAGCAGGACCAAACTAAAGGGATGAAGTAGACATCTTAACCCAATGTCTGTGCAGAGCACGAGAGGCTCCGACTGCAGAAAGTGGACAGGCATATGTGCTGTCTTTAAACAGCTCTCTAATCTTCAGAAAGTGTTGGAGTTCATGATTTTGAAAGATAATAAACTCTGATTCCAGAACAGAGCACCATCAATTTATAATAGTGATCACAGTTGTGTCACGGGACAGAAGGACAGCTCACCACCACGAGAGGCAAATGCTTACCCAGAACAAGACAAACCACTGACACTTCACACTGTTAGGAGTAAAAAAAAAAAAACCTCAGGCTGAATCAAGCAGCCTGAGAGCCTGAGGCTTGTGTTGCTCCCTGCACCCAGGCCCAACCAGCAGTGAGGCTGAACATGATTTTCCAATAGACACGAGCACACAGAATTATAGTTACTTGGGTTGGAAGAGACCTTCAAGATCATGAAGTCCAACCACAGCCTGACCCTGCCTAGTCCACCTCTAGATCATGTATCTTGGCACATTTATTCACCTTTTAAATCCCTCCAGGGATGGTGACTCCACCACTTCCCTGGGCAGCCTGTTCCAATATATATGAATACACATGTGCATGCACACACACACAGCTGGACATACACATTCCAGACATGCACTCAAGAGCACTCACAGCAACATGAATGGACTCATTCTGCACCCTGCTCCAGCTGAGCAGGATGGAAGTCCAATAATAGCAATAAATCTTTATGTCCAAACTGGACCCCACCAGCAGGTGGGCTCCGACAATCAGTCCTGTCCACTCCCCATCTCCCCACCCACACACCC